>CM028364.1:15434316-15911816 GCA_016624345.1 Platycodon grandiflorus
AAATAAGATGATAAATAGCTTACCATCTATACAAGATACTTTCCATTTATATAAATAGCTTACCATCAATACGTTAAAGCAAATAATCCATGGAATACAGCACCTAATTACTTTCCATTCATATGCATATATAACCATCTATAAAATAAAGCTAAGTGATCGAAAGGCATTGTCTAGCGCTACATTCAAGTATCAAAGTTCCCAAAAGAAGGCCATCAACCTTCTTTTGGGAAATACCCAATTGAGGCAATCCCGTAATCTACACTTATCCCCTTTTCGTAAAAGGAAATTGTCCTATGTAAACCCTTCAATTTGATTTCATGAAAGATCAGCAATCACCACTGTGCTAAGATTGTCATTTCGACCAATCCAACAGTGCACATTACACATAACACATGAAACACAAATTTAATTACACAAGTTTCATTTCACAAGAATCATTCTCACAAGTAGCAAATTAAAACTGAAGTAGGTTATGCAAAATTGAACCAAAATCAGCAAAGCCAGAGGTAAAAGAGGCAGAAACATACCTTCCATATTAGCATAAATGAAACTGAAAGGATGAACCACCATGATCAACCATAGCAGCAATGACGCCACGGTTTCTCTCCCCATCACAAAATTACATACAAATTATGAATAATCTCTCAGATCCAAATTAAACACACCCAGAAGCAGCATTACAAAAATCTCAAACCCTAAACCTCCTCTCCCAACTTTCTCAAATCTCCACCATTACCCCTTACAAGACCATGTACCTAATCACAATTCAAACGCCGATCTTATGAACACTAAAACACAGAAAAATTTTGATGAACGAAACACAACGAAATTAAAATTTTATTTTCTATTTTTCACAGCTGGGTTTCCTTTCTCTCTCTCTGTACTTGTGCCTTTCCTTATTCGCTTTTTATCTCTCTGCAAACTTTTCACCTCTCTGTGTAGTTTTCTCCTCTGCTTTTCTCTCTCTCTCCAGAAACTCTTTCTCTCTCTACTCAGGTCTGTCCACTGGGGGAGGGAGGGAGTGAGTGAGTGTGTGTTTGTCTGTGAGAGAGATAATTATACTAATCTTTTTGGGCGTGTGCAGTGTTATTGAGAGCTGCCCGACTTGGTGGGGCCCTACTCCCACCTCCAAACGGCTTCGCGCTCTCTTAAATACGTGTATTTCTAAGGTGAAAATTTTCCCTATTTCAGTCTCTTTTCTTTTCTTTTTTTTCTGGAAATATTAATTTGATGTCAGAACGATCAAAATATAAAGTCATTTGTATAAATTACTAGTTGATTGCTTGAATCATTTTTAACTGTTCTGAATAATGTATTTGATTGTTAAAAATATAGATTAGTTGAAGTACCTACAAATTAACTCAGTCATTATTTTATTTATCTCGTAAACTAATTTAATTTTAAGATTACTTGTCATTTCAAAGATGCCTTTTAAATACGTAAGTACATTTAAAAAAAATCATTATAACTAAGACAATTTTTAAATACTTATATTGATACACTTGGATTTCCTACTATTTGCTAATTTAATTTGTACATAAATTTCATTAGATTCTACATTCTAATTGGAGAAAAATGAATCTTGTGTGTTACGGAAGCACAATCCATGTTTCTGGATATTAGCTTTTTTCACAATTCAAAACTTCAACTTATAAATTTTGATTCTGTGATAAATTACTTGACATATATCTAACACAAATGTATAATTTGAATCTTGAATAGCAAATTCATATTAATGACAATTGAAAGTACGTAGTAAGTGCTCGTATACAGGGAGATTCAAATTCATATTAATGTCAAACAAGGATTCAAAATAATAAAATATTAGTTCAATAAATGAAAAATTACTTAATATTCAAGTGTTGGCAACTTTAGTTTGGCAATGGCAAGGGAATAGACAAGTTAGGAGAAAGATGGGATGTCATATATTTCTTCTATTTTTGTTCTTCTTTTAGACTTTTAAATTTTTGTTCGGTTATAAGATGATGTTTATTTTTCGAGTATCTAGTAATTAATTTAAATTTTTGGACATAAATTATCGACGTCGAGTATAAAGGTTCGCAAAGGAATATTTCCGATACGCAGCTTAACATTTTTACAGAGCAGTATGTAGAATTTACAACAAAATCAAAAATTAAACACTCATTTTTTATAACACATGACATAGCTATAAAATGTAGTGTTCGTTGAATTGTAGTTAAAAATATTAAGTATAGAATAATACGGATAAAGAGTATAGATTGAGGAAAGGGACTATTGTGTGTACAGATTAATGTAAATACTGAAAACTGAGTCGTGGAAAGTGACCCAACTGTGTGTATCGGTATCGGGCAAGTATACGACCCCGAGGACCCCACTCCGTTTTGAAAACTAGGTGGGACCCAACCCAGCATAAGACTGACTATTTGAGTCCAAATATTCCGTTTTGAGGATGATTACGGGCGCACCGTTTCCATTTCTCTAAATAAATTTGAACACATTTTATTTAAATAAACAATAATATAGTAATATACAAAATGAAAAATTGATCATAATATTTTATAATTTAGTTCACAGCATAATTAACATCTTAAAATATTGTATAATTTATCTTTTTATTAGATTAAATATATTTAATAAGTGTATTTGTCCTATAATTTTAATACACACTTTATAATCTTTTTATATAAGTATATTAAAATGATCATAATTTTAAATTACACAATTATATGATTTAAATATTAAGAGAAAGATGAGAATATGCCCTTCGCATGTATAATTTTAAAAAGATTAATTTATCCGTATTATTCAAATAAAGAAAAATAATTCTATTTTTGAGATATATTATATTTTTGAGATATTTTATATTAAGAGTTATTATCCCTAAATCTTTCCGCTTTATCATTCATATATGTTATATACATCTTGAGTATGTTTAATTATTTTTGTAATTATGACCAACTTCAATACTACATATTACCTTTGTTTTGAAAATAATTATCGTTTTAATAATTTTTATACAGATTAAAGAAGCTTTCAAAAAAATTGATCTATCATTATTTAAGTTCAATTATTATTGGTAAGTTATAGGAGTATTTTTCTCGTTCTTTTTATCAACATTCTTTAATGAGAGTAATAAATAATGGTAATTTTAACAAAATGTGAATAAATATTTCTTAAAATTCTATAACAATAATTATTTTGAAATAAAAATTTTTTGCTAAAATTATAATTATTTTAAGATAGAGATAGTATATATTGCTAATTATTAAACAAACGTGGATTCTTTCGTCGGAATACTGGGAATGGGGAAGTAAAATAAAAAAGGAAGCATAATAAAAACATTACATAAATTGGGTCAACTTTGAAAGATACCCTTTGAATTTGATGGGTTGAGACATTGCGTTTTGTTGTCTTCTGTTTTTGTTTTCTTCTTAATGTTGGGGTCTTTTCAAATCAAATTAAAGTGATGGTGTTAATGAACCTAATCCACATCATGGTTGGTTGTTAATGTAGTTAGTTAGGTTATTAGTGATACTAGCCATTATTAACCCGTGCGATGCAAGAGATGGAATGAAAAAATATTTTTAAAATTTTGAACATCTTCTTAAATAAATTTTAATGTTAACTAATTAAAAATAATAATTTTAATATATATTATGAATTCTATTTATTATTTTAAACAAATAATTAAAACATAAAAATTAAAAATTGATCATATTAATAAATAATTAAAATGAAAAAAATATAAATTGACATCTAAAAAATAGACATGCCCACCGTTTACAAACAAATCATTACCAAGGTAGTGATTTGTGAAAATGTTCAAAAAAATGGTAAAGAAACTTTCCATTTAGTTTACACCAACACTTACTTTAGTTTTCTAAATATTTGGGTTTGTTTTATTTTAGTTCTAAACATTATAAATGGGCTTTCAAAAATCATGAAGTTCACATGAGTAGTCTACTTAATATATATATATATATATATATATATATATATATATATATAAAGTAATGTTATAAATACCTAAAGATTATCAATTTTTACACTAAATAATGTATCGGTGATGTGGCAACTAATATGATGCATTAATTATGATTTTTAATTTTATTTTTTGTACCCATCACCGACATATTATTTAATATAAAAATTTAATACTTTTAAGTATCCATAACAATACTCTATATATATACACACATACGAGCCTTAGCAATATAATGTTTTATCTTAAGTTGAATAAAAAAATTGGCATTACAAAATATAATGGCCATCCGTAACCATAAACCTACTTGGGCCAAACACTCATAGCCACATCTAACATCTAAAACTAATAGAACCACACTCTAGTGTAACAGATCTAAAACATTATCAAAGCTCTTTGGCGAATTAGTGGTCTTTTTTGACATTTATAATCGTTCAGCTTATTATATATTTTTAAAATAAAAAAGGCACTTTTGGAGAAAAAGATGATTGTGTTAATGAAAGAAAACACGCACGCATCGCATCAAGCATCGATACAAAAATTGTGCATCGGGATACAACAATTGGGCATTGAGATATAATGTCACTTTTTCAGATTAATTTGGGCATCGAGATTCAATTTGAGATGCAACAATTGTTGCATCGGGATGCAATGTCAATTTCTTAGATTAATTTGGGCATCAGGATGCAAGAATTGTGCATCAGAATTTAATTTGAGATGAAACAATTGTTGAATCGAGATGCAACAATTGGGCATCGGGATGCAGTGTCACTTTCTCAGATTAATTTGGGCATCGAGATGCAATAATTTTGCATCAAAATTTAATTTGAGATGAAACAATTATTGTATCAGGATGTAACAATTAGGCATAGGGATGCAGTGCCCAAGCAAGTTTCTCTGTAAGACAAAATGCATCCACAATAGCTTAGGGCTCGAATAAAGTTGAACAGACTAGACATTTTCTGTAGGATATTAACGAACTGTCTTACAAATAGCAAACTTAGGATTGATAAAGATTCATGCTTCCAACAACAGACACGGAGAGGTTTTGTAACCAAAAAAGGTGAGGTGTCTCCTACCATCAGAAATAAAGAGAAAGATGTGTTTAGTCCAATTTAAAGAACTGTATCTGCTTAGACTTCTCCTTTAGACAAATATCATATGCTTAAAAGACAACTTCAAACAGGGAAACAAGGAAACAAATCACGTATAAAAGCATGATGTTAGGCACTTATTTAAACGAAAGGTATACAAAAGATTATGTATGTGACTTAAACACAAAAATGTCTAAGAAGTAATTGAAGGAAAATGAACCAGGAAAAAAAAAAAGGGACCACACACAAGAAGAAGAAGAATGAACGAAAAAAATAATTGAAGTGTTTTAGATAGAGTTTTCAACGAATTTATAAAATAAAGGAGTATTCACATTGCATAGTGATATTTTAGGAATAATTTTATAAAAGTGTTTTTTAGCGGTTAAGGAAAAAAAGTGTGAAGTGAAGAAAATAAAAACTTTCCATAGTGGACCGGCCAACAATTTTTCGTAATGTTTATTACCTTAATTGGGCTTTTTGAATCTGTTTATCTAAATGGGTGGTTTCGTTCTAAAATTTAGGGTGAATTAAGGCCAGTCCCTTTTTCAATATTTGCGCTCCAATTCACTCATCTTTTTTTAAAATCGAAAAAAGATATTTTTGGGGCGAAAAGATGATTATGTCATTAATGAAAGAAAAATACGCGCGCATTAGTAACCCAAGGCATTGCGATGAGTAATCCAAGGCATCGCATAAGTTAATCATCGCGATGAAAAACAAAGGCATCGCGATGAGTAACCAAGGCATTGTGATGAGCAACCAAGGCACCGTTTGAATTTCAACCGTTAGAGGGGACTTGATTTTCGTTTACCTTTCAGGGGCGTTGCCCCCAAACCCCCACGAGGGACGTTGTCTCTTCGACCCCTGCGACCTGACCGGGCAGGTCGATCCCTATTGCGTTACCTAGCATACTGCGATTGTCAAATTAAAGGCATCCCGATGCCCAATTTAATATAATATCAAAATTGATCAAAATGGTTGTTTTTTGTTAGAAAATTTACATACAAACATGGTATTGACTTCCTATAACATTATGGTATTGATATTATACAAAATTCAAACTCAAATCATTGATTAAAATCCCAAAATCAGTCCATGAACATCTCCCTCTGTTTTCGGACAGCACACTGCTAAGCTCGATTTGGATCTCGAAAATAGTATATTTTTTTTTTGGTAGAAAAATTGTACACCAATGTAGTACTAAGTTAGGATAACAATATGAGATTGATTTTAAACAAATTCGAAGTTTAAAACATATATTAAAGTGGCCAAAACAGCCCAAGAACAAAGAAAAACGGGATTAACTCAAAAAATTTAAATTTGATCAAATTGTGATCAAATTTGTGTTCTATGCATGAAAATTGATACTCAAACATGAGGGAATATTATATTAACAACATGAAATCATTTATACATCAATTTGAACCTCAAATCTGAAGCAACGATGTTGTTGAGGGCATTTTAGGAAGAAAATTCTCAAAGTGCCCTTTAGCGGTTAAAAAAAAAGGTGGATAAAAGAAAAAAGTTTCAAAAATTGGACTGGAAAGCAATTTCCTGTAAAATTTACTATCTTCATGTTATACATACGTTTGCTTGTATTTTATAACTAATTGGGCTTTATCGAAGTTCTAAGGTTCATTAATATTAATTAGGCTTGTTTTATTTGGGCTATAAACATTACAAATGGGCTTTCAAAAATCCTTATTGGTTGAGTGGTCCTATGGAGGTTCGTTAAAAATTTAACGATTCTGTTAACTTTTTAATGAAAATGTTAAAAAAAAAAAAAATTTGACAAGATCGCCACCCACCCTAGCGGTCTTATTCCAAACAACCACTCGACTAGGCGGTCCTCCTCCGTTTCCATCCATTATTCCTTTTTTTTTTACACTAAAGTTAACATTTTATTTCGTTAACTTTTTAACGAACCTCCATAGACGCCACCCCGAGAGGTCTTTTTCCATTAGACCGCCACCCTCGAGGCTCTTTTCTTTTTTTTTTTAATAATTGAATGAGGGGCAAAATAATATTTTCCCAAGGAGGTGTGGTATTTAGCATTTTTGGGGTGGTATTTAGCACCTATGCTCACTTTCTATGCAATTTCAATCTGACTTGGTCAAACAGATACACAACATAGGAGCATTAAAGGTGTTAGAAGGGTTGTTTATTAAAACTAAAAGGGCAAATTACACAAATGGTCCCTGTACTTCTCGACTTTTTTGCGATCGATCCTAACCCCACGCCAGCAGTCCACGAACTCAATTTCTTGACGCAATTGGTCTTTTCGTTCATTACCGTCTATTTTTTGTCGTTAAATGGAATCACGTGCGTTTCACGTGATTTAGCCTAAGGGTAAATTAGTCCATCTAAGTTAAAAGTACAGTGACCTTTGGTGCAATGAATTAATTGTAAAAATGCAAAAGAAACAATATTTAATGATTGGGTGGAGAATTAAAATTATACTTGGCTATTTAGAACCAATACTCCATTGAATTGGTTTTGTTGGATCTAGATCTAGATCCATCTAGCCATTCGTCTTGCCTGAGGGCCCAAATCTTTAATCAGAAAAGCAAGATTCAAAGAATCACTATGAGGAATGGAAAAGCATGCATGAGGTGTACGGCCAAGGCACTGGTAACTACCTAAAATTTTCCCTTTTTTTTACTACATGGGATTGGGGCTCAGTGGCATCACTTAATCTGGCTTTGGCGGGTGGAGTACGAAGGAGATCGCCGGAGAAGGAGCAGACGTGGGAGTGGAAAACGGAAAAACGGCGCGTCGGGGAGTGTCGGGGCCAAACTTGGAGAAGACAGCGGAATTGAGAGAGATCTAAAGAGAGAGAATGAAGGAATGAGTTTGATTTAAAGCTTGAATTTTGGATTCTCTCATTTAAATTTGGATTGTTAAAGAGGAAAGAAACCACCTCCATAATTGTTGTCGTTGGTGGCAGCCATGGAGAATTTGATTTCTCTTGCTGCTCGTCTCAATTATCTACTCCCGTTTGTCTAAATTTTGAACTTTAAATTTTTTGGGTTTTGTTATTGTTTCAGTTTTGATTGAAGATAGTCTCAACTGGGTTTGTTTGATTTGTTGCTAATTTGGGAGATTGTTTAGAGAGAGAAAGATATGTGTGTTTTAGAGAGAGAAATAAACCAACTGGGTTTGTTTGATTTGTTGCGAATTTGTGAGATTGTTTAGAGAGAGAAAGATATGTGTGTTTTATAGAGAGAAAGAAACTAACTGGGTTTGTTTGATTTGTTGCTAATTTGTTAGATTTTTAGAGAGAGAAATATATGTGTGTTTTAGAAAGAGAAAGAAATCGAATGGGTTTGTCAAGAACAAAGAAACTCTGAAATTTTAATTTAATGAGAAAAATTCAAATGGTTGGGGTTTCAACGAAAGAAATAGATTACCACCTAATGATGAAATGAGACTCTTTTAAAACTTTCTCATATGTGGTGGCAGCCATGGTTGTTGATGAATGGTGACAGCAATGGATGAATGCAAGAGGGGTTGGAGTGAGGAAAATGATAGTGAAATAATTAGATTTAGCTAATTACAACAATACCCACAGATATAATTTTAATAAACAAAAATATGAAGGGTAATTCTGTCTATTAAAAAAAAGAATGCATAGACAATTTTACCTAGGCAAAATTACGTGCATCACACGTGTTTACACTTAACTGCAAAAAAATTGACGGAAGGACCAATTATGTTTTACTTGTTTAGTACAGGGACAAAATTTAAAATTAGTTTAGGGACCAATCCCAAAAAGGTCAAGAAGTAGGGACCATTTGTGTAATTTGTCCAAACCAAAACGATTAAGTTCAATGTAGACTTAGAGCTCGTTGGTGGTGCGTTTTGGACCAAAACGCCTTATTTGCAAAAATATGTTTCAACGTGGTAGAAAAACTACGTTTTTAAAACAAATGTGTTTTAAAACGGAATTCCATTTTTTTCCCAATACGCAAGTTTTAAAACGCCGCAAGAAAAACAAGCTAAGTTTTGAAGTGATATCTCAAACGCATTTAAAAAAAGCTGCGTTTTGAAAAATTTGCGTTTTAGATACGTTGCATTTTTAAAACGCTGCACCAAACGGACTTTTATTATTATATCCATGTAGATTATTTTGATATGTTTTTAATTAAGTGTCACTGCACATTGTATTTTGACTCAAAACTCATTTAAAATTGAGTTTTGACTCAGAACTCATTTATAAATTAACATTAAAATAAAAAGTAAAAATTGACAAAAATTAACTCAAAAACACATTTATAATTGACCTATTCAATGTTGGATCTTGAACACTATCATCAGAAATAGAGGCTCTCTTTGATTCTTTAGCAGAGTTGAAACTTCATACCTAGACGTACATAACTACAACAAAAAATCATAAATTAAATAGAGTTCAAAAAATTATATGATACATAGTTAAAACAATAAATTTAAAAATACCTCAACACAACCAATTTCGCTACTTTCAACGAGTAATATAATACATATGCATCATCTATATATACATTCTAAACTAAATATAGTAGAGCTGCCTCCATATGAAGTTACATTAGCAGATGGACAGGGGAGAAAAGAAGAAAATACAACAACTATTAGTGCATCTTAAACTATTGTTGTTTAGATGTTTATTTTTTATATTAATTCAAGTCATTAGTAATGTCATTATATTTACTGACCTCTAAATAACATGCTCTAGTTCAGTGAGGTTGCTGACAGTCAACACTTCATCAAGAGCCGTGGTAACATCCACAAGCGTAATGAAGGTCTTCGTGCATTATCCACAACCTAATGCGACAAGATTTTGATATTGCCATCAACGACTTAAAGGAGCAAAAAGGAGGACTGTTTGGACCGGTGAATAGACGCTTAATTCTGCCTCCATCATATTTGAAAAAATATCATATTCTTGAACATGTAAGTACAAACCAGAGTATTTGTCGAAAATAGCCTTGTCCATGGTTAATTTGATCACTGGATAAATGTCATTATGAAGTCCATATTACCCCGTTGGAATCTTTATCTTGAATAACACTTGCACATCAACTAATTTCTGGATTTCCTTGGGAAGACTCTAAAACCAAGATCAAAAAATAGGCAAGAAAATAAAATATTTATACAAATCTGATAACAATCCTGATTAATATATATATATATATTTAATTACCTGGTCGTCATTGTTATTCATTAACTCATATGCTGATTTACCAAATGATGGTAGGATATGCCCGGGCTAACCTCAATTTCAATGCCCTTTCAAACTTGGTTGGGTTGATCTTTCTAACAAAACTAAAAAGAAGAGGTACATTTCAGAGAAATTCCTAGCTTGGGTGATATATGATAAAGCTTCCCAGGTTGAAAACGTGGTTGCAAATGTACTTCAACAAATCTATTTATATTGGTTCTCTTTGGAAACTGAAAGCCCAAGATATGGTTCACATACCCGAGGCGTGCATTTACATATCCCAGATTTTATTTTCCAACATAGTATGTTAGTTTTGGTCAAGATTGTATAATTCAATAATTTCAAATATTAATTGTGCACGTTTTCCTAGCAAAATACTCTAGAGTTTTAAAGGCAAAGATTTGATGAAAGCAAACTGCACCAAGACTGCCTTCTTGACCATTAGGATTCCTTTTTGAGACAGACATCACTGACTTATCAGGCACATAGCCTTGTTTTCCATTACACAGTTATTTAATGCTATTAGCTTTTTTAAAATCGAGATTGCTGTTTTAAAGCAAATCCGAGATATTTTATCAAGTAGATTTTAATGTCAAGAAGAATGCGAATAAACTTATTTAATTTTTCAAAGCAAAGCAGTCTGCAAATAATTTATTAGATGATATAGCAATTAATGTCACATAAACCCTAGATCGGTTTTCCAAAGACAAAACCGTGTGCCAATAACAAAACCATATACAAAGCTAAGCAAAATAGATTCTATTTTTGGCGGGATCTTTCCTCTTTTGGAGACTTTCTTGTTTTTATATGTATATATAGATTGTTAGATATGTCAACTGAATTATTGTTCGAAAACGTTTCGATACATGGTTCATTTTCTTTTTATTACGTTATTTTTTTAAACAGTTAAATTAAACGAAAATTACAAAAGAGATACAGAGGGATAGTGGAATCAACGAGTGAAAAAGTTAAAAATATGAAAAGGAAAAAATGAAAATAATATATCCAAATGTAGACAGTTATTTTTGAGTATTACATAAAAAGCTTTAACTTTAGAACATGATAAAATTTGTAGTACATAGTACAATACGACGATGAGATACCTTTCTATCGAGAGAATAATAGTGGACTCGTGACCCGAATCTCGGGTCTTCCACATCTATCTTCAAATGATTACCAATCGCAAGCCTAACACGTTCCTCAAACACGTCCCGCTACACATCTCTATGATTCACAAGACCACCTAAGTTGGTCAACTCACAATACTAATCCTTCTAGGCGACTCACACTAGTCGTCATCATTATAGCGAGGATTTAAGGTACACTCACTAATCTCTACAAGGGAAACAACGGACTACAAATCATTAGTCCACGCCTCATGAGCGTAAGAACTCAACTATTCCAATTTCTAGGACTAATTCCAAAAATTCACCTATATCAATCTAACACTTATATCAAACACTCGACGTTAATCACTCACCCAATAACCAAACAACCTAAGCCGAGGATCCTATCTGGCGAACAACTAACTTAAGCTCGATATCAACCGTAATGCCCCGAGTCCGAGATCTAATGTGAACCCCAACTCGGTGCGCTAAACTAACAAAACAATGAATCAACAAACATGAGCGAGCCACACAAGCTCCAAAAACCAAAACTAGGAGCGGAATACAACATAAAAACCTAAGCTTCAAAGGCTCGAATACAAATCACAACTAATTAAAACCTCAACTGCCAAACATACACCGGAGAACAACACTAAAGTAAACCCAATGATTAAAATCTCGACGGCTAAATACACGGGCGGAGAAACAACAATACTAAACACCACGAGCTATACGTTCAGAAAACCAATATTAAGTGAATGGAGAACATACAAGCTCGACCTCACAAGTCGGTATCAAAATACAAGTCTATACAGAAGAGTATAATCTATTCTACCCAACATACTAAGTTTACATAACTCAGTTTTAACCCACAATCTCACTATATAAGAAATAGATATAAAATACAAAATAAATACAACTAGCTAACTCCAAAGCTAACACGACCTTACAGTGCTGGAACTTACAACCTACAAACTGAGGAAAAACAAAGGTGTAGAATGAGACAAGGCTCAGTAAGTTACTAATGCAGCAATATGACATGTTATAATACACATCAATAGCAGGGTAATAAACATGTAATAACACATAAGAGCAACCAACCCTATACTAACGAGAGGCTCAAGAGGCGCTAACCGTCCCATACCGGTTGGAGACCACGACTAATATTTTCTCGTATAGAAAACACATAAAGAGCAGTAAAGTAAACACATAGATGTGGATACGGGGGATCGAGGTACACCTCCGAATCCCAAATAATACTTCCAACCTTATTGCTCTATGGAATCAGTGGATGATTGTGCTGCCGCACACAAATGGCAAGGATCGACACATAAAACCGTAGTGGATGTTTGTCTGCCAGACACAAATGGCAAGGACCATACATGGAACCATCGTGGATGATTGTGCTGCTCTTCTGTACATAAATCACAAGGGATCGATGCTCGTATCCTAAAAATAAAATAGTGGTACCCGACCTCAAGTGAACGCTTTCGTATTCACGTCGATGTAACGCTCGGTCCTCCTATAACTCGAGACACCATACGGATATTGCCTCTTACACAAATCACAAGGGATCGATGTTCGTATCCCCAAAACAAAACAAATGTTGACAAGTTCATACAGTTGCGTTTATTCCATACGGATGTGGGGCTAGAAAAATCCCTATCGTGGCCAACGGTAGGGTGAGGCCAAGTGTATTGGACACCACGGCTATCGTGTCGCCCAGTTCACCGCATAGTTACGCCAATACACCTCCAAAAGCACAAATACTAGTTGGACTCAATGCAATGCACAAATAGATATTTATTCGTTAGGTAAAACAAATCAAAATGTGTTCTATTGAATCACAACTTAATAATATCTAAACATGATGTGTCCTATTAAATCACATACCAAAATCAACTTAAAGTTTTTGTAAATACTAAACACATAATTAATCATCAAAGTAGGATGATTGTTCTATCACATACTAGAACAATCACATGTACACCAAATCATCTAAGTCCGTTAATGCTAGACTTCAAAATCACAACGTAAGCTTGCTCGTACTTACAATCATTAATCAATACGTAACCACTACACTTAACTTAGGATTTCTACAGTATCCTATAATCACGCAATACACTCTATCTCATGCGTTTCGTAATCTATTCACATATCATTTTTGTCGTGTACTATATATATCGCAACTCATTACAAGTCATCTCGTCCGTATCCGAACGACAACCAAGGTATATCATTAATACCTATGATACAACCAACTCGTCACCCGACGATTGAGACTATACGTCTCGCACTAACGTCACACACTAAGGGGCGTGACTATACGGTAACTCTTATGACAAGATAAGTATATACAATTAACCCTTGTTTAGACGTAGGGCATAAGTCAACGACTCCACATAACTCGTAGTCAACTAATATTTGACTAAGTCAACCATTGTTAATGTTCTATCAGATCATGACCTCATCGATTCGTCATCCCACATAGTAGGAGGCTAAAATACAACTCATAGAGATTTATACTATCCATTACTCAACTCCGTAGAGTCAATTACACCCATTAATAAACTCATTACATTATTCGACGTGTGTTCATTAAGTCCTATTCGACTCCGTCAGAGTCACTCACAACTAGAGTATAGTTTGTCTAATATCCAACATAATCTTATTATATCATATTGACTCAAGAGAGTCGTTCCCAATATTGAAAACATTGGGACGAACCGTAACATCATTCTTAAATAATCATATCAACCACAATACCCATTACTCTATGTCTAATACCAATAATAATCTCACAAGTTCATCACGAGTAAATAAACGACAATAACAACAAAATTCGCAACACGACCTCGACGAGTCTCTAATACTCGAAGACTAACAAAACGAAACCAACATACACAACAATAACCTTGACGAGTCTCTAATATTCGGAGACAACGAAATTAACGATACATCATCAATACCCAACACATTGCATGCTAACAAATCATTTAAAATAAGTATAGCATGCGAACATCGTGATTATACGCTACGATGCTTAAAAATTAAGAGAAAGAATATTAAATTATAATCTACCGCAAATCCTCCAAGGAATCGAAGTGGGTTCGGTGGAAATTCTCTCGACGATTTTCACTCCGCTACAAATTCCAATCGATGATCTCACCCTCGAACTAGGCTCGAATCAAGCTTTCTCTCCCAAAACTCACTTTCTCTCCTAAAATGTGGGAGAAGAATATGGGTTCATGAATCACTAAGATCGTGGGAATTTCTTGGCTAGAACGTTCTCCTTGTTGCCCTCTCCGCTACGGTGAAATCGATCGTCGATCCGACGTCGGATGCCCAAGATATGAATGTTTCTCTCTCTACACTCTCTCTAAAGTTCTAGGATGAAGAAGATGAAATGATAGATCTTTGGGTCTCATGGTGTCTAATAGAGATAAACCATCTCGTCTCCAAGCCTTGGGACGTGGCTCAACCTCCCAAGAAAATGGGTCAAATGGTTAACAACTTAAAAATCTCGTCAAAAGCTGGAGCGTTCGGGCGGTCGGGAGGATGATGCGGCGCGTCAAATGTTGGGACAGAGTCTCCGAATTTAACCTAGCGCGGTCGCATGGTGTCTTGGGTGCGAGTGCAGAACTTCGGGAGTTTTTGTCTTGAAACTCTACCAATTTAATCCCTAATGAAGTGAAATCAACCTAGGATGTTTCAAACTCCAAACCAAGGTCAAAACACACCCAAAACTCAATTGAATCATCTCGTTGATGCTTGAATGATGAAGAACACAAGTCTCGATCGCACATGAAGATAAACACACGAAACGACACTCGAAACAACTCATCGGAATTAACCGCGTGTCAAATACGCTTTATGACTTAATACGTCATGCTTAACAAGTATAACATCTCATATTCGAGGGTTTCAATATCGGTACGAAGAGACTATGAGTGAAATAGGAAGGGATTAGGGTCGGGTGTTATAGTCATAAATACAATAATATTTAAGGATAACCAAAATATTCATAACATCAGTGGAGAGTAAAATTGAAAGTTTATGAAGATTGTAGGTATACTTAATGATGGAGCGGATCATGGTGGATTTAAAGCGTGAAAAAAAGAAGTAAAGTGAGCTTATTGAATTTTTGAGAAAAGTAGAGTGATGAAATTGGTATTTAAGCCTTAAAAATATCGGTTACCTTCTATTTTTGTCGCTCACATACATGGAGAGTTTTAGAGAGAAACAATACTTTATTGGTAGATGAGATGGAACAAGCACCAACTAAATTGTCGAGAATCTAACAACCATCGCCACCGTAAGGAAAAGTTGAGACAAAAAAAAAAAAAAAGATTTGGTGGCAATATTTTTCTGAATTTCTTTTCCAAATGTGCGTAGTGGTCGTATGTTGTTAGCTAGTCTCACAAAAATTACGCATTGTCCACTAACCCACCAACCCAACTTATTAAAAGTCCAACCCAACCCAACTCATTAAGATAATGAGTTGAGATGGGTAACGCATGTTGCCCCATTAATTATTTTTGGTTAAGCGAATATAACCCATTAACCTGTTTGGTATTTTTATAATATAGCTTCAAATCACCACCTTTCACCAACCTTTAACAACCACCACTCATAATACAACGATCACCATCTATTACCATTCGATCACTGGTAGCTGTCATCCGACCACTGATGACCTTTTTCAACTGTCATTAAGTGACTGCGCGACAACCGTCTTGTCATCTTCCATAAAATCAAAGAGACATGAATGCACATTACGAATATCTTGAAGTCATACTCCATTCGTAGATAATTTAAGAAGGAATCTATAACACTTTGAATAATTTCGATCGAGTGAACGAGCGGCGGTTATGCTAAAAATACCAAAATAGCGAATAAAATGGTACTCTATACTTATTGATGGCCGCCGACCGCTTTACAAATGCTATTTACTAGCTATCTTGATGGCCTTTTGCATAATTTCTTACTCGTTTATCCAATCGAAATGATTCAAACTACTATAGATTTATTTTTAGATGATCTGCATACAGAGTATGCGTTTACCCAATATGAGTCAGCGTGTGTCATTTAATGATATTAACCCATTTTAGTCCACGTAGGAAGTGATTAGCCCATTCTACAAGGCCCAATGAAACTCTCAGTTTCTTTCAGCTCACTCTTTTGGGATTTCCCTTTAAGGATGTTCTTGCTTTGTGGCCCATAAAGAATAATGTTATAGTGAGCCTAGTAGCTGGCTGTTCCATCCATAAAAAAAAATTGAGAGGCAATTTGGTTATGCATGTGGATATATAGCTAGCTAGAGCAAAGTTTCAATCCTTGAATTCGAATCTTTAATACTATTACTTACTCATTTTCTATTTCTTGATTGCTTAAATTCCTTTGTTTAGTTTCCATTTTAGTTAATTGTCATTATTTCTTCTCCATCTTTTTTTTTTTGGTTGGGTTAAACCAAGTTTAACAGGTCCATATATATAACTTTGTTTAGAAAAACTATAACTGCCGTTTTTTTATTTATTTATGTGTAATTAAAATGATTGTCATTATTTTTAATTAATTAATCCTTATCAAACTAATAAAACAACTAGAAATTAAGTAAACATAGGTAGAAATTGTCAATGAACAAAATAGTTAGGTAAGTATAAACTACCCTTGAAAGTAAACTTAGTTGTTTCTTTTCTTTTTCCATCTTTACTTAATCTAGAATATTGTTGTTCTTACAAGGAATCCTATCAGCTGTCTATATTTATATTTTTATTATTTTAAATGTTTTACCTAATTCCCCATGGAAGGATTCAAGTTCACACACACACACACACAGCATTTAATATGTCATGTTATTTGAGTTTGACCATTAATTAGTTGAAGATGACATGAACTTATACTAAGTTAATTAGATAAGTATATTAATTAATCAAGTAAAATCTGAACATATCTGAATTAATATTTGTACTTTTATATCACTAATTAAATTTATTGAAAAACAAATAAAGTTTTGAGCTTGTAATAGTGACTTAATTGGTTTCCTTTTAACTCATCCCTAGGCTATATATCTAGTCAATTAGAGTTGCCAATTGGCATCACAAAACAAACAGTGTTGTAAGTAACAAGGGTTATTGTTAGCAAAAATGGAGATGCCCATTTTGCTAACGTCACTGTCTAATGTAGACTTTTCCAAGCAAATTTACATCAAGAGAGTATGCGGTTGGTTGATCCATGTACCTCAACAAGTATATATTGATAGCTGCATGTATGTATTGTACAACCTAAATTTAATACTTTTTCCGTCCCTAATTTATTATTATTATTTTTTATTTTTATTTGTTTTAGAATAATTATTTGATTTAAAATTTTTCTTTTTAGAATATTATTTTTATTATTTTACTTTTATGTTTTTTTACTTTAATTATAAACTACATATATATAAATATTAAAAAAATTACATATTATATTAATATTAATAATTAAATTTAATTATTTTTTAATTTCGTATGTCAGATAATTAAAACATATAGTATAGACCATTATATAATGTACTGTTGAGTAAGATTTGTAATCAGTAGAACATGTATTAACTAATCAAAGAATCTTAGTTACTACAATAAATAAATTTAGTATTGCATTGCATCAAGTGTAGGGGTAGGGTAGGTGTCATACGACAAGAAGGGAAAAGCCAACAGTTAATACCTGTCATCTGACATCCTTCTCCTAGAGTAGGTATTTCACACCTCACTCTTGATCATATATATATATATATATATATATATATATATATACACTTTGGCCGTTCCTAAATTATTGTTTCCTTTTCCTTTTCGTCTGCTTCTTAAATTATGCTTATTTGAAAATTTTTTTAAGCATTATTTTTACTATTTTATTCTTATTTTTCTTCTTATTTTAATTATGTGCCACATATATATAAACATTAAAAGAAACAATACACTATACCAATATTAATAATCAAGTTAATTATTTTTTTTAATCTGTGTGCCAGATCAAACAAGACAATAATTTGGGAATGGAGGAGTATATATATATTCAAATTCACTTATACTAGTAATCTTATGAATTTTCTTGGGTAATTACTTTGATATCCATTAATTTCTTGGGTACTCTTACAGTATTAGTTAAGATTACGTGGTTGTAGTTACTTAAGCAAAATTAATTCCAAGCACAAATTGTGTTTATGCCTGCTAGAATAGTAGTCCACCTTACCTAGAATAGCGTGACCTACTCTATGAGAAAGGTTGAGAATTGAATGTGCATGCATTTTGTTTTTTTTTGGTTGTGTGCATACATTTTGTTAACACATGGTTTAGAAGTATGAGATGTTATTAATTAGCTAGTACAACTCACTTATAAATCATTGTCAAGCTGTACCTGTATGTATCCAGTGATGAGAATCTTGTTCTTACTGTCCTCAAGTGTTCAAATCTTCCAAACATAAATGGCTATATATATATATATATATATATATATATATATATATATATATATATAGGAGATTAATTCGTTATTAATGTTAAGGTTTATGGTGGGGTTGGGGGGTATTTTGGTCCATAGAAAACTTAAGAACTGATTCAATTCACTGGGTCCTCATTTTAAGAGTATAGTTTGACAGGATTTCCTAATCCCGTTGGCTTAGTATTATAACAAAAACTTAGAAATTAATACCGTTTTACGAGTGTTTTCTCTAAAAATGGATTTCCCTGATTCGACTTATCGTGTGTTGGTTTGTTGAGCTATGAGAGACTGGAATCCGTCTAACGAATTAGGATCCGTAAGAAGGTTTAATAGGAAATTAACTACTCTAGTATTATATAGTCGGGTTTGGAAGACGTGTTAGTGTTAGTGTTCGCAACAACTTACTTTTCTTTTTATTGGGAGGTACCAACATCGAATTCGAAGGGCATGTGTGAAGCATTTCCTAGGCCTCTACCCTGCGTCTTTGTCTTGGAGCCATCCATGGCCCAAAAGATACCCTAGAATGGAATGTAAGGGGTGATCTTGTAATTTTTTTTGGGTCTTGGTAACTTGTGCTCTAATTAGGGCACATGTTAAGAAGCATTTATGATAGTAGTTAGTATTTATTTTTACATTAACTACCCTAATTTCATACTATCCTATCAACTACCTTAATTGATAGCTATTTTTATAATTTTTTACCACTAATTACCATCATAAATGATCCTTAACATGTACCCTTAAGGTACAAGTTAACAAAATCTTTGTTTTTTTTTTTAACTCATAGTGAAGTAGACAAGATGTCGAATAACATGTACATTGAATGACATATGATTTTATGCACAAATTTTAATACTCATTTGGTGATTCTACCACTACTTAAAGAAAAAATAAAAATAAAACCAGTAAATATAAACGGACGAATTGAGACGTTTAGATAAAATAATATGGTTGTGATTAATTGTAATTTAATAATTAATGTGCTAAATAAATTATTATTTTATCCATAAATTAGTTATTAATGAGGTGGTTAGATTTTAACCTGACTTTATAAATTATAAAATTAATTTAACGTCTTTAACATCAATGTCAAAATTTACTTAAGTACTCTTTTAATTTGGAGGTCCTAATTAGCACTACTCAAATACTAAAAAATAATGATGAACTTGCTTTCGAATTAAAGAGTACAAGTAGCTATGGGCATGCAATGCATGTGGCATAGTCAACGCTGGCTCTCCTGAAACCAACAATCAGAGGCGAAGGAAGATAAATGAAGGATACGACCGTATTTAAAGTTTAGTAAGAAGAAGGATCAGAAAAATACAAAATTCATCAAACGAGGCATTAAAGAGCGTGGGTCTGCTCTCCCCCAGCTATATATTAAGTGTAGAAGATCGAACAGTAGTCGTCCTCCCTCTTGTATTTAATGATGTTGTTATAAGCAATAATCCTCTTGAGATCTGTGTTTGTGTGTGTGTGTGTGTGTGAGAGAGAGAGAGAGAAAGAAATAGGAAATGGAGGATCAGACAAGTGGTACTGTTGAGGAGGTGAGAGAGAGAAGGGTAGTTTGTTATGGAGTATATGATGCAATAACATGTAGTAGTAATACTTGCAAGTGGTTTCAAGAAGGTTTAAGGGCTATGCGCAAGTGTTTGGGTTTGGATTCAACATCTGCTGATGATCATGAGGAGTACTGCACCACTACTACTCCTCTAATCAGGACTAGTTCAACTTCAGATCACAAAAATAACAAAGACGAGCTGCACAATTACACAACTGCCACTTGCCAAGGTTCTGCAGCTTCAGGTTCAAGTTCGAGTTCAAGCTCAAGCTCTGGAGGAGAGCAGGCAGATCCACCGCCTTCCATAACTAACCCACCTAGTTCTTCGTCTGATCCACCTTCTTCCACAGATCCCATGCCTGACGTCCCTTCCGTACTTGTAAGATCTCTCTCTCTCTCTCTAGTTTTACATAATCATCCTTGAAATAAACTGAACCTGATTGACTAAAAGTTACAACTACGTCATCTTACAAAATAAAGTTGCTAGGAGCTAGGAACACTTGTAGTTGAAATGGATAGGGCAAAAAGTATATATTAGCTTTATTTTTGGCTTTTGTATGGAATTAATTAGCTAGCTAGCTAGGAACTCATCAAAATTAGTCAAACATATATGTATATATTTGGCCAAAAGATTGAATTAAATATAAGGGACAATCATGATAAAATCTCGGGAGGGCTACCAGCACGACGTACCGTAGATTCAAAGTTCCAAATCACTAGTCGGAAATATGATATATTGACGCCGATCATGGCCTTAAATTATTGTAAATATAACCAATTTGATTGTTGTGTTTATGAAAAAAAAAAAAAAAAATGCAGGCTGGGCGGTCGAGAATGCCACCAAGGCCACCAGTTAGCTCCGGAAGAGGTGGTCAGACCAACTAGTTTGTTAATCCCTCCACCAGCTAACTAGCTAGCTACTCTTCAACAATCTCTCTCTCTCTCTCTCTCTCTCTCTATACACACATTTAAATTAATGAGTTCGTTGGCCGGTTAGTTTTACTTCAATTTCATTGCCTTTTCTTGATATCTTTCTGGGCTCGACGACGACGATTGTATGTACCTGAAATGAATTTATACTGATCGGATTAATTAATACTGTTACTGTACAAGCTGCTAATTAATTGTTTATGATTCTCTTTTCATTTAATACTTCCTCCCTCCCTAAATTATTGTCATTCTTTCTTTTTGTTTGTCCTAAAATAATTGTCTAATTTGAAAAAATTTCTTTTTACGACATTAATTTTATCATTTTACCCTTACTTTTTCCCCTACTTTAATTATGGATCACAGGACATTAAAAGACATTAAATGAAATTACACATTATACCAATATTAATAATCAAATCAATTATTTTTTCTTAATCCGTATGCCGGGTCAAACAAGACAATAATTAAGGGACGGAGGAAGTATTATACTTCCTCCGTCCCTAAATTATTGTCAGGTTAACAGTCCTCCGTCCCTAAATTATTATGCAGGTTGAGCCGACCATTAAAAAAACACATTTGACTCGATTATTAATATCGGTATTTGTGTGATTTTCCATTTTTGCCCCTAAGAAAAACTTACTTTTTAAAATTTGGAATCATGATTACTAGATTTTTCTCCAATAATTTTAAAATTTAAAATAGGTGTAATACCTTATGGGTGAATCCTATTGTGGGTTTCATAAATTAAAGAGTAAAAATTATAAAGGTAAAATGGTAAATATAATTTTCATAAAAAAAAAGTAACAAACAAGATAATTTTTTTGGGACGCACGAAAAAGAAAAAAAATACTCCCTCCGTCCCTAAATTATTGTCTTCTTTTTCTTTTTTACCAGTCCCAAAATAATTGTATTGTTTGAAAAATTTTCTTTTTAGGACATCACTTTTACCATTTTATCCTTACTTTTTTTCCTACTTTAATTATAAGCCACATATATTAAAGAAAATTACACATTATACTAATATTAATAATCAAATCAATTATTTTTTCTTAATTCGTGTGTCGAGTCAAACAACTTAAAGTACATCCATTTCTTTTTCGGGCTACTCTTGAATAGTAAGTGGAGGACAATTTTTGATGCAATTACTCGTGTATATGCATGGCTTAAATGCTAATCCCCGAGTCTCTAAATTATTGTCCCGGTATATAGATTAATAAAAAAATAATTGATTTGATTATTAATATTAGTATAATGTATAATTTTTTAATTTTGTGCATGTGACTCATAATTAAAGTAGAAAAAAAAGTAAGGGTAAATTGATAAAAATATTGTCTTAAAAAGGAAACTTTCAAACAAAATAATTATTTTGTGATGAACAAAAAAGAAAACAAGACAATAATTTAGGGACGGATGGAGGGAGTATTTTAATAGAAAAATGCTAGAGCCACCTAAAGAGTACCAAAAATGTTACACCTAATGACATGACACCCAAATCTAATGTTGGATTTCAAGTAAATTTTTGGCTAGATCCTCTGTACCATAAGGCAGCAAATGTTTGATTTAAAAATTTAACCGAAATCCAACATTAGATTTAAGTGTCATGTCATTAGGTGCAATATTTTTTGTACTCTTTAGGTGGATGTAACATTGCCCATTTTAATAATGAAAAAGTTGTTATACGTAGTGTTGGATGTGATGGCTCGATGTCGACAAAGCGGCGTGTAGACGGTAACGGGCCTCAGGGGGTGCGGGGGCTCCGCTGCATCTGCGGTACGAACTATTCGGATTTTTGGGTGTCATGCGGTCGCATAGGGCGTCCGCATGGAACACTGGAATTTATGCGGCATAAGGCGTCCGCGTAAGTATTCTGGAAACCATGGCCGCATAGTGCGCCCGCATGGTAATCTTTAATCGTATGCGGCGCATAGGCACCGCAGCGGCGGTTTAGGGTTTTCTATTGTATTGTATAAATAGATGTATACTTAGAACGTTTAAAGATGTAAGCCTCTAATAAAATTTCGACATCCGTTGACCCCCTCTCTCTCTTTCGATTCCCAACTGCTTTTGTGTGCTGTTTTGTCAATTGCTTCCTCTGCGTTGCATAACAACTGGTATCAGAGCGCTTGGTTAGCGATGGCTGGAGTTAATTTTGTCACGGTGCAGTCCGATGTTCAGAAGTTTGATGGGCATGAAAACTTTGCGTTGTGGCAAAGACGGGTGAAGGATCATCCGTTCAATGGTTTAGGAAGGTTCTTCGAATAAAACTAAACCAGCAGATATCGAAGAAGGACCATGGAAGGAGCTGCAAGAACGGGCTGTGTCTTCGATACGGCAGTGCCTTGCGGATGAGGTGGTGTATCATGTGATTGATGAAGAATCACCAATGAAGGTTTGGGAGATCTTGGAGGCCAGATATATGTCGAAATCCTTGTCGAACAAGTTGCATCTTAAGCAAAAGCTGTATGGGCTTAAGATGGCGGAGGATTCAGACCTCGAGTCTCACATCCACACGTTTAATCAAATACTCAACGATTTGGTTAGGGTGGAGGTGACATTCGAGGAGGAGGACAAGGCTTTGATGTTGTTGAACTCGTTGCCTACTTCTTCAACATACGAAAGCCTTATTACTACGTTGACGTGAGGGAAGGATACTTTGGAATTGCAACCGGTCACAGAAGCTCTTTTAGCTTTTCATAAAAGAAAGAAGTCTGTTGATGAACCTGCGGGTGAAGGGTTATTTGTGAAGGAGAATCAGGAACGTGGGAGAACCCAGTCCCGAGATAATTCGCAAAGGCAAAATTCTCGTTCACAGTCAAGGAAGAAGTATAAAGGAAATTGTTTCAAGTGTGGGCAGAAGGGGCACAAGAGCGGGATTGTCGGAGAAGGGGAAAGGTAAAGCAAGTTCTTCAAAGTCAGTTAATGTGGTTGAAGATTGCTCGGATGATGTGGATGGTGATATGCTCACGACTTCATCAGCTGTAGAGCACCCCATAGATTGCTAGATTCTGGATTCAGCATGTTCTTTTCATGTGACGGCGAATCGTGATTGGTTCGATACCTATAGGTCAGTTAATTCTGGTATAGTTACTATGGGTAATGGTGCTACATGTAAATTGCTGGCATAGGAGCTATAAGAATTAAAATGTTTGATGGTGTGGTTAGAACGTTATGTGATGTTAGACATGTACCAGAGGTTTCTAAAAATCTGATTTCATTGGGTACCTTGGATGCAAACGGTTTTACCTATAAAGCTCAAGGTGGAGTTTTGAAAGTTGTTAAGGGTGCTATGGTGGTGATGAAGGGTGAGAGGGGCTCTAAAAACATTTACAGGTTGCTAGGGAGCACGGTTGTAGGTGGAGTAACATCCGTAGAATCTAAGGTAGATGTTGATACCCTTCTTTGGCATATACGGCTTGGCCACATGGGTGAAAGAGGGATGCGTGAACTTCATAAGCGCAAGTTGTTGAAGGGTGTGAAGACTTGCAAACTTGAGTTTTGCAAGTATTGTGTTCTTGGAAAGCAAAACAAGGTGCAATTCAAGACGGGTAAACATATAACAAAGGGCATCCTCGACTATGTTCACTCAGATGTGTGGGGGCCAGTTAGAACAGAATCAAGAGGCGGACATTATTACTTTGTCACGTTCATTGATGATTTTTCGAAAAAGGTTTGGGTTTACTTCATGAGGCACAAGTCAGAAACTTTTGAGAAGTTCAAAGTGTGGAAAGCTGAAGTGGAAAATCAAACAGGGAGAAAAATCAAGTGTTTGAGAAGTGATAATGGGACAGAGTACACAGATGGCGAGTTCAAGAAGTTCTGTCGAGAGCATGGAATCAAGAGGCACTACACAGTACGCAGGACACCACAGCAAAATAGTGTGGCTGAAAGGATGAATAGATCTATTGCGGAAAAGGCTAGGTGTCTACGATTCAATGCAAGGTTGGCGAAGAATTTTTGGGCTGATGCGGTGAGTATGGCATGTTTCTTGATAAACAGGTCACCTAGGGCTTCATTGGATAATAGGTTTGCGGAGGAGGTATGCACGGGTAATGAGGTAGACCTCACCGATATTCGGGTGTTTGGGTGTCCATCCTATGTGCATATTCCTGGTGAAGAGAGGTCGAAGCTTGACCCAAAGTCAAAACAGTGTGTCTTTCTCGAGTATGAAACATGTGTAAAAGGATACAAGCTTTGGGATCCCAAGTCAAGCAAGGTGGTGATCAGTAGGGACGTGGTCTTTGATGAAAAGACTATGTTGAAGTGTACTCAAGATGATAAAGAGAAAGTGCCAGAAAACAAAGGGAGCGATAAGCAGGTTATTAAGGTGGAGTTACATGCATAAGGATGAAACTGATACGGATCTCACTCTTCCGGATTCAGAGGTAATTACACAGGAAACTGAAGAGGCTAATACTTCAGTTGGGAGATCTAAGAGAGTAATCATGTTGGTGTATGCCCTAGAGGCAAATCTATTTTACGATATATCATTATTTATTAAGGCATTTATTTATTATGTATTATTTGTTTATTCATATTAATGCATAATAAAGCTCTTTGAATAAAAGTGTTATTCAAAATATCCCTGGTCGAGTATTATTATTAATAAGGGCAATAATAATGCATTGAGACTAGTATGTGTTGAGACTCATATAGTTGATATCAGTCTACACATAAGTACGTGTTAAGTGTAACGACGTACTGGATTGACCCGCATGAGAATGCTACGTGGATCGTAACGTGAGTGTCATAAGCGATTCTCATAGTGACTATTGTGTTCGCTGTCCTTTGACTTGAAGTCGTTATATACTTAGATGAGGAGTCGTATATTTTGATACCGACAAACGTCATTCTGTAACAAGGTAATTATAAAGTCGGATGTTGGATATGCCACGAATCATGCTGAGGGATATGAACGATGTAGATAGAATTTGTCCCTCCTACATAACGGGAGTATAATATCTGTGGGCCCCTTGATGAGTGAGACTTTAAGTAAATGCATGGCCGTGCTCAAATAAATCAATATTTGATATTGAGTTTATTTGTCTATTAATTAAGTCTACTCGGAGATCAAGAAACCTAGATTAAACTATAACAAGGATGACACGTTCCATGCCTTGTGTTTAATCAGATATTAGGATAAAGGGACAAGAATTATTTTGGTCACATTCAGTTATTGTAATCACTGATAATTCCTATTACTTGGGTAACAATGATGTATTGCTAGATGCCGCTCATTGTTTATAATTAATTATATATTCATATATAGTAATTAATTATTGCCAACGTAATTTAGGAACCTATTGGGTCACACACTTAGAATGAATTGGACTGAAATTTATTTGGGCCATTAATTAGATTAATGGGCTTGAGTTAATATAAAAATAAGGGAACCAAATTATAATCCTAGTTGGACTAGGACTATAATGGCCGGCCCCTCTCTCTCCCTTTTAAATAGCTAGGGATTCTATTGATAGTCAATAGAAGAAGAATCCTACACCTAAAAGGATTTAGGGTTTAAGTGAAACACTAAATTCGTAGAGAGAAAAAGTAGGGATTTAATTAGTTCTTCGTACGACGAAGTCTTCCTACTTTGGTTCAATAATTGTCTAGCACAAAATTGTTGAATCAAATCCTGTCCAATCCGTTCGTGTGGATACCATAGAGAAGCCGTGCAAATCGTTGTTGCGGTGATCGTGATTCAAGCGTGATTCTTTTGAAGATTGCTCGCTCAAACAATCGGGTAATTATTCTAAATCTAATTTATATTAATTCGCATGGATTTTGGGAGGGTTTTCGAAATTAAATTTTGTTATTCCGCCTTATTAATTTCGATGAAAACCCAACAAATCAAACCACCTGTCAGGTATGGGTTTGAAGACATGGTTTCATATGTTCTTGTTCTTAGTAGTGGAGACCCAAATTCTTTTCAGGAGGCAATAATAGTCCTGAAAAGGATAAGTGGGTAACGACTATGACAGAGGAGATGGAGTCGTTGTCTAAGAACGATACATGGGATTTGGTGGAGCTTCCTAAAGGGAAGCGTGCTATTGCTTGCAAGTGGGTTTTCAAGCGTAAAGAAGCGATATCAGAAAAAAGAGGGGGAAAAATTCAAGGCTCGATTGGTAGCAAAGGGATACTCGCAGCGAGAGGGGGTGGATTATAATGAAATATTTTTGCCTGTTGTGAGACACACTTCCATTCAAATTGTGTTGGGTCTTGTAGCGCATTATGATTTGGTGTTGGAGAAAATGGATGTGAAAACTGCGTTCCTACACGGTGAGTTGGATGAGCAGATTTTCATGGAGCAACCACATGGGTTCACGAAGCCCGGGCAGGAGCGTTTGATTTGTAAATTGAAGAAATCACTTTATGGGCTGAAGCAATCTCCGAGGCAGTGGAACACGAGATTTGACTCCTACATGGTGAGTATTGGCTACAAGAGGTGTGGGTATGATTGCTGCGTTTATGTGAAGAGCCTTGACGGTGGCTCATATATTTTTCTGCTACTTTACATGGATGATATGCTTATCGCAGATAGAAGCAAGAACGAGGTCAATCAGTTGAAGGCCTTGTTGAGTAAAGAGTTTGACATGAAGGATTTGGGGGAAGCCAAGAAGATTCTTGGGATGGAGATTCACCGAGACAGGAAATCTAGGAGATTGTGGTTGTCTCAAGCCAGCTACGTGGAGAAAGTATTGGAGAGGTTCAATATGCGGGATGCAAAACCTGTGAAAACACCACTGGCGAATCACTTTAATTTATCTGCCTCTGATTCCCCGAGTTCGACTGAAGAAATTCAGGGTATGTCAAAGGTTCCCTATGCAAGCGCAGTGAGATGTCTCATGTATGCTATGGTTTGCACTAGGCCAGATTTGGCACAAGCTATTAGTATGGTTAGCAAGTATATGGCGAATCCGGGTAAACAGCATTGGGAAGCAGTTAAGTGGATTCTCAGATACTTGAAGGGCACTATGGGTTATGGCATCATGTTTGAGGGAAAGAGTGAGGAGCTTTCTGTTGTGGGGTATGTAGATTCCGATTATGCGAGTGACTTGGATCGGAGGCGGTCGACTACGGGTTATGCGTTTACACTCGCAGGTGGACCCATATGTTGGAGGTCTATGATTCAGTCCATTATTGCATTGTCCACAACGGAAGCAGAGTACGTGGCAGCTGTTGAAGCTGCAAAGGAAGCTTTATGGCTTCGAGGCTTAGTTAAGGAATTGGGTATTCAACAAGGTGGAGTGAGGTTGCTTTGTGACAGTCAAAGCGCGATCTTTCTAGCAAAAAATCACATTTATCATCAACGGGTGAAACACATTGATGTGTGGTTTCACAAGATCCGGGAGTTGATTGATATGGGTGAGGTTGTGTTAGAGAAGGTCCACACCATAGAGAATGCTGCTGATATGTTGACAAAGCCGATTATTACTGACAAGTTCAAGCATTGCTTGGATTTGTTACACATCTCTAGCTGTTAGAGATGGGGAGGTTCGATGTCTACACAGGATGGTTCGGGTATTGGTTCCTTGTATCTTCTGTTGGGTTGGGTGAATGCTCGCCAAGGTGGAGATTGTTGGATGTGATGGCTCGATGTCCTGGCAAGAGGTTGGCGTGTAGACTGGTAACGGGCCTCAAAGGGGGGTGCGGGTGGCGGAGCCCCCCGCAGTACGGACTATTCGGGTTTTTGGGTGTCATACGGCCGCATAGGGCGTCCGTATGGAACACTGGAATTTATGCGGCCGCATAAGGCGTCCGCGTAAGTATTCTGGAAACCATGCGGCCGCATAGTGCGTCCACATGGTAATCTTGTAAATCGTATGCGGCCGCATAGCGGCGGTTTTAGGGTTTTCTATTGTATTGTATAAATAGATGTATACCTAGAACGTTTAAAGATGTAAGCCTCTAATAAAATTTCGACAGTCCGTTGACCCGAATCTCTCTCTCTTTCGATTCCCAACTGCTTTTGTGTGTTGTTTTGTCAATTGCTTCCGCTGCGTTGCACAACACGTAGTATTCACATATAATAATTCTTTTGTCCCACATTGAGTTTAAGTGTAATATCTTTGTCCCTCCTTTGAATAATGTTCTGTTGTCTTTCTTTGTGTCTCTATATAGGATTCTTAGTAAAGTTTTGGAGCTAAAACTTGTTATATCATTTCACAAGTTTGAAAGAGCTCCTTAAGCTCTCTTGGGCTTTTCCATTATTATGGGAGAAATACCGAGTGTAGCTTAAAGTTTCAGTTTTGTGTGTGTGTGTGTGTATATATATATATACAAAAGTAATAAATAAATAGAAGGAGACGAGGCGGGAAAGGAGCCGACCATTCTCGGTTCTTTAAACAGTTTTAAACTTTCAAGTTATTGTGACTCTTTGAAATGAGGTGCATGCTCAGTTAGTACCTCTTCGCCGAGGGAAGCACGTATTCGGATGAGTTATGTCTCTTCATGGATGACTTCATCCAAACTGAGTTACTGAAAATCCTTCTTCTCGAGTATTTCTTCTTACTTTCTATTCTTAGAGTTCTCCAAATACAACTTTGATTATTGTTTCAGAAACATTCAAAGGAGTGTAACCTTTGAAGTTTCAAGTGTGTAGGTTTTGTATCCCAGAGGTGAAATTACCATTTTATACCATAAAAGTGGGACGAATTAAATACCTTAAAGAAAAATATCTTATGTGTACCTAACCTACTATTTTTATACCCACTATTTCGAGTCTTATGCAACAAAAGCTGTTGTAACACAATGTTTAATTAACTTAAATATTCAGTAGTACTAGTCCTCATGGCTTATAGAAGACAAGTTCAATTCCTACTGTAATTGTAGCATTCAAGAAAAAAAATATTAGTAGTAGTATTTAGTTAAGGATCAAAGTGCTCATGTAGTTTAACATGGTGTAATAGCCGATACTTATTTTATTTTATTTTTCTGATCGACAAAAAAATAATAAAATTGGAATAGTATTATAAAGACAATTTACGAGCATCTAATAATAGCACCATATATATATATATATATATATATATATATATTATATAACATAAGCTGCTATATATCCGAGATAAATTAAACTAGAAAAATAACACTACTAGTACTACTACTAAACACAAGATCTGAGCCTCTAATAATATATAGCCCATTTAAATATTTTTTGAGAATTGAGGTTGGTGATCTTCTTCAGTTTTCGTGGCAATGAATAATCGAATGAATAATTAAAGGGATAATATATATACATATATATATATATATATATATATAGGAGTTGATACAAGTGAAACACGTACACTTGAAAATATATACTAACCCACGTACCCCAAGGCCAAAGGAGCCCAACCCAACCAACCTAAGGGATAAATTAAGAGTATAGCAGGAAGAAAATTCTTCTTAACTAGTGAAAGCTAATAGGCTCAATTATTTTTATTTACTTCACTATAATTCCATTCTGTGTTGCATATATACTAATACCAAATAATTCACGGGTTGATATAGTAATCTGGAATCAACATCCCTTTAGGCATAGCCAATATATACAATAAACACTATTTCTGACTCAAATTAAGTATATATATATATATATATATATATATATATATATATATATGGGTGAATGGGGGGAGGGGTGGAGGAAGAGGGAGGGGGAGCGGAGGAGGTGGGAGAGGTGGAGGTGAGGGAGTTGTAGGGAAATATGGTTTCAATAAAACGAATGTGGCGAGAGGGGTAGACCCGATGAGAGGTGGGGTCAAAACAGTAATACGCACTTTCCGTAGGTAAGTAGCCAACAAAGATGCAAGGAATAGACTTTGGGGCTAACTTGTGGGGAGTGTATGGGCGAAGCCAGGGGTAACAGAGACATCCAAAGCTACGTAATTTGGTGTAGTTTGGAGGGGAGCGGAATAGGCGAAAATAGGGGGAATCATTGTTAAGAGTGGGAGTGGGCATCCGGTTTATGAGGTAGGTAGCAGTGGTGAAGGCATAAGGCCAGAAGGTGAAGGGTACGTAGGTTGGCATGAGAAAGGATGGTGAGACCCGTTTCAACAATGTGACGGTGACGACGTTCGACATACCCATTGTGTTCAGGAGTGTGAGGTGGAGTGGTAAGGTGAGTGATGCCATTTTGAGCTAGAGTGGGTGTGAGTTTAAGGTACTCACCACCATTGTCAGAGTAGACCTGAATGATGGGACGTTTGAAGTATTTCTCGACTAGAGTTTTGAAGCGAAGAAAGGTATTGGAAGTGTCAGATTTGTGTTTTAGGGGGTAAAACCAGATGTGTTTGGTATAGTGGTCGACAAAAATGACATAGTATTTGAATTCATCAAGAGAATGAACATGAGAGGTCCATACATCAGAAAAGATGAGATCAAGTGGAGCATGCGAAATAAGAGAAGAAGATGCAAAAGGCATTTTGTGGCTTTTATTAATAAAACAAGAATTACACGGAGATAAACTGGAAGAAATAGATAAATGAAACTTGCTACGTAACAAACTAAGAATAGGGGGAGCGGGATGTCCTAATCTATGATGCCACAACTGCGAAGAAATAACGCTGGAATGAGCTCGAATGGGCTGAGGATGCCAAATGTAGACGCCATCCTCAAGAGTTCCATGGAGAAGGGTTTGATTCGTTGCTTTGTCCTTAATGAGAAAAGAAGAGTGTGAGAATTCAATGATAGCATTATTGTCACGACAGAATTGGGATACAAAAAGAATATTTCGAGTGATAAGAGGAACATGCAAGACATTGTTGAAAAGTAGGGAGGAAGAGGTTGTAGGGAGAGAGAATGAACCTATGTGAGAGATAGGAAGAGAAGAACCATCTCCAATGATGACGTTGTCACTGCCATTGTAGGGCGTACGTAAGGCGAGATTGGAGAAATCATTGGTGATGTGGTTGGTTGCACCACTGTCGAGGAGCTAAGAGGGAGGGGATGGGGTTGGAAAAAGCAGCAGTGTGGGCTTGGGGAGTAGGGTTAAGATTTCGGTTCTGGCGGGGGTGGGGAAAGGTGACAATGGGGTAGTCACGTTTAAACTGGCGACATTGGGAGATGACATGACCGGTATTGCGATAGTATTGGCACTTGCCCTTAAAAGGGAGGGGTGTGACACTCGAGCCAGAGGAGGGAGAGGAACTTGTGGTACGATAGGGAGTACGGTTGGGTGGTGGGCGAGCTTGGGCGGTAAAGGCGGTGGTGGGAAGGGGGGGTGAGCAAGGCGGTTTGTTTGAGGGTGAGTTCGTGTTGGATAAGTTTTTCATGTAGGGCTTCGAAGGAGATAGGGTTATCACGGGCACGGGTTGAGTCGATAATGGGTTTAAAGGTTTTATAGTCCAAACCTTTAAGAATTATGGAGATTATGTCTTTGGGATCCATGGGTTTGCCAAGAATGGCGAGTTTGTCGGTGTAGGATTTGACAACGTTCATGTAATCCGAGATGGAGAGTTGGTTTTTGGTGAGATTGGCAAGGTTGTCTTTGATTTGGAGGATGTGACCACGGGAGGGGAGGGGTTGGCATAGGTAGTTTTGAGGGTGGTCCAGGCTTCATGGGAGGTAGCAGCTTGATGAACAAGCGGGGCAATAGCAGGATCTAGAGTGCCGATGAGAGCCCCAAGGATGAGGCGATCTTGGCGGCACCAGGTTTTGGCGGCAGGGTTAGGGACGGATGTGGTGGTGGCGGGTTTGGCAGGCTCGTCGTCAGATGCGGCGACGGCTGGGGTGGTGATGTTGATGTTATCCTCGGGTTTGGGATAAGTGTCATCGATAAATTTTAAGAGGTCGGGGCCAAAGAGGATGGAAGTTATTTTAGATGCCCATGTAAGGTAGGTGAGGGGGGTGAGAGTACGGCAGTGGGATAGGTTGACCAAGAAAAGAGGGTGGTCGGGTTCGGCGGCATCAGGAATGATGGAGGAGGAGCCGGCCATAGTAGGGTTAGGAGAGGGAGGGTGCCAAGTCTTCTCCTTCCCTTCGTCCCTTCTTGATGCTATACCTTCTACACCCACTCCACCCGACCGCCCCTCTCCTCTCATCCCCACCTCCCCCCACCTCCTCCCGTACTATTACCACCAGGTTATCTCATGGTATCACCAAACGTAACCCCAAGTATGCTAACCTCTCACTTCTCACCTCCCCCACCAGCCTTCTCACCACCACCAAACAAGCTCTATCTGTCCCACATTGGCGTAATGCTATGATTGAAGAATTTCAGGCTCTAACTCACAATAATACCTGGACTTTGGTTCCCCCCACCACAGCTCACAACATTGTCGGATGTAAATGGTTCTAGGGCATCAAGTATAATCCTGACAACACAATTCAAAAATACAAGGCTCGGCTTATAGCCAAGGGTTTTCATCAACAACTCGGTGTTGACTACACCGAAACCTTCAATCCCATTGTCAAACTTGCCACTGTTGGGCTTCTTCTCTCTCTTGCCACCACCAACCATTGGCCTCTTCGCCAACTTGATGTCAACAACGCCTTCCTTCAAGGTACTCTCTCTGAAACTATGTTTATGACCCAACCCCCTGGCTTTGAGGACTCCACCAATCCTTCCTCTGTCTGTCTTCTTTCTAAGGCCATCTATGGTCTTAAGCAGGCCCCTCGTGCTTGGTTTCAAGAACACAAAACCTATCTCACCACATATGGCTTTCACCCCTCTTTAGCCGATCCCTCTCTTTTTATACTCAATAAAACTTCGTCCCCAATCTATCTTTTAGTTTATGTTGACGATATCATTGTTACTGGTCCGTCACCACCTCTTCTTCAGTCGTTTATCCTCAGCTTGTCCAATCGCTTCTCTTAAGGATCTCGGTCCTTTATCTTACTTCTTGGGTGTTGAGGTCGCCCCAAACAAGAATGGTCTCCTTCTCTCTCAAACAAAATACATTCATGACCTTCTCACCCGTTACAACATGATTGACTGTAAACCACTTCCCACTCCTATGGTTACCTCACCACCTCTCACTCGGTCCACCACCACTCCCGCTGTTCACCCCACATCTTTTCGTGCCATTGTTGGTGTCCTTCAGTATTTGTCCTTCACTCGACTTGACATTGCTTTCTCTATTAACAAACTCGCTCAGTTTATGCAAAACCCCCAACCTACTCACTGGGTCGCACTTAAACGTCTCCTCCGCTACCTTTATGGCACTATGCACTTGGGTCTTCAGATTTTCTCCAAGTCTCCTCCTTCCCTTCATGCCTTCTGTGATGCGGATTGGGCTGGTGACAAGGATGATTTTGTATCCACCTCCGGTTTCGTTGTTTATCTTGGACATAACCCTGTTACTTGGTCCTCCCGCAAATAGCGTGCCCTTGCTCGGTCTACCACTGAGGCCGAATTTAGAGCGATTGCTGACACCACTGCTGAGCTTACTTGGGTTCGGAACTTGCTTACTGAACTCGGGATTTCTCTGCCCGCTACACCAGCAATCTATTGTGACAACCTTGGTGCCACCACCTATTCTGCAAACCCAGTCTTCCACTCTCGGATGAAACATGTGGCTCTTTCGTTTCATTTTGTTCGTGAACAGGTTCAGTCTGGCTCTCTCCGTGTGCAACATATTTTTGGTACTGATCAACTCGCTGATATATATTCTGACAAAACCGCTCCCTCGTGTCCGCTTCCAACAACTTATCTCCAAGATTGGACTTCTCCACGGATCGTCCATCTTGCGGGGGCGTATTAAGGATACATCTCCTAAGGTTTCCTAAGTTTCTTGTTTGTTACTTATTCTAGAATATTCTTGTATATATTCTATTGCATCTAGAATAGGAAACTCAATATTTGTATTGTATTTAGATTAGGAAACTCAATATTTGTATTCGAATAGGACTCTCTCTCTTGTACTATATATTTTACAGTTTGTGAATAAGATAATTAAGTTTTTCCATTCTCATAGAATATACTTGCTTGCTATAAGGGCTGGCTGGCTTGGGGGATAAACAGAAGCAACAATTAATACCAAAATTTGAATTCTGCAATTTGGATTATCGATCCAAGGTTAAAAATTTCCTTGAGAATTGAAGAGATCATATATATATATATATATATATATATATATATATATATCGTTTGTTTTAACTTAATTTTATTTATTTTTCTACGGGTAGGAAAATCATTGTAAGCTAGATGGACAGCTTTTAGATGTACAATTCACTCGGTCAAAAATAACTGAAATCATCTTTTCTCAAACAATACTTAAATTTTATTATTATTCCATCTTGTACAGTACACAAAACTAGAATCAAATTACATTGTAGAAAACATAAATTTTGCATTTCTGAGCTCAACCTCTGTACAGTAATACCCCCACACGGGCCCCACCCCTGTAACTTTGTGAATTTCTTCTGTGATCTTATTTTCTTACGCACGCACGTATAAGTGATTAGGAATTACCATCCTTCAATTATATATTAGGATTTCTCTTTCAGCTCATTTCCTTGTAAGGTTCTTTCAAGAGAATCGTTATTCACACCCCCTAAATTACTAAGCATACCCCTTTATATTATTATAAAAATATTATTATAAAATTTAACATATTTATCTTTTATTCGATTATTACAAAAATGTCATTAAAATGTTCGGTCAGTATACCCACCGAACAAATCTAAAGTTGTTCGGTGGGTACCAAACAACCCTAAAGGTGTTTGGTCAGCAATTGCCGAACACCATTAAAGCCGAATTTAATGGAGGTTGAAATCAAAATAGAATTTTTTGGGCCGTGGCTTTGTGGGTTTTGATTTGTTGTTAATGCACTCAAGCAGTGAGTTTTTAAGTATTTGTTAAGAAGATTTTGTTGGATGGAGATTTTGCAATTTTTTTGGGGGGAGAAAATGAAGTTTATGAAACTTTTGTGTGTGTGTGAAATTGGGTGGGGGGTTGCAGGAGAGGGGTGGGGCGTGTGTGTGTGTGTGAAATTGCAGGAGATGAAGGGAGAAGGGGAAAGGGGAATGGCGGGGAAGGAGGAGAAGCTGGGGAGGGAGGAGGGGGCCGCTGGGAAGAGGAGGAAGGGAGGGGTAAAATGAGAAATTGAGAGGGTGTACTTAGTAATTAGAGGGATTTACAATTTATGTGAATGAGGTGTACTTAGTAAAATAGAGGGTGTGAATAGCGATTCTCTTCTTTCAATTCCCGTCTAAAATTATTTTGGTAATAGATAGACACTAAAAGTTCTGAACAGAATTTGTGTACATACGACGTCAATATCGATATCTAAATCTGTTTGTTGCTTTTCTCGTGAGTCATGATACTGAGCTATTATAACTTTAGTAGCATTATGGAAGAGGAGTTCATATTGTTTTCGTATGTTCAATCTCTAATATACTTTTGCAATTGGTTTGGTGACCATACTTGGCGGCCAATTAGCAAAGTATGGTTTCATAGTGATTTCTATTTACGTTACCTAAACATACATAAATATATCAATTTGGAAGTTGGGATGAACTCTTCAAATGAAAAACATCACAGTTGAACTGATTGTGACCCAGCTTAAAGATTTAAATAACTAAGAGAAAACTCACATTTAACCATTAAGTGCATTTAAGTATGAACCTGATTCGGTTTCAATATCATTTCACTTCTATCAATGCTCCGAATTGAAACATGCATGCTACTGGTGTTCTCTCAAAGGACAAGTTTTTCTAGGCTATTATGTTGACCAAAGCTCTGCAAGATAGAAGCAATAACTAGCGATTCATCATCTTCAATGGAGTTCATCTCCGCACAATCCATACTGTTTTCTTCCAACTCTGGAGTTGGCAGAGGTGGAGGTGGAGGTGGTGGTGACGGGATAGCCAAAAATGGGTAAAGAAAATTGGTGGGAGCTTTTTCAATCCCACTAAAAGAAATGGAGGCAAGGTCATACGCCAATGCAGCTTCTTCGGCAGTATCAAATGTGCCCAGCCAACGTCTTTCTTTGGTGTGAGGATTTCGAATCTCAGCAGCATACCGGCCCCATGGCCTTTGCCGGACTCCGAGGTATCTAGTAGAGTGTCTTGAGCTTCTTTTCCTAATCGGTGTTTTGCTACCAAAATGGGGGTGGTTTTCCATATTGGTTGCTCTCATAGTAATGATTATAAGTGGCTAGTGTTTTTGTGTGTGTTCTTTTAAAATGGCTTATAATGAGCAACGAGGGTTCGCATTTATACGAGTAGATGGTAGGCAAAGGTTAAAAAGTTGTTACCCATACTATATTTATAGTAAGTCAAGTGGGGTAGGTGAGAAACCTAGCCTATAATGGAATAAAAAAAAAGAAAGATTAGATGATGCCAAAATTAATGTTTCTCTAGTGGCTTGCTTCTTTGGTGCTATATATATATATATATATATCCTTGTTTTCCTCTCTAATGACACGATTGAGGCCAGCATAATCCTAAAATAACTGCACTCTTTGATGCACACACCCAATCACACACATGCACTTGTAAAAGGGTAAACATTAAACAATAGATCGTAACTATTGTGTTTTAGTCAAGCTCAAGTATTATATGTTCATTGTACTGCAAAGTAAACTCCCCCTATTTTTTTTTTTTTTTGGATGTTCTAAAATAAGTGTTCTCTTTCTATTTTTAGGAAGATTTCTTGAACAAATTGTCTATAATATCCTTATTAATTGCAAAACAAAGAAAGAAGAGAGACTCATTGATTTGATATATACACATAATTTTTTTTTCTTTTTAATTTGCCGATGTGAAAAATTAGTACTCATATTAAGATGATTTTTTTTTTCTTGAAAAAAAAACACTTGGTTTTCTCAATTTGAAAAGTTATTCTTTGCAAATTGAGTCTCTGATTAAAACAGTAACATTTTGAACCGAAATGAATAATGAATTATAATACGGCATTACGAACAAATACCAATTTAATTAAGTCGTGTTAAATCAAACTATTTCCATAATACAGTAATAAAACACTTACTTATCTTTGAATAAGATATTTGTTTAATATTTAAATTATCTAATAGGGAGTTTGATTTTGATACACACCTCCACTTTGAATGAAATTTATATGAGCCAGTTTACCCAAATAAATAAATTATAATAGCAGTCTATCGAGAGATGTCACACCATTTGGGTCGGCTTGGGCTCGACTCACTCATACAAGCTTCAAAAATGAGTTAACGTTATTATTTGTGGATTTCTAGATTTCTTACAACCAGAATTTGGTAAGAGACAACTATTTTCAAAAGAATGGTAATAATGATACATAAGATCTTTAGAATCAACAATTCCTATATATTCAGCACACAAGCCTAAACTGCAGCTTAACAAAGAGTGTTATACTAAACTGAATGTTCTCGTGGAGATCGGAACATATATAAAACAAAACAAAGAACTTGAGTTGTTTCTACATTTACTAAGGCAGACGGACGATTAATGACAAGTGACAGAACATGCATTCTTCCAATATTCCGAGGTGTAAGCGCTGGTAATGCACCCAAAAGTCCAGAACTAAGTCAGCTTTCGCCAGATATGAGACATTCTGGAACCTGATAGACACTTCACCCTCGAAAAAACAAAACCTGTCTTGGGAGGGTTTCCATCAACAAGAGAATGTTCATAAATTTCTTTGCATTCTTGTACAACCTGTTCACCAAAGATGATAATTTAAGGCACATAAAGTTTGTCAACAATAAGCTCAACCCTCCATCATCTCCCAGATCAACCAAACATGCAAGACATCTTTTACTTGGAAAGCCAAAAAACAGTAACTTCCGGTTCTCAAAAGCTTTTCCATTTGGTAATATCCAATAGGTTTGTTCCAACACATCACTTTTCAAAAGTTATAATTATTATTATTTAGATCACTAACTTGCATGTTACCATCGTATAAAGCCATTTTGTAACTCCATTAATGATCCTCAAGATTTAGATCACTAACTTGCATGTTACGATGATTACATAATAAATGATATAATCAGCTTTGTCACCATTTAGGATTAAATAGCACATACCTCTTTCGCATCCTTGCGCGGAATTCCTTCTCGCAGTCCCACAATTTTCTCAACCACCTCAGCCTGCCATATAGTAAAGAGCCTCTTAACCAAATATATTCAGAGAGATAAATACACACCAAATTTGGTTTTCTAGTTCCTTTTAGCTGTTAATAATGGGTTAATTACCTTTTTACCTTTTAGCTGTTAATAATGGGTCCAAAATAAAAATCAAGGTAATTTTGTATATATAAAAACTATCAACATTTGAGAAAAGGTATCAAAAAGCCTCACTCCCATGTTTTCATCCAAAAATCTAACTGGATGCTAATAACTTGATTCACAATGCTCCTGTGACTCATGAATTGATGATGATAAAGGGATGATTACTCAGAGGGTGAAGAGAGTGATTATGCCCCCAAATGTTGATCAAAACAGTGATAATGAAGATGAGATTTAGCATCCCGTAGGATTTTTGATACCTTTTTCTCAAATGTCAATTACATCGATAGGTTTTTTGGACCCCTCAGCTAAGTTTGAAAGGTAACAAAAAAAATTAACCTGTTAATAAATGCAGACAGAACATGCTTACACTATGCTAGGATTTCTGTTCTTTTAACCTGAGTAAATTAACTGCTAATACCAGAAACCGTTACTTGGGTAATGATCACTTACCGGACAGTCAGGTTGATGTTCGAGAATATTTGTATAAACAAGTGTGAAAGAATCTGGACTCTCAGCTGAAGCAAGATCTCTCAAGTCACTTAGAATCCTTACTCTATTTTCCACTTTCTGAAAAACAAGAACATAATGATGAATATACCCAAAAAGACTTATTAAATAATTCAAAGCTGCCATGATTCAAGGAAAAGTTTTTCTATGTGAACAAGTGATAACTTACAGAAACAGTTATGTACTCCCTGAAGAAATCCATGAGAACCTCTTCATCAAGCCTCATCCGCTCAATGGTTTCTTCCTTGATATAATTTTTCTACAGCACAACCATCAGTTAGGCATACATATCACAGAATAAAAAAAATGGTATGAGAAATACTGAAACAGTATATGTCAACAGAGAACAAGAAAGATGGATTGTTAAAAAACCTGGGTCAGAAGATGATCGACATAAACCACGACTGTTTCCTCTAAGCAAGCCTCAACAAATCGCCTAAATGATCTTTCTTCAATGTACCTTTACAGATCATAATAAGAAGTCCAAAGAATATTTTAGTCATCAACTCCACAGACATGGTTGTCCTGTGCCCTAAGGACAAAAAGTTGAAAACTAAAGAGTTACCAACTAAAAGAGGAAACTTACATCTTCACATCAGTAAAATAGTCACCAAACGTTGCGACTAGGTATTCGGTAACCTGTCCTTCAGACCATTCTGAGATGCAAGACAAAAGACAAACCAAACTGAGATGCAAAAACAAGTTCAGGCGAGGAATGAAGCAACATCACTCATTCATCTTATTTTCTGGTTATGTTCATCTTATGTCTAGTATCACACTATCACCTTGAAATCTTCAAATGCCTGATACATGGCATATATTTATCAATGAAGTAAATGCAGTAACCGTGGTACCAGTAATCTCCTCTCTGTTTTTCTTTCTTCTTCTTCTTCTTTTTTTTTTTTTTTTTTTTTTTGCAATAGAAAAATAAGCTCTCATCAAAAGATAGAGAAAGTAGGAGTTGAAAAGATATCCATCATTACAAACAGACCAAATTCAAAACAAAAATGGACTAACAAACCCTTAAACATCCCCAACGCCTTAGCCCAACGAAAGGCTAGAAACATTATATGCTCCCAAAGCAGAATTAAGGATAACTTTTTCCCATGAAAATCATGGAAATCCTTCAGTCAAGATGCACCAAAAGATGGCGAAGATACAACAATTTACTCTCTTTTCCTATTCCTGAACCCCTCCATTTCTGAACCAACGAGTCTTCCACAGCGCTGACTAACCCAAGACTCAATGTAAACTGCAAAGAGATGGCCCCACAAAAACCAAGCCACTTAACAATGAAGAAAGAGGTGCAAATGCCGACGATCTGAAAGATATAATCAGAGGCCATGTGTCTTTCTCGTCTCTATGAAAAAGATACACCCATCTAGACTCAACGTTGTTTAAGGTCGCCTTGTTTGCCTACAGTCATTAGTATTGAGCTTACCATGAATCAGAGACCGAAGGAACACTCTAACTTTGAAGGGGCCCCAGCTTTCCAAATGAAATCAGAGAGAGGAAAAGGTGCTGGCGCATTAGAGCAACACAAGAACCCATAAAAAGACCGACTACTATAGAGACCCGATGAATTAAGACTTCAAATATGAGAATCAGCAATATCCACAACCAAAAGATGTGGAAATCTATCAGCAAGGGGTCTGTACTCTGTACCCAACCCAAGCATCCTCCCAGAAACGAATGCAGTGACCTTTGCCAATATAACAAACAATTTGGGCCCGATCCAGCCAAAATTACAAGAGATATTGGCACAATAGAGTTTATGAGGCTTATAAGCATCTTACAGGAAGTAGTGACCTTTCTAAATCAGCTGTTAACGTCAAATATAGATGCAAAAGAATGCAAAATAAAATTCTGTCTGTCTTGATATGACCGATCTATTCTGTCAAGTATAGAATATTTCAAAACTGAACTTATAAAGCTTTCTTAGTTGGTGTGCCTTATCCATCTCACATGGGGTAGGAAGTGATATATAAAAGTAATTCAGCGAGTCTAGCTTTGAGAGAAGAAGGAAGAAATCCACATCTCCATATAGTCTATAGGAATTCCTTACAGAAGTATTTAAAATTAGATAACCATAACAAGGATTAAAAGAGAGCCCAAACAGATTACCTTTATGATAAAGCTTGACTAGTAACTCCTGAACTCCTGGATCATCAAATATAACACTAACAGTTTGATGCACAGCTTCCTGGATCAATAAACAAATTCAGTATGGAGAGATCATCCTCCTACAACACAGCTTTAACCAAGAAACATATTCATGTATATAACTAGTATTTTTCAAGATAACATCACGTCAAGACAGACTAAATCTTGGAAGGCAACTACACAACAAACAATAATCAATTAGCTAAGAGGAGACTTCCTAGCAACAGTCCTGAGTGTAATCCACATATTATACAATTGATCTACGATTATATACTATCAGATCGAACCGAAAATCTCAAAGAAGCTATCTTCTAATATGAAAAAGTACATTCAGATGACATATTATCAAAGCAGAAATTTCCAATCAAAATCCAGTTCAACAAAGCGCAACCACACTTTTCCGCGCCTTATAGGATCATTCTTTTCGGCGATTACATGCACATTTGCCAGTCTATCATACCTTCTGTTACCATCTTAAAACATGCTGATTACGGTCTTTCCCTATCCTAGCATTACAGTTACTTGTGATCAAGTCAAGCTTCCTCAACATTAAATAGGTTTCTGTTAGAGATCCTAGACATTGTAGCCAGGTCTGTTTGTTTAACTCTAATTAGTGAATATTTTCTTAAGACAAATAAGATGCTTATTCTGAAAGACTATCCTTTCTGTACGTAGAAATAATCTGACGTACATTCATATCTTGAGTATAGCATTACTAAGAGTGGCACTTTAGGCTTTTAATGTTTTGGCATAAAATTTAACGAGGACAGAACTAGAATAGAGTGCTCTGTGTTGTCAACATACCTTTGCGACCTCCAGAAACCCTTTGCAGGTGTCTTCAAAATTAACCTGTGGAAAAGATTTGAAAAAGAAAATGTAAAACAAGATGTATATACAATCATTAATGTACTCATAAAGTGAGCTAGTGAGGCAAATCTTTGATAATGCAAATTCACCCTCAAACTTTACATGTCAAATTTTGTTGGCATTGGAGGATACCTCACACACACACACGCACAAACATATATATATATATATATATATATATATATATATATGTGGGGGAGTATTTAATGGTTACTTTTTTATTTAACCATCGATGGTTATTCTCATTTTCAACCATTGGATCAAAAATTAAAGGTTGAGATTTAATGGTTAGTTGGAAAATACAATTAATGCAAGTAGGTGAGTCATTTAATGCATTAAATCTCAACCTTTAATTTTTGATCCAATGGTTGAAAATGAGAGTAACCATTGATGGTTAAATAAAAAAGTAACCATTAAATATATATATATATATATATATATATATATATATATATAGCAGACCTAGCAAGAGTCGAGTGAGGGTGACCCATTCCACTGCATTTCTTGCAATTCTGTTGGTATTTATTGACCTTTCCCTAAAGATTGTCCAAAAAATGATGGGATTTTAAGTGTACTGACAAACTCGTTATATACTGACCAGAGATTTATCCCTTCCATTCCATTTCAAAGCAATCAGCACTTACTTTTTTGTTACTTTTGACAAAAGTAGTTTTCTGTTGTCTAGGTGAAAGTTGGAAATGTGAGATTTTCTGCATATCCTATACTCTATGCAATAAAACATCTAAAAATAAAATAAGGCCGCTGATTTTATCTCTGAAGGTTCTAAGTCTAAAACTCTTCAAGAAAGCTAATCAGTTGGAGTATCATCAGCAAAGTAAAGTCAATGAAATAAGAGAAAACATAATAAGTTGAGGACAGAATGCCCACAAAGATATCTTCAATTCCGTCAAGCTAGCTGATTCTTCCAAGTTCCAGAAATCAGCAGGAATACACGTGCTTCCAAAATATTGTCCAATACATTACTCCCTCCGTTTCTTTTATATTGTCCCATAGACAAAAACAATATATTTAGGAGTCATCGTAAATGCTTTGTCTAATTTTTGCCTTTCCAATTATACCCTTCCATGTATTTCTACATTTCTGAAGAGTAAAGGTCCATTGGTATTCCTCTTTGTGAGTATTTTATTCAGTTGGGAGCATAATAGGACATTTGTTAATAATTGTTCATGGGAATCATAAGTGGCCAAAAACTTTGAAACATCCAAATATGGAAATTTGGACAATATAAATCAAACGGAGGGAGTACAACTTACATACAAAAATAGTAAAATTATCAGCTTGAATAAATAATTAACGAGACATGTTCCAACCCCATGTAAAAAGCAATTTAAGTGTCTTAGCCAGAAACACTAGAGCCACTTCCTATTTTCACAAAGGCAATGTCTTGTCTATTCTGAGCAGCAGCTGGTATCCACTCAATGCCAGAAGTGCTTTCATAATTGTAGGCTTACATGGGAAGGTTCTCCTAGAAAACGAAATTCACTAGCATGGAACATATAGGATTCAAACACATGGTTTTCAGTTCAACGTTTCTGTAGAAACACCCCCCCCCCCACCTCCACAACAGCCAATTTATCACTAAAATGATCATTTAGAATATACTGTTTAAGATAATCAAGTAAACTCTGCACCCAGCGAAAAACATATCTTATCAGATTACCACGTAGGGAAATGAGGAACAACCCCTTAACAGGAAGGAGGATTATCTAATCAAATTCAGCACAAAGAAATCTCAAAGCATTTAAGAATGAATGAGACAAGAAATGCATCAAGTTACCAACTAATCTAAAAGCTTGAGGGCCCCAATGATATATGTCAAGCCTAAAAACTCCCCCTTACATGCAAAACCCAGCTCACATGTGGAGAGACAACCAACAAACATCACAAACCAAAGAGCGCAGCTTGTGCGCTAACAATATTGGGAGAAACAAATGCAATAGATTGACTCAAACCCCAGACCTTGTGTAACCAGGTATCATGTTCCGTTACCAACTTGTCTAAAAGCTTAAGCTCTTACGAGAGCCCAACAATGTATATCAAGCCTTAACACTCCTCACGTGCAAACCCCCTTGGAAGCGGAGGAATAAACCTAGGTAAATCAGTAGGTACACAAACCAAAACAGGGTGACAACTTGTGTACTAACATACTAGAGGACACAAATGGAATCTGGGGAACTTGAACCCAAGACCTAGCCCAACCAGAGCTTTGATGTCAGATAAGTAACCAACTAATCTAAAAGCTTATGCTGTTACAAATGGCCCAAAAATGTATATCAAGCCTTAACAAAAAGCAATCCAAAGATCAATACATTTTGTAGGATGCATAAAGTACCCTTAACTAAAAAAATTATCAAAACCGAAGCTGAGATAGCAGCCAACCAAGAGCTAAACTTACATGTGGCAATCATGCAATAAAGCTTAAGTCGGCAAAGAAAAACGGTCGGGATGTTTACAAAGAAAGAGAAAGGAAGAAGTGCTGAAAGGCAGCTTTACCTGTTCGGCATAACTCTGTGTAAGAGCTTCAATTGTGCTCGTACTTAGCTCCATTGCGAGATCATAGCAGCGCAGATTGTTGTTAATCTATCATAAAGAAAAATCATAGAGGGATTTAAAACGTAATCCATTTAATATTTAAAATAAATAACATTAAACATGAATCACCATGAAATTCACCAACCATGGCACACAATGGTTCTAGACCAATTTCTGATGCAGGTTCTTCAAGTCTCTTCTTTTCAGCCGCTTGAAAATCAATCATTACCTGAAGTCAATTGTAAGCAATGATCATTCATATTTATCACTACGATCAAGAATATCATATACGTTGAAACTAGATTAAACTGCCACAAATATTTTGGTTAAACGCATTCCTCAAGTAATAAAGCAGACGCGGCCACACAACCATAAGAATTTTCTACAAATAAATACCAAGAGATATGTGATTTGCATTTTTATTTTTTGTTTACCAAAATATCGAGCATACAATCATGAGAAATAATTGTAGGAATTTTAGAAACTTCTTGTCCCTAAACCACCCTATATTTCCACCCAATAAGAGTTCTACACAAATTTGAGAAAGTTGGAATAGCGCCTACAGCAATAAAACCTGGTATAGGAAACTAATTTTGGATGACAAGACCAACAGGGATGACCGGTATGAACTGCAGCAAAATTGTTAAAGATAGAAACTATTCATTTTAAATGATAGTACAGCAAGATAGATAGTACAAAGCATGAGAAATGATAAAAAAGGATATGACCCCTCCGTTACAGTGGTGGCAACCTTCTATCTATTATCTATTACTAAAGCAGGAACCATTGCTGCCACATGGCAGCATTAGGTTAATTTTTTTTCCGCCTAAAACAACACCATTTATTTCTTACTTGATTCTTACTCTCTCTCTCTCCATTAATTTTGATCTTTTCTCTCACTATTTTTAAAACTCTCTATTAACTTCTATCATTTCAATAATTTATATATATATATATATATATATATATAATTAAAAAGTAAAACAAGTTGAGCTTGCCTGAATTATTGCTAAAGCAATTCTGTATAACATGACCTCAGTGCTATTTTCTCGAACAATTTGCACCTGCTCCCCAAGGATCCTAAATAAATCAACAGCAGCGGGTGTATATAGCTTCCCATCATCTGTTTTCTTTGGTGGCTGTACTTTATCAGCCTCAAGTATATTCAAGTACCATTTCTGAAGACAGACATTAGATTAGAAGAGTTGAGAAATTCTACAATTGAACTATAATTATAATTAATGAGCAACCAAGCAATCAAATTTAAGAATTCACCCTTGTTGTTGCTTGCATTCTTTCAACATATGAATTCATTAAGGGATCCATTGCACCACTCTCGGAACAAACTTGCGCCAAAGATTCATCGACTCCAAGTCCAATCAGATTATCTTGGTACTCAACTACCCAACCAGTTACCTGTTTGAAATAATCGATATAACAATCCAAAAAAATATTAACTCAAAACTAATAGAAATAGGAGTTCCAGCACATTGAAATGGAAAGTAAAGTGAAAACGGAAGTTGAACCTCCTCCCCAGAAACACCTTGTCTGAAGAAAAGATATTTTACTAATAAAATCTTTATTTTAAATTAAAAGCAATTCACCAACAAGTGGATTGATATACTACAATCGCTATCAATTTTATGAAAAAACTCGATGCTCTGAAGGCTCCATGGTAAGAAGCCAATAGGAACAAAATTGTGGATTCTCAGATCTTGTAGTTGCAAACATACGATCACATGGCCCTCCTTAATATTCGGAACAAAAAGTAAAGCATTGAATCTCAAAATTATACCTTGACAAATTCAAGAAGTAACTCAACATTCAATGAGCATATGGAAGTGAAAGAAACCGTCAAGCAATGTTGGATCTTATTTACTAGCAATAACAAGTAACCATGAAAATCTTTTCATCGAGGATACCTTGTATATTCGAACATGCAACATATTTAACACTATCAGTATATGTTGAACCATAGCAAACAAGCATACAGTAATATGCATTCTCTTTCAGATAGAAAATTTATGTTGCATAAAATTTCGTGATTAAGCAATAAATGTATTCCAGTCTAAAAAAATTTGAACTAATCACACACCCTGGAAGGAATAGCCGCAAGGGGAAGCCCAGCAAACATCTAGGATAAGCAAATCTGCTCCTATACTGGGCAATATCTTATAAATTAAGGAAAATAATACTTAAGGTTTCAAGATTTAAATGATAAAATCCATTTGCAATACCTTCAGAATTTCAATATTTGTCATATCATTACCACGGTCACTAAGCAGTCTCAGCCACTGAATAAACCTCTCGGTATAAAGATTTACCATGAGCTGGAATATTTCATATCTGAGAGAACAGAAATTCACATCAGAGGACAAAAATAATTTGTAAGCATGTATATGCTTATATGGAAGATATAAGATGCACCAAATTCACATGTAATACATAAACACATGGTAACACATGCAAGCTCACACATATTCTGATGTCATTGTATGAATCACAAGCAGCAGAGCTTTCCACATACTCGTTTTACATGAATGGGAGCTTCGTAATGCACCCACTAGGCACTGAGGGAACATCAATAGGCTGTTACCATAGAATCTTTGATATAGCAGTCAGCAAGCCAACAGCCAAGTCACATATCATGCTTTTGTAAAAGCCAGCCTCTTCTACTACTTCCATGAATTAAAGGAATCAAAAAAGAAATCCAACTTTACCTTCAACTCATGACCCCTAAGCTAATTTCAGCAAGTACTTTAATAAATAGCTGTGGAATTTGGAGGCATCAACAACCATCCTCAAGAGGCAAAGCATCTAACTATCTTCTTAAATTGGCAAATAATCCTAATGAAGTAACTAACATAGAGGCAATTAACAATTACACGAACTGGAGTATTTATATGTGTACTTGTGAGGTAATGGAGATGCATTCACAATAATTGGTCCGAAATCACCTGGACTAACTTGCTCAAATGATAAAATAAGGATGTTGAACTACATATACCAACTTTAAAAAGTGAATTCCTATGCCTCTAATGAATAGTTTTAAATTTAAACCTGCCACCAGGACAAATCAATCGTCGATAATCTTGAAGAAGTAGGTCACCATGAGAAAATAAAATTGTTGTCGTGGGATATTTCTATAGGCCAATACAAGTAAACTCTTCGAACCCTACTACTAGCTTTGTAAGAGCCAACTGAAGTAGAAAGTTACTAGTTAACAAGTAAATCATCCCAATCCTGTCTGTTGACATCTAAATTTCACTGTCAACTATTCAAATACAGATGTTCCACTCAAAGCATCCTCTTCATATGATGGAAGCAATATAAAGTAATCAAGCTGAAATAACCATGTACATTCTGCAAGAGATTGTGCGAATAAGAAGAAATACCGATAAAATGATTCTCTTGACAAGACTATACTTTACATAAGATCAATAAGAGGAAGAATCAATTATTCAGGAGAACCTTGGAGGAAAACAGGGAGCCACATAATCGTATATATCTCCAAGCTCTTCTCCAATCTGAAAGTTAATTAACCGAAAAAGTATATTGTCATTATTGCAGGCGAAAGGTATCAGTGAAAATAGTAATAGATTCGGGATAAAAAGGAAAGGGCTGTCTTAGGGGTGAAATTGACTAAATATACATAGGACCCTGGATAATCAGAGGTGCATACCGTTCGAGCCTCCTCTAAAGCGGCTTTTAGGTCTTCAAAAACAAGCTGATATACATACTACTGTTAGAATGAAACAATGTTGAAGATAATAGAAGTAAAAACAACACCGAGAACAGCATTATAACTACCACTATCTATTGTGAACTTAATAACTATGGGAAAGAACCATTCAGCTTCTACTATTAAAATTGAAGAGCACCTCTGTTAGGAGTTGGTTGAAACGAGCTTCAACAGACATCCTAATGTGCTCATAACATTTATCCTTATAGCATTTTCCTTGAACTTTCAACTTTTGCTGCGTAAGGTTCCTAGAAGAGGCTGTTGTAGTAGTAGATTTTCTGCAGGGCACAACAAAAATCACCAACAGTTAACACGTTAGCTAATACCAAAACGCAAGCAATCATAGGTAAAGGTCACGTATATAGTTGATTAAGATACATACTTGGCACTCCTACGAGGATTTGTGACTGACGCCATTGCGCCACTTCCCTCAGCCTCAGCAGCTTCCTCAGCAAGTTGCTGATCAAGGATCTCCTGCATTTCGATAACCCTAGAGGGAAGAAAGAGGGGAAAGGAGGGAAGTACAAGCGGAATAAATTATGGACAATGAAATTCTCACGTGAATGAACAGAAACACACAATACAAAATTTTGGGGAACATCATGTAAAAGAAACATTAAATGAATCTTTGTTATGCAAAAGAAGTTAAATCCACATGTCTAGATCGATTTATACATACCTCAAAGCACGCACAAGGGTTTGTGGGCTGCAAAAAGATAAATGATAATAAACTATCATAAGTATCATATATCATATCAAGACATTAAGAAAGAGGTTGGATCAAGGTTAAAACTTAAATAACAGGTAGATAGTACTACATTAGCAGGGCATAATAGAAGTTGAATGCTAATAGATTGGGGAAAGGAAATACAATCTGATATTACTAAGAAATAGGTGGATGAATAAAAACAAAAAAAAATTGCATCCGTATCGCCAGATATGTATTCTCAGGTATATAACCATAGGTGTAACAAACACGAGCAGAAGCCTGTTTATAATGCATCAAATAAGAAAAACCAACAAAAAAGTAAGACCCAAACAATTACCTTTCTTTAGCAAGTTTGAAGAAGTTGGAAATATGACCCCATAATGTCTTCTCAAATGTTTCCCAAGTGCGATCTACGTCTTCAAAATATTCTCTGTTATGAATTCCAAATTTGAAATGAAAACCATAAGTCAGTTATGCAGCCTATGTAATATCATCTGACAAATACATTCTTCAAAACATGTAGAGCACACACATGACACATCTAATATGATCATCCTCTCCATTTTTTCTACATCTCTAAACAATTGGCAGTGATCCTTTTTCTTTCTAAGAAAATCACCAAGTAAAATGCAGCTTGAGAATTCTCAACAGTAACACAACACTTTCAGTGGCTTGGAGTGCATGTGTGGGTATCACCATTTAATTTCTTTTGCCATAAGGGTTTGCTAAGTACTCCCTGGAACTAGTATAACAATCTAATTAAATGCTAGAAAACTGAATGGCTAATGAACAGGAATGGAAATGATATTGTTCATGATTGTGATGGACTATAACACAAGTAACTAAGATGAGCATGCATAAAAAGGACCTTTCCAGTGTACTTTATAATTGTGGATAAAGAGATTCTGACCTCAGTCTGCCAACCTCTTCTTTGTGAGATGCTGCAGCTGCTAACGCGAACCTCCTCTTTCCATCAAGAGCTGTTAACCTCTAGGACCATTTCAGGATCATTAAAGAACAATAGTATAGTCAGTATGGCAAGTTCTAGGAACAGAATTCATCGGTTCGAAGCCTAATATAACAAAATATCCAACCTCATAGGTGTTGATGAGTTCCTTATCATCACTCAAAGAGTCACGTGCCTCAGAAGCTTCGACAGAAATCGACATCATTCCTTCCACATCCTACAGATGAGCAAATAGTATTGAATTTACAAAACAATTGAAAAATTCAAGTATTCACTTTGAAAAACTTTTACGCCTAAGAATTTTCTGAACCACTTTCATGGGAAAAATCAAACAATGTTCTGCTAGTTCAAGGACAACCCAGGCCCCTATAAGATCTTGCGGGACAGTGTCGTGTTTTCTCAATATCTAGTGAGCAGTATTCTAGACACAAATAACAGGAAACAATAACACCATGCACATTCAGTGTGTATGTGCAGACCAAGTAAGAAGTTCCGAAGCTTTAGAGCCTACTTTTTGAACCCTGCTTTCTTTTTTCCCTTTTCCGACTAACCCAATTCAAATTTTGGATTTCACTTGGGAATATTTTAAAATGAGTACGTTGATGCAGCACTAGTAGAAGAGTTAAAGTTAGCATTAGGGGTTGGAAAGGAAAAAAAAAACAGGCCTTCCTGATGATTAGAGATGGAATCGATTCCGATAATCCAATTCATCTAAGTCTTCCCATTTTATTACATAGAGGCCTTACAGGCTGAAAGTTCCTTCATGCCCAAGATAGTATTAACAAATATACAATGACACACAATTAATCTTAAATTATGAGAGTATGAAAAATAGAAGTGATAAAAGAATAAATCTCTAAGATAACTAATAATATAGATTTCTGTCAAAAACACTAAGAGGCTATGCTTGTGCCTATGCTTATCATAAATATGGATCTTCTTTCTTGGCTTATCTAGTGTTTTTCTTCACCCATCATTTCTCCCGTTCCAGGAAAACTCTCATCCCAAGAGTAGAAGCAAAGACGTTACAGCAATCTATTAGGATCAATGTGACGAAAGACAGCGTAAGCAACACAATATAGCAAGCAAGCCAGATGGTTCGGGGCAACTCCATAGCAGGAAGAGAATATCCAATCGCCAGGGATGAGTAGACAGAGGGGACACGTGTTAGACCGAAAGAGATCCCAAATCCTAAAGCATATTCATAAGCCTAGGCCAATCAACATCTTTTTGGAGTAATTATACTATTAGTTATCTTGGAGATTTATTTATATTATGCCTTTTCTTTAGGGTACTTCCATTATCTAGGATTCAGTGGGGCATCTTCTGCAATATTTGGAAAATTCCATCTTGGCCACCAAGTATCTTCCTGCCTATATAAAGTTCTGTTAAGTGATAGCATAGGGACACTTTGATGAGTGATTGGAATATTGATTTCTTTCTCCAATCGGCAGGGAGGCATGGTTTTTCTTTCCAAACTCCAGGATCCTGGTTTCTTTTCTTCTCCAATATACTGACTAAGTGACTATAATATTCCTTTGGCTGGAGCATCATACTTGCTTAGTATCATAGCTGGCAAGAATCTTAATGTAACAATAAATAAAATCAGTGTCAAACGATATTTTCTATCTAAATTAAAAAATACTTTTGTGAATCCTGAGAGTTCCGAGAATGAAAAGCAAAAGGAACACACCCTCCAATTCTATATATTCAAAAAGTGTTGTGAAAGAAATTTGAAACAAACATTATAAATTATACCCACCTTCAGCGTGGTGTTTAAATTGTTTCTCGCATTACTAAGAAGCTTAATCTGATCGTGGTTTTCTATAAGCGTTTGGCATTCTTGACATAGCCTGGTTCACAAGCAAGAACTTGGATCAGCCTCAAGACATGCGAACAATACCAAATAAAGGAGTTTGCTGAAGGTCATAGTAGTAACTCTGTATGTCACCTGAAACATACTTTTCAATAGAAACAAAGTTCTCACGGAGCTGATTTATTGTCTTTTCTGAAGAGGAAAGTGATTCTAGACCAGCCTGTGCCTGTTCAACCTGCAGACCAGAACAAAATACGACCACAAATTGAAGATAATCAGATAGTGCAAGCATAATTATGGTGCCATGATGCAGTCTCTAGGACTCCCTCCATTCCTAAAAAAAGTTTTGTTTCACTCGGCACACAGATTATGAAAAGCTAATTGACTCCATTATAAATATTAGGAAGGTGTATATTTTCCAAAGATGCCCGTGTGATAGTGGGACCCATCAATTAAAGTATGAATTAAATCAAGGGTACAATAGTAAAAATTCATGCAGAAAAGGAAATATTAGGAAGTGGACACTTGTTTTGGAACGGCCTAAAAAGAAAAAAAATGGACTCTTTCAGGAAAGGAGGGAGTAGCTAACAAAAGTGAAATAGGAGGGGAAAAAAAGAAGAGCGACAGATAATCTTAATAGATAATAATGACATGACTACAATTTAAAGTCATCAATGGAGAGTGTTACCTGCTCGGCAACCATAGTACTGAGTTGTGCATCATTCCCCTGCAATAAAACCATAAATAACAACTTCAGATTATTACCTTGAGGTTTCCCTAGACAAAACATAATAAGGGCAATGATATCAAAGTGAAGATGTAAACGATCAAAAGCTTCCACCCCTTCAAAAGAAGAAAACAATGTACTAAACTCCTTTCTAACCCTGTGAACATTCAAATGTTTGTCTTGCATTCATTCGTGAAGTAACTAGCATGGACGCAAGGCCATATCAACAAATTTCACATGTTCCATCTTGAAGAAAAGGGTATGTTGTCCTCGGGCTCCTCAAAGAAATTACTTTTATGCAAGCGATTTCCCAAATCAATTTTGCTAGGATGCCCACTGGTCTATCAAGCTCTAGTATGTAATTCTATGTTATGGTTGACCATATGTAAAGGCATATTTGTTGAAGAATAACCCAAAGAGAAAGTAAAAGCCCAAACTATAACCCAATATCCCAAAACAAAGAAACTCATGACTAAAACAGCCCATGAAAGCTAAAACATCTCCTTATAGAAAGGCATCCTGCTTATTCTAGCCACCATGACAGTCAGGTATAATGCTGGAAAGTTCATAACAAAACCCCTTCCAAATAGAAACTGCAATTTAGAAATTCACCTCTTCCTGTAGGTTCCCAGTCTTTTAACTTACTATGTTAGTATTTATTTTGTCCCTAAATATTAGGTTCGGAACAAATGAGCATCACGTCTACATAGACATTTTGGCCCAAAAATTCACTACAAATACAAATTCATTCGTACAAAGATCGAATCAAAGCAAAGGGAAAAAAAAAATTTCTCCTTTAATTCCTGTCCATTTACCAAAAGTGACACTTTTTTTTCGAAAACGAAGCAGTATAAATGCTTGAGGGCCACAAAATCCGCCAACAATACGTAAAAATAAGGATTCGTAATTTAAAGCCACTACACAATATGCTGATCGGAAGTCAAAAATTTCAGCTGAATCACTATGGAATTGGAGCAATTACTACAAATCCATAAACCAAACAGAGAAAAAAGCTCCCCACCCCCCCCCCCCAAAAAAAAAAAAAAAAAGAGAGAAGGTGAGTATCAAATTTCTTACCTGTTGACGGCTAATGTAATCGGCTTTAATGGAAGAAATTGACTGTAAAAGCTCAGGAAGGGGCAACAGCTTGGCGACCTCGCGGACCGCCGCTTCCTTGGCTTCGATGCCGAGATCTTCGACCATCATCTTTTCTTATACGACAAGATCAATTCATCACATATATGCAAGAAAGGTGAGAAAATTTTGAGATTTGAGAGGTGCTCTGCTACCAAATACGTGAATGGAAATTTCAATTTCAATTTCAATTTGAATTGATTGAAATCGATGTACAACTGTCAAACTCTTTTTTTTTGTAGAACAATAGTACTAACTTAACGAAGGAGTAAAAGTTAATCCAGTATTTTCCCGCATTTGGCAGTTGCCGGAACCTCTCGATCTCTCTCTTTGGGAAATTGAGTGCGGAGATCGGAATCCCTCACAGATGCCGTATTGGTTTTTGACAAATACGCGAACTATGTTATAAAAATATGCCGATTCGCAACCAGGCTTTAATGAACATAGAACTGTTCCCTCGATTCCAGAAAAGAGTTAATTACTCTCTTTTTAGGACCTTTAAAAAAAATCAATTTGTAATTTTTCTTTTGTGATGTTATTTTTACTATTTATCCTTGATTTGCTTAGTATCTTACTCCCTCCAGCCCTTAATTATTGTCTTATTTAATCTGACACACAAATTAAGAAAAAATAATTGATTTGATTATTAATATTTATACAATGTGTAATTTTCTTTAATTTTCATGTGTGTGACCCATAATTAAAGTATGAGAAAAAGTAAGGGTAAAATGGTAAAAATGATGTCCTAAAAAAAATGTTTTCAAATAAGACAATTATTTTGGGACGGATAAAAAAGGAAAGGAAGAAATAATTTAGGGACGGAGGGAGTAATTGATTAGTCTTATTCTCATACAGGTATTATCAGGTCAAATATATTTAACAATTAGCTTTTTTAATTTGTATATCAAGTCAAATACGATTTTTTTTATATATATATATATATTACCAAGCATATAGATCAACTAGTTAGTAGGAATTATTTTAACTTAACCATAGATCTTTTTGTAGTCTTATATGATAAAAAACAAGTCCTTTTTTTTTTTTACAAAGAGAGGATATACTAGAATAAAAAATAAAAAAAAAACCTTAAATAACATTAGTTATCGTAATTTGAACTCTTATGTATTAAGATCACACTACTGGTTTAACGTTAACTTCATCATAGTACTTCACTTTTGCAATTGTGTTAGGGTATATTTGTTAAAACTGAAAATTAAGCTCAAAAAATTTATGTCTGGAAAAGAGCTGAAAACATTAATACATCATTTTTTTGACTTAAAATTTTAGCTATTTTTAAGAAAAACTTAATTGTTAAGTGATATAATATTGTATTATCAAACAATCTTATTTTTAATCTCACTTAAAATATTTCTAACTAAACTCTTAATTGAATTAACAAGCATGCCCTTAATCTCCGTGACTTCTATTATGGATTTTGGTTTGGACAAAAAAATTGAACACACCTAAATACCCGAAAGTTCCCCTCCTATGTGATGTGCCGCTTACATGTATGCCTAAAATGTTTTGTTCTGTTTTCTTTTTACCTTTTATTTTTGAATGACGAGGTTATTTGCACTCCCACTTCTTCTAAGTACACTATACTCCTAACTAAATTTTAAACATTCCTAAATATTAAATACACTATACTCCTAACTAAATTTTAAACATTCCTAAATATTAAATACACCCTCTTTATTTTTCTATTTTACGCTTCCCAAAATATTTAAAAAAACAACCTATTTTCTAAATACACACCCCTTCCTACTTGTGAGACACCCCCACCGCAAACCCAAAAATCAAAACACGGTTTAAATACGACTTGTTCCCACCCAAACCCAAAATCAATTGTTTGAAGAAAATGAGGGAGAAAGGGGGGAGGAAAAGGAAGTACACATATTAGAAAATGAGGGAGAAAAGGAGGAGGAAAAGGGGGTACACATATTGCATTTTAGGTTTAGATAGTACTTATTTTTTGCAATTTGTATATTAAATAGTTTTTAGGGTTGAGTTACATATAAATTACTTTGTAATTTGAATATGAATTTGGTGGTTTGAGTAATTTTAGGTTGAAATTGATAAAATCCTGAGCTTGTTTTGTTGGTCATGACCAAACACCGTAGTACCCAACAATTTGTGTGTGCTTCAAAAAATACAAGAAATTATCAAAATTTAAACCTAAAATGAGAAGAAGTACTTACATTATTTGTCCCCTTCACTTGGTTGTGCTCCATGTTTATTTTTTTGCAATAATATTGATGATTCAAGGTTTAGAGAATATTGGAAGAGATGAAAATGAAAATATAAACATAAGAGGGAAGAAAGTTGGGTGCATCAAAAATAATGGGGGGGGGGCGTATTTAGAGATTTTGGGCTAAGTGGTTTTATTTAGTAACACTAAAAACAATAAGATCAATTTATTTGATAATATTTTTGTAATAAATAAATAAAGAGTGTACTTAGAGGAAGTGGGTTGGTGATAATTAACCTCACTCGTTGTTTTTTCTTAACATTATTCCCAAAATGACACACCCATTAATTAACCTTTGAGCTACTTCAAGTTGTCGAACATGCTATCATTACCCTTTCCTTGTTTATCATCACTATGATAACCTTTGAGCTTCAAGTTACTTCTATCAAGAACAAGAATAAGACTAATACAAAGAGTAATTCTATGAGTATCTAAAAAATATGAAATATTTTACACCAAATAATGTGTCAGCTGATGTAGTACAAAAAATAAAATTAAATATCATAATTAATGCATCACATCAGCTGTCACATCATTTGGTGCAAAAACTTTGGTACTCTTTAGGTACCCATAGCATTACTCGTAATACAAAATACAAAGAGTCATATATATATATATATATATATATATATATATATTTGGTGAGAACGTGTTAAGTTGTGACATCTCACCAACCTTTGCATTTTTCTTAATTCTCAAGCCTCCATGTAAACTTGACTTTGGTTGGGAGTAATGCGATTTTTCATTTTTAAGTCATTGTAAACTTGACTTTTGAAGTGATATGACTTTTCATTTTTAAGTCTATACCTAATAATAATATGTTTGATAATAGGTATAATAGTAATATCTAATACCTTCTTCTAATTATAATATAAGAGGAGAAGAGCTTTAGATCAAAACAAAATAATATTATCAATATAATTTGAACCCACACCCCTTTAAATATGAATATACACCTTAAACCAACCCAACTAATTATATTATATGTAAAAAAATTAAAAATATATTAAATTATTGTATAAATTAATTTATAATATAAACCAATTTTTTATTTTTATAAATGTTACTCTCTCTTTATCAAATTACATGTTTCATATTCTTATTTAAGATGTCCTAAAAAAATGTCTATAATATGCGATGCATATCAATAAAATTTTAAATCATTTCATTCAAAATTGATGTTTTTTTATATTATATATATATATATATATATATACACACACACATGTGTGTGTGTGTAATTTTGTTTTCACACTGATAGTGTATCAAAAATATGTAAATATAATATCCAACTAAACATTTTCTAATTATTGAATCACCTTTAAAAATTATTTAAAAAAATATAATTATATTCAACCCTTAAATAATTCTCATTTGTTCAGAAAAAAAAAATTATTTCTTCAACATGTCCCAAAGTAAATATTTATTTTTAATTTTGTAAAAATTCTTCAAATATATATATATATATATATATATATATATTATATAATATCTTTATTAAGTGCAAGATGAAAAAAAAAATAACACAACAATTTGATATCATTAAAGGATACTTAAAAAATAAAAAATGAATAGAAACAAAAATACATATATATTGACCACCAATAAAAACTATTTATTTTGAAACGAAAATACTATAATAAACGACCACTAATTTGTATATATTGACAACACTTAGTTTTTGTCAAACATTAAGTCAACAAACGCATATATTGAATAATGATATTTTTTTTCAAAAATATATAAATTAATCTCAAAATTAAATTAAACTCGTGCGGAGCACGGACTCTATAACAAGCTAAACTGAATTTGTTGGGAATTAACTAACTATCTAGCTTATCAGCACTCATATATACGTATGTAGGGCCTGTTTGATTTGATTTTTTAAAATGTATTTAGAGAGAGTATAAGGCACTTGCACAAGGGAAAAAAAATTTCCCCTATAACCATCAATTCTTTTTTGTAATTTTCTAAAACCTGATATTCTCTATTGATGATTGAGCACAAGGAGCTCAATCAGATTGCAAGAATCCTAAGCGTAATGGAAGGGATTATAATCATCTCGGCTTCAACACTATATACATAAGGTGGTCCTTGCAACGTTACAAACACGAGAAAGTACGTGTAGCATCATGTAGCTCTATCTCTATGCATGGGTTTCCAAATTCAGTTCCACTTACTATTTTCTTGTATAATAATGTAGGCCATATGATCGAAACCTTATATGCAATCCCTTTGTTACCAATTAATTGTATGTGTAGATGCTTCCTAGATTTGGGATTAATTGGTTGCTTTCACCTTTCAGCCAAACGTCATTTTGCACCATCGTACGTATTTAGCCCTGGATTCGACTTCTCGAACACATTTATTATTATTTTTTTCTTCCATTTTTACCATTGTCTACGTGATGCTATTTCGATCAAGACATAAATTGTAACAACAATCAAAAAAATAGACGGAATTGTAGCGCTCGTTAAATTTTTTAACCCACATCAAGAATTAAAGATAGACAAGTTAACTATATGGTAGCACTGTGACTACGTCCCTAACTATTTTTTTTTTTGGAGATAATGATCATATTTTTTTCCAATTCGAGTTCAAAATGGGTGCCAACGGTCGTCGTCAGATGTCATTTTACTCGCTATTCAAATATTTTATTTTTTTTTAGCAAAACATCTCGCCCGTTCACCAAATCGACATAATTCAAAGTGCAATAAATTCATAGACATTTGTAACGTATGTTCATTCTTCATTAATTTTTTCTTAAATAACTACTCCCTCTATCCCTAAATTATTTTCATCCTTTCCTTTTTTGTCCATCTCAAAATAATTGTCTTGTTTGAAAACTTTCTTTTTTAGGACATCACTTTTACCATTTTATCCTTACGTTTTTCCCTACTTTAATTATGGACCACATACACATGGGCATTAAAGAAAATTACACATTATACCAATATTAATAATCAAGTCAATTATTTTTTCTTCATCCGTGTGCCGGATCAAACAAGACAATAATTAAGGGACGGAGGAGTACTATATATAGGGGTTATATGTTGTGTTAATGAGACCTTTTACCAAGTATTATAATAAGTAAATTAAAATTTTGGTATACTTGGATTAACAAAAAAGAAAAATTGATAAGATTTTCATTTTTAAAAAATTATTTAATTTGTGTTTGCTATTGATGTAATTGGGTCAATGATCTAGATATGATCCGAGATAGTAAATTATTTGAATTTGGATCAAGATCTGATCTATTATATTGATCTAATCTGATCCATCTAATAAGCTAATAAATCATATTAGCTAGGCGTTAAAGTCCTTATAACTGGAGTTATAATTTCGTCCATTTTCTTGACGGCTGTTACAATTTATGTCTTTGGACGAATTTGCGTCACATGAACAACGATAAAAGTGCAAGCTCAATTCCAAGTCCAAGTACAATCGTACAAAATGGCGTTTGGCCTCACCTTTTTGATATGGTAGCAAACATCATTTTCTACAGATAAATGGAGACCATTCCAATTCCTATGTTTCAATTAAGGTCGAGTTGACCATTTGGCGTGCTAACTTGAGGGCTGGCCAGTGTTGAAGATTTGGTAACAGATCAATTTCATTTTCCGTTATTGTGCACTTGTCATACGAGTTCTTGCAAGAAACTGTGTGAGCTTTTATAATACACGGATTGATTCTCTGTACCTTACTGTCATGTTGTTTTCGACAGTACTATATTAAGGTGGTCTTTGTAAAGTAGAAAATGCAAAAAGAGTAATATATATCATAGCCCTTAGGGAATTTGGGCCCCTTTACATGGTAATTATAGACGTGTCGATATGAGATTATGCTTGCTCAAACGTATAGTATGAGCTGCAAATTAAATTTTGCAAACCATTCGTATGCTGTTGAGATTTGACGAGATAACGTCAATATCTCCTTAGCTTATAGTTAGGATGTAATTATCTCATTTCCTTATTTCACTCATTATAAGAGGAAGATTTATTTTGTAGCATAATTCTAGGAGATAGTTATGGAAGGATTGACTCCTTCTCCAAGTAATACTCTAGCTTGTATATAATTAGGGACGTACACTTTGTAAAACTCAAGGAAGTAAAATATATTTTCTCTCCTTCACATATACGGTTCTTAACTTGGTATCAGAGCAACCAAGATCCGGATTGAAGCACCATGTCTACAGGTGTTAGTGACGAGAAGAAGAAAGTGATGGATGAGAGGCGTTCACCATACTTTCTGTCGACAAGTGATAGTCCAGGAATAATTCTCACCCATGTTCAATTGAAGGGGGAGAATTATGAGGAATGGGCACGAGTGTTCAAAGGTTCTCTTCGAGCCAAATCAAAGCTTGGTTTCGTTGATGGAACCATTGAACAGCCCGAGGAGGACGAGGAGATTGATCAATGGAGGACTGTGAACTCCATGGTAGTCTCATGGATTTTCAACACTATCGAGCCCGCTTTGCGATCTACAGTGACGTATACGGAGGAAGCAAAGACGCTTTGGGACGATCTGAAGGAAAGGTTTTCAGTTGGGAATGGACCGAGGGTTCAACAATTGAAATCAGATTTGGCGAATTACAAACAACAAAAAGGTGAAAGTGTGGCAGCCTATTATGGGCGTGTGAAGAAGTTGTGGGATGATCTGAACGATTTTGATGCACTCCCAACCTGCTCATGTGCAGGTTGTAAATGTCATGTTAACACAAAATTGGTTCAAAGGCGTGAAGAAGAAAGGGTCCATCAGTTTGTTATGGGCCTTGAAACACCGAAGTTTGAGAACGTGAAATCTTCCATCCTGAACACTGAACCACTGCCAAATGTTAATAAGGCATACTCTATGATCGTACGAGAAGAAAGGGTACGGGGTACTGTGCGTTATGAATACCCTGCACCTGTTAGTTTTGCTGCTCAGACAGTTGTTGGCACAACTGGTCAGACAACTATTGGCACATATGGTTCAAAGGGGGAAAAGACAGAAGCGAACAATTATGTTTGTTCTCACTGTAAAAAGAAGGGTCACAGAGTGAAGACATGTTACAGGCTGGTGGATTATCCAGAATGGTGGGGCGAGCAGTCTCCGAAGAACATGAAAGGAAAGAGTGGAGGACAATCTTCTACGGAACAAAGAAAGTTTACTGCAAAGGCTAACACGGCGCAGTCTGATGATGGAATGACAGATGCAGATCGGGCTCATATGCTGGGCCTTACAACGGAACAATGGAGTCACTTCAAAAATCTTGTTCAGACACATGTGCAGCCATCTGATCGCACAACTGGCAGCACAACTGGCCGCACAACTGACCATATGAGTGGTAAGATAAATAATGTACCTTGGCTTGTTGATTGTGGAGCTAATCGACACATAACAGGGAATATTTCTCTACTGAAGTGTACTCGGAATATTGTGCCAAACCGTATAGGTTTACCTAACGGGAAATACATTGTGGCCACGAAAGAAGGGGATGCTGAGATTGGGAGAGAATTGGTTCTAAAAAATGTGTTATATGCTCCGTCTTTTAATTGCAATTTATTATCTGTTTCTCAGCTGCTTAATGATTCAAATACTCTAGTGCAATTTTCTGACAAACTTTGTGTAATACAGGACCGAGCATCGAAGACGTTGATTGGTGCGGGTGAACAAGATGAGGGGCTGTACTATCTGAGAAGATCAACAGGAACACGGGTTTGCAACATCAAGGATTCTGGGAACTATCATCTTTGGCATCAAAGGCTTGGACATCCCTCCAGTAAAGTCGTCAGTTTATTACCTTTTATTAGCCGTCATAGTATCAATAAAGATGTATGTGGAATTTGCTGTCAAGCAAAGCAGAGTAGAGATAAGTTTCTGTCTAGTGATAATAACTCTGCTGAGATTTTTGATTTAATTCATTGCGACATTTGGGGTGATTATCGAAAGCCTGCTATGTGTGGTGCCACATATTTTTTGACCATTGTAGATGACTGTTCTAGGGCCGTTTGGGTCTATTTACTTCACCACAAAAGTGATGTTTCTCAGATTTTGAAAAATTTCTTTGCTATGATTGAAAGACAGTTCAATAAGCATGTTAAGAAGATTAGGAGTGATAATGGCCAGGAGTTTATGTGTTTGACAAAATATTTTTTTGAACTTGGTATTGAACATCACACTACTTGTGTTCGCACGTCACAACAAAATGGGAGGGTTGAACGTAAACACCGTCATCTTTTAAATGTGTCACGTGCCTTGATGTTTCAAGCCAAGTTGCCTATAAAGTTTTGGGGGGGAGTGTGTGTTAGCTGCCGGTTACTTAATAAACCGTACACCCTCTAAATTGTTATATGGGAAAACTCCTTATGAAATTATTTTTGGAAAACCACCTCCTTATGAAAACATTAAGGTTTTTGGGTCTTTATGTTATGTGCATTATTCCAGAAAAGACAATGATAAGTTTGCTAGTCGCAGTAGGAGATGTGTTTTCTTGGGGTATCCGTATGGAAAGAAAGGATGGTTGGTCTATGATCTTGATGAGAACAAGATGCTTGTGTCAAGGGATGTTGTTTTTGTTGAAAAGGAGTTTCCTTTTGCCAATATGAGAACTAGTACAAATCCGGATTATACAGACTCAGATATGTTCCTTTGTTCTACGGCTGATATGGACATTGGGGATGAAATTGATACTGGTATAGGTGCTCATGTGACAGACCAGTTGACAGACCAGTCGTCTGAACAAGTGGTTGCACAACCGACTGATCAAGTGGTAGACAGTGTTGAGACGGTCCAGATGTCGAGACAACTAGCTGCACAAGAGACTGAACAACCAGCTGTTCAGGTTATTGCAGATGATGTTTCGCCTGAAACTGTTGAAACTCTGGGTCGAGGACAGCGTGCTAAGGTGTCTTCAACGAGATATCCATCAACAGATTATGTGCTAACTGCTCAAGTCAGCCCCCCATCACGTTCATCCTCCCAACATAACTCTTCAGGTACTCGGTATCCTTTAGCACACTTTGTCAATTGCACTAAATTCTCTGTAGCACATCGTTGTTTTTTGGCAGCTATTGATTCGGGTGTTGAGCCTAAGCACTATGGAGAGGCTGTCCAATCTCCTCAATGGTGTGCGGCCATGAACAAAGAGCTAGCAGCTCTTGATCAGAATGGCACGTGGGAACTTGTAGAAGCTCCCATTAACAAGAGAGTCATCGGCAACAAATGGGTGTATAAAATAAAATATAATGCAGACGGATCCGTTGAAAGATACAAAGCCCGTTTGGTAATCTTGGGAAACCGTCAGGTTGAGGGTGTGGATTTTCAAGAGACCTTTGCACCAACAATCAAGATGGTTACTGTTAGAGTATTTCTTTCTGTTGCTTCCATTCGCGGCTGGGAACTACATCAAATGGACGTACACAATGCGTTCCTTCATGGTGATCTAAGTGAAGATGTATATATGAAAGTTCCTTTAGGACATCCTGCATCTTCCTCCGGTAAAGTTTGCAAACTCAAAAAGTCTCTATACGGTCTCCGTCAAGCACCTCGATGTTGGTTTGCAAAACTTTCTCTGGCCTTGAAAAAGTATGGTTTTCTCCAGTCATGTTCGGATTATTCTTTATTCTCCTATAAGGCTTCCGCTGTTGAAATACATGTGCTGGTATATGTTGACGATTTGGTTATTGGTGGCAATGACCCTAATGTTATTTCTCGTTTCAAGGCCTATCTTAGTAAGTGTTTTCACATGAAGGACCTTGGCCGACTCAAATATTTTTTGGGTCTTGAAGTGTCACGGCATCCAGAGGGTATTTTTCTTTCTCAGCGTAAGTATACACTTGATATACTTTCTGAAACAGGGCTTCGTGGGGCTCGTCCAGCTCTTACTCCCATTGAGCAAAATCATCGACTGGCTTTAACCGAGGATAAGGAATTGCGTGATCCTGAGCCTTATAGGCGTCTCATAGGTCGCCTCATTTATCTCACTATCACACGGCCGGAACTTTCCTATAGTGTGCATACTCTTGCACAATTCATGACCAGCCCCAAGGTGGCTCATTGGACGGCTGCTCTGCGGGTTGTGCGCTATCTTAAAGGGCATCCTGGACAAGGTATTCTTCTTCGAGCCGATTCTGACCTTCGGCTACGGGCTTATTGTGACTCGGATTGGGCTAGTTGTCCGATTACTCGTCGTTCCCTTACTGCCTATATTGTTTTCCTGGGTGGGTCTCCGATATCTTGGAAGACTAAGAAGCAAACCACCATATCCCGTTCATCAGCTGAGGCCGAATATCGTTCTATGGCCAATGCCACATGTGAGCTCAAATGGCTTCACAGCTTGCTTGGATCCTTCGGCATTTCTCATACAGCTCCTATGACCGTCTTCTGTGACAGTCAAGCAGCCTTGCATATGGCTCAAAATCCTGTTCATCACGAACGCACGAAGCACATTGAGGTTGACTGTCATCTTGTGCGCGATGCTGTTCAGACAGGTGTCATCACAACAAGGAAAGTTCATACTTCGGCACAATTGGCGGATGTACTCACTAAAACTTTGGGGAGCCGTCAATTTCTCATTTTACTTGGCAAGTTGGGTGTGTGTGATCTATACTCTCCAACTTGAGGGGGGGTGTTGAGATTTGACGAGATAACGTCAATATCTCCTTAGCTTATAGTTAGGCTGTAATTATCTCATTTCCTTATTTCACTCATTATAAGTTAGGAAGATTTATTTTGTAGCATAATTCTAGGAGATAGTTATGGAAGGATTGACTCCTTCTCCAAGTAATACTCTAGCTTGTATATAATTAGGGACGTACACTTTGTAAAACTCAAGGAAGTAAAATATATTTTCTCTCCTTCACATATACGGTTCTTAACTTATGCTAATTCAGATATATTCAACGACGGATTCGTTCAGAACATATTAGTATACACTTCAGGTGCAGAGCTGCTTCAAGAGTTGGCTTTAATATGCTGCTGTGACATGGGGCTGATTATGTTTTCGCTCAAATCTTACAAGATTTAAGAGTGCGCAAGTTAATTAAGCACCTCAGCTCGTATATGTCATTCTGTCTTCTTTCTTCTTCATCATTTTTTTCTTCTTTCTTTTCAAATTAATGGTCTACGTTGGATGCTTGAAGAAAAAGGAAATAAAAAAAAGAGGCTTTATAATTAGTAAGCCTTAGGATGTGTATGAAGTGATTAATTAATGTCACATTTGGACTTTGGATATTCAAGTTGAGATATTTTTCTTGCTTTAGCTATGCTAAAATCATCGTTGTCTTTAACAGATTTCAATTCTGCTACAAAAGTCATTCTATCAATGTTTTAAAACAAAACATCTATTGATAAGTTGATGCATTTGGGACTGATGTCAGCCGAACTATTCAGTGGCCGATCTAGAAAAATATTTCAGTCGGATCGCAAAATTTAACTATCACATAAAAAGCATAGAAATCACAATTCACCACTAGTCTCTACCTCATTGTTGCTGCTGTGCGTAACTTAAAAAGGAAAAAAAAAACTAAGTGGTCACTATCCAAAAAATCACAGTTTTGTAAGCCAAATTTTTTTTTTGAACTATGTACCTGAAATTTTATGAACTCGGTAAAAGCCAACTTTTTGCTTATAATATCCCCAATAACAAGATTTCTTCTTCTGTTTTTTCTGTTTACTTGGATAGACTTTAACAAAATCTATCAAGCTTACCTCGCTGCCATCTCTTTTGGACGTTCTTTTTCACTTTGAGAGCAAAGCATTGGCAGGTAAACGTCTCGAGTTCAAAGAAATTTGACCACGTACAGATCAAGAAAGAGAGAGTCAAAAGGTATGGGATCACTTAAAAGTACAAAAGTCAACCTCTCTTTCTAAATCTTTCTGTAACTAACGTACATAAATGAGTTCAGACTCTCTTTTACTTTTAGATTTGCATAATCTGGAATTGAATTCTTTTGCTTTTGCACCAGTATAAATAAGATTACAAAGAAGATTTGCCTCAAAGTTACTGTATAATCTAGCATGAGAGAAAGATTGTAATTAGTGTTCTGCGAAAAAATGTGGTCATTCAAGAAGATGCTCGTAATCTTGTCTGTTATAAAAGTCGCACTCTTTGATGGATTCCTCCATTGCCAAGGCTTCCTTCGCCACTATGAATTCATTGTAAGTACTTTTCTGATCACCAACTCACCCCTATCTCATTTTTGAAAGTTTCGATTGAAGAATATAAAGAAGAGCCTAGCTCATTTACAATGCTGCAATAATAGTTTTAATGAATGCGGGCGTGAATTTTGTTACATTAAACTGTAGGTGAGAGAGGCATCGTATGAAAGACTTTGTGAGAGAAAGAATATTTTGACAGTGAATGGACAATATCCGGGGCCAACTTTGTATGCTCGCAAGGGAGACACCATATATGTCAATGTTCATAACAATGGAAAGGACAACATTACCCTTCACTGGTAAGAAAATTCGGAATCCTCTACTAATTATAACTAGGGTAGTTTAGTACTTCACATTATTGCTCCTGCAGGCATTCTAAGGCTTTAAAATTGCAGGCATGGAGTGAAACAACCAAGGTATCCATGGTCAGATGGACCAGCATACATCACACAGTGTCCGATTCAACCAGGCAAAAAATTTCGACAAAAGATCATATTCTCGACTGAGGAAGGAACACTTTGGTGGCATGCTCATAGCGACTGGGCTCGTGCCACAGTACATGGGGCGATAATTGTGTATCCCAAACATGGTACTGCCTACCCCTTCCCCAAGCCTGATCAAGAAGTACCCATAGTATTAGGTACAACCACTCTAGTGCCTAAAAAATTTATAGTTTCGTTTAAATTCACAAATTGCCATTTTCATATACCGAGTGATTAATACTTAAATATTTGAAATTAAAATGTATAATTAGGCGAGTGGTGGAAGGAAGATGTGAACAATGTCCTGAGGGATCTACTTGCAACAGGAGGTGACCCAAGGACCTCTGACGCTTTCACCATAAACGGTCAGCCTGGCGCCCTTTATCCTTGCTCAAAAGAAGGTAGCTAACAATGTAACACATCCATGCTTGTCTAGCTAGATAGAAAGATTTCCATTTTGACTATCTAAATTAAGAAGTTAAACTAGTTGAATTGATAAAAGAAAACTCGAAAAGTAAGAATGGAGTAACCACTCTGTTTATATCTTTTTTGCAGCAACATTCACGGTGTATGTGGATCGAGGCAAGACGTATCTCCTTCGCTTTGTCAACGCTGCCTTGAACCATATTCTTTTCATCTCCATCGCAAACCACCCCCTCACAGTAGTTGGGATTGACGGTAGTTACAGCAAGCAATTAACACGATCACACATAGTAATTTCGCCTGGCCAAACTGTCGATTGCTTATTACATGCCAACCAACCACCCAAAAACTATTACATGGTCGCTAGAGCCTATTCCAGCAGTGACGATGTAAATTTTGATAATACCACCGGCACCGCTATCATTCAGTACAACTGCAGTAGTTCTGCTCAATCTTCCAATCCTTCCTTACCTTCCCTTCCCTACTACAATGACACAGATGCTGCTTTTGACTTCTTTGGTAGCCTCAGAAGCTTGGATAGTGAAGAACACCCACCATTGTTCTCATTAAATTCCAAAACTCCCTAATAATTTCCACTATATCGATAAATACATTCCCTGTGCAAATAACTCGTGTGAAGGGCCTGATGGTTCAAGACTTTCTGCAAGCATGAACAACATAAGCTTCGATAACCCATCGATCGATATACTTCAAGCTTACTACTATCACATCAAGGGTGTGTTTGGCGATCGTTTTCCAAACGTTCCGCCGTTGTTTTACAATTTTACAGGGAGTAATTTGTCGTCGAGCCTCTTGACACCGAAGAAAGGGACAGAAGTGAAAGTATTGGAATATAATTCCATAGTCGAGTTAGTTTTTCAGGGGACGAGTTTGGTTGCAGGGCTGGATCATCCCATGCATTTACATGGATTCAGTTTTTACGTAGTTGGGTATGGATTTGGTAATTTCGACAAAAATGAGGATCCAAAGAAGTATAATCTTAATGACCCACCCCAACGTAACACTGTTACTGTCCCCAAAAATGGCTGGGTTGCCATTAGGTTCAAGGCAGACAATCCAGGAGTTTGGTTTGTGCACTGTCATTTGGAGAGGCATTCGACATGGGGCATGGAGATGGTTTTCATAGTCACAGACGGCAAGGCTCCTAATGAAGTTATGTTACCACCACCCCAAAACATGCCCCCATGTTAAAATATTTTACTAATATTGACTCTCCCCCGCTAATGTTATCTTATCTAATCATCTCGCACAAATTTTTTTTTTTCTTGTACTAGACTTTTTCTATTTTGGAGAGTTAGTTTTGACTTTTTTTTTGAGAAAGTGTTTGTAACTTTTCTATGCATATATTGTTTGTAGGTTTGAACTTTTATGTGGTTTGAATCAAAGTGATGACAACAATGTTTTTGTTGAGTTTTGTTGAGTATTCCCGTCGTTCGCACACACAGAATATAAATACAAATACAACTTTAAATTAATAAAAAGTTATACAACCAATTTATGAGATCTCACCAAGACGCTCAAATAAATTACAAAAGGGGTGAAGATAACAATTTATCTACCCTATGCATAAAAATATTTCTAATACTATACTTTATAATCTCCAAGTATCCTACAAATACCAAATAAATTATTATAAAACAATAATAAAAAAAATAAACACAATAATAGTAAAAAAAAATAATTAGAACACAGTAAAGAAGAGCTTCTCTTCTTCAATGGTGTCACTGGCCACAGAAACCTCAACCGAAATCAACAAGGCTCATATTTCCTTCTCAACCAATGTCCACCGAAGTAACCCCAGAAGAGAACACAGCACAGTCCCAAAGGTGAAGACCCAATCTTTTCCTACCATAACTCCGGCAACCCAAGTCACCGCCACGACCTTCGAAGCTCACCACAGTCTCACCGGAGTTCGAGACTCCAAAATACCACCAAACAAAATCCCTCACTCACACACACACTCACACAGTGAACACACAATGAGAAGAAGAGAGAGAAGCACTGATTTCGTTTTTCCAAGGGAGAGAGAAAGAGCTTCATCGATTTTCAAATCGGGAGTCCATCCACGCCACAAGCACCAGCTCTGTCCACAGCCACTGGAGTTAACAACTCAAAATTACCACCAAACTGAAATCCCGCTCTCACATACACTCTCACACAGTAACACACACTCACACAGAGTAATACACAGTGAGAAGGAGAGAGAGAACGCTGATTTTAGTTTGCCAAAGAGGAGAGAAAGACAGAGCAAGCTTGTGTCGTTCAATCGGCTGTTCTAAGTCAAGATAGAGATGAAGAGTATAAAATAGGGGGAGCTGCTGTAAGGAATTGTACCAGGAAGGGGGGAAAAACTAAGGGCGCAGTCAAAGGGAGAAAAGAACGGCAAAGAGGAGAACAAGGGAGGAGCTTCCAGTTTGAGCAAGACTTCGGGCGGGCCACCAAGGATTTGGGCCGAGGGTTTGGGTCAAGGAATAGGTTGCCCATTGGCCTTCCAATATCCCAACAGTTTTGTTATCCTCTTTTGTCTTAATTATTTTTGTTGTTTTTGTAACAATACCACCAAAGACGGATAACATATTTGGGGAGAGGATATTTTATATTTTTGAAGCGTACGTGGTATGTTTGCGTGGTGCATTATGATTAATAGTGACATACTATAATGCTAAAGTAATACAAAGTGAACCTATCTGGTGTTCCGCCATCATTAATATATATTTTCTTATATTTGAGATTTGAATAATCTGTAGAGAAAAATATGCAAAATGGTAATTTCACGGTTTTGGAATTAACTCCTTGTCGTCTTTTGGTTTTTTATTTATTTTAAGAGCTTCCATGTGGAACTAAAATGTTAGGGTTAGTGCTCACTAACTTCCATCCATCTATTTTGAGTAATGGATACAACAGAGGGTTTGACCAATTTTTCTCTAATTCATAGTTTGGAAAAAGAATTGGGTATCCAGTGAACCAGAAATTTGGGAAAATTAAAGTTGGCCTTGTTAGCCTAGCCTCCAGTCTTTTATCTTCGAGGAAGTCTAGGTCGAGCCCCTTGCTTTCTTTGTTTTTTCCTCGTCGAAGTTAGCAACTCTTAGAGTAGGGAGAGCAACCTTGACAAGCTAAGTGACATGGCTTCTGATCCATAATTTTGATGCTTGCATTGTAGGCAACCAAAACCCTTGTACGTCAAGCCAAAAATAATAACGGAATAAGGTTAAGGTCGGCTCAAAGTCGAGGAGTTGACAACAAGCCGTGAAACAAACTAAATACCATGAACAAGCTCAGGGATAATTCTAAGGGGAAGGCCGGAATAGCCTCGAAGAGCTTACATATGATGGGATCAAGCGGGAGACGGAGCCCATGATCGAAGAAACTTGTATTAGAATCCAATCTTCCCTCTTAAGTGCTTTAACTTGCTAGCACACTCCAGGGAAGGCAGAGATTCTTGGAATTCATTGGGATCATGATTCTATTGAAACTCTCATTGGGTTAGGTCGGCTTAGTTGATATTATTGGCCCACTCTCTCGTCACTCACTTATTAGCTCACTTCTCGATGGGGGTGTTGCTACTCGAGGCCACCCTGGCCTTATGCTTGTGGGCAATCTGTTTCATTCAAGGATCGCGAGGAACTTTAGCTTGCCTCGATGTTAACACCTCACCTCCACCTTGAGCACTCGCAGCAAAGCTTTTCAAAATGTGCCTCTTGGTGAAGTATGGGGCGATAAGACTAGTCATAAAATGCTTTCGAGTGTCATATACTCGCATCTGAGATCCCATAGCCCTATCCTTGGCCTTGTGCATCTCATCATCCGTGACGGGGAAGTCCTCTATCTTTGCTCCCCAATTAAAGCAGTGTTCGAAAAACAGCCTAGGCGCTAGGTGCTCCCGTGACTAGGGCCAAATCAGACAAAAAATCGACACTATAAAAAATTGTCGCCTAGACGCCGCCTAACACCTAACCGATTTGGTATATATATATATATATATATATATATATATATATATAAATCTGTTGCCCAAACCGACGTCGTTTTTGGGTCTTTTCTTAAAAAAAAAAAGAAAAAAAAAGAAAAGGAAAAGTTAGGGCTCAAAAGCCAAAACGACTGATTTGAATTCTGAAATCTCGATCAATCTCTCTCTTCTCTCCGTTCCGCCGCCGTGCCATCCTGCTTCCCTCCCACTGACGTGCCGTCAGCCATCAGGTATGTACTGTATTCTTCCTTTCAATACTTGTTTAAAAAATCAAATTAGAAACTTTGATTCATTGAAACTTTGAAGTCATAGTTATGAGGCCCATTGACATTGTTTTGCTGTGGTAATTTGGTGAAACCAAGGGAAAATTTGGTGTAATGTGGTAATCGTAGTTAGGGCCCATTGACATTGTTTTGCGTGTTTTTGCATTTGTATGAGCTTTCTTGTTACTTTTGTGGTGTAATAAGCTATGTGGAACTCAGAGAAGGATGAAAGAAGAAAAGGGAAAAAATAGCCTATTTGTTTGGCTGCCTTCTTTACTCAATTGGAAAGTAGAATAATTGTCAATTGGAAAGTAGAATAATTGTCGGGGCTACAAAGGTGCTGTTTACCCAGAGTTTCAGAGCTAAAACAAAAGACATGGAAATGCTTATTTTCTAATCTGTATGGTTCACTAGGTTCTTATATGGTATAAGCATGAGAACCAAGCATTAATATTCTAATTTAAAAAGTTAAGGTGCTTGCAGGCATTCAATTGACTGCGCTGCTACCCTAGAACATTTAAAATGTTCATGTTTAAATTATTCTTATACTTTGAACAAGTTAGTGACTTGATTCTTGCAGCTGTAGGTAACAGCTTCAAATCATATGGTTTTATTTTGTGATTGCATAATAAGGAGAAACTTGCAATAAATGGACTCTGTTTTGAGGGTTGAAAAAGAGCATGACCAGAATACACATCACGTGAGAGCTCTGTAAACAACCCGTGCTCAATGATATTTAAAAAGTAGGCTTGTGTTTGGTTTGTTTATTAATGAGCCCGAGCAGAACTTTTCTGAGCTGAATTAACTTGCTTAACGAGGCTAAAACTTGAGTTCAAGATTGGCATGTTTGCTTAATGAACGAGCCTAATAAGCTGAGCTGAGAAGTTTGCAAACTGATCGACAAAGGTTTAAAATGTTGACATGATTATGTTTGACCCCTAAGAGTTCATGTTTTTGACCTGAAGTAAGCCTAGCTGAGCCATATTTAAGCTTAGATAATCTAGTAGACATGATAGAAAATGAGTTCCATCTCTGTTAGTTTACGTAATATAGAATTATATATACTTGAGAGCCTCAAACTGTTCATGAGGCTAGCTAGCAGCTATATATATATTCGATCTCCAAAAAAAAGCTTTTGAAGTGACTAACTTATGAAAAGATCACTGACCCAAAAAAAAAAAAAAAAAAAGAACTTACGAAAGTATCATCTTGAATTGAGATGACCTTTCCAGAATTACCGCTTCTAGAGTGAGAGAGCTTGAGGAGGATGATTTTGATTCCGAGGATGAGGAGGAAGTGAATGAGAATGAAGTTGAATTTGAGTCTGATGAGGAATGCATGGTAGTTGAAAATTATGACAACAAGAAGATCCGTTTGGTATTTAGTAGTTAGTATTTATGACGTTGAATTGTGTTCTTGTTGTTAATTACTTAGTTTATTCCTTAAGTATCGTATTGTGATGTTTGAGACTTGAGACTTGAGTGTTAGACCACAATATTTGTTAGTGGACCTATGGTTGGTGTTTTGACTATTGTAGTATTGTTATTTTGTTTTAAAGTTTGACAAACTACTCAAATGGTCCCCCTAGAAGTTCACTTTTTTAGATTTGGTCCTTTTATGCTGCAAATAGTCCTTAAACTCAAACATTGTTCGGATTTGGTCCTTCTGTCAAGTGCCGTTAATTTTTTTCTGTTAAGTCACGTCACGTGCCTCTCACGCGATTTTTTCTAGGGGTAAAATTGCCAATTCCATTTAAAATATACACTTTGCAAACTAGAAGGGTCTATATGTACACTTGGCAAACTTGTTGTCTTCAACCTCTAAACAAAGCAACAGCTCTGCAAAAATGTGAAAACAAAAGCAAAAAATACACACTTAAATTAATCACAGGGAGGTTGAGATAGAGGCGATGAAGGAGGTGATGGTAGCGATTAGGAGGTGATGGTGGTGCTAGTGCGGAGGTGGGGTTACTTTCCCTTTCTTCGATGGTCTTCTTAGTTTCTTTGGAGGATTTGTGTTTGCCCCAACAACATACTTTGTAAGCTGCTCTGTATCCCCTCTAATTCTCTTCGACTAATTTTTCTCAAGTCGTGTATTTATTATTTTTTTTTCGAATTCAGCTCCCCTGCATCATGTTGCTTTCCATCTATAAGCCAAAGAGGTGGACTTTATCCTGAGTTACGAATTGGGTACGTGCATCTTTATACTCATTTTTGTTACAATTTTCCATTTTCTTAGAACATCTCTAACTCCTCTAATTTGATTTAACTTCATCTATTTAAGATATGTATCATACTGGAGGGCCGAGAAAGAGAGATTGGCAACGACGGCGACAGAGGAGGGAGCGATTGAAGCTTTGTCATTACACTTTAGCAAAACCCATCGTCGATTTCCGCCATTGATGAACGTGACATCTTTAGGCGGTTTCACTCTTCTTCAATCGAGAACAAGAAATTGATTTTGTACGAGCTTCGTGATTGAATATTATAGAAGTTTGGCAGAGGTACAAGACTCTCCATTGGAAAACACAGTAGAGAGAGAAAGTGATTTTAGAGAGAGAAATTGAATAATAGTATAAAAGTTTTGTTGAAGAATACATTAAAAAAAATTAAGGGGGAAAGAAAGAGAGATTGAGAAAAAGAAATGAGATCTAGTGATTTAAAAGGAAGAAGCAAAGAATGAATGTAAGTGCTAGAGAGAGAAAGTGAGAAGACGAGGAGGAGGGGGTTCAGTAATGGATTGGGGAAAGAAAAAGAAAATTCAGAGAGAGGAGAAGAGAAGAAAATGAAATTGGATTATTTGTCATTATTACACTATTGTCCCTGTACTTTCAGCTTGGAATGACATTTATACCCTCATATGATGCACGGAGAGAGTTAACAAAAAAAATTAGACGGAATTGGATGAAAGGACCAATTGCGTAAAGGGGTTTAGCACAAGGACGACTGGCATCAAATTTTTTGCAAAAGGACCAAATTCAAAAAAGTGAACTTCTACAGGGACCATTTGGGTAGTTTGTCCTTTAAAGTTTAAACTTTGGAGTTTGGCATGGTACTATTTAATTTGATTTTAATATTTAACTATTAATCTTGTAATGTTATTATTATTTTTATTACTTTTAGTTTATTTGGTCATATTGTGTGAATCTATAGTATAAATGTGTAATTACGTCTTGATTTCTAGGCCCCGAAGCGCTAGGCGTTGCTCTGCCGCCTAGCATCCGCCTAGCGATTTTTAGAACACTAACTTACGAAAGTATCATCTTGAATTGAGATGACCTTTCCAGAATAACTGCTTCTAGAGTGAGAGAGCTTGAGGAGGAGAATTTTGATTCGGAGGATGAGGAGGAAGTGAATGAGAATGAAGTTGAATTTGAATCTAATGAGGAATGTGTAGTTGAAAGAAAATTATCGACAACAAGAAGAAGATTCGTTTGGTATTTAGTAGTTAGTATTTATGACATTGAATTGTGTTCTTGTTGTTAATTACTTAATTTATTCCTTAAGTATTGTATTGTGATGTTTGAGACTTGAGACATGAGTGTGAGACCACAATATTTGTTAGTGGACCTATGGTTGGTGTTTTGACTATTGTATTATTGTTGTTTTGTTTTAAAGTTTAAACTTTGGAGTTTGGAATGTTACTATCATTACTTTTAGTTTATTTGGTCATATTTAGTTTTTTACTATTGTTGCAACAGGTATTGCGTGAATCTATAGTGTAAATGTGTAATTACGCCTTGATTTCTAGGCCCCAATTGCTCTGTCGCCTAGCATCCGCCTAAGAATTTTTAGAATACAGAATTAAAGAGTAGGGCCCTCGCTTCACTTAGGAGGATGGCCTTCCAATTGCATATGTTGATTTGTACACTCGCGAGCCCTTTAGTGACCTCGCGAGCACAATGTTTGGTCCTTATGTCTAATGGGGGAGGAGAACATGAGGATGATGAACTAAGAGAAAGAAATGTTTAAAATCCCGAGAAGGAAGATACTTGAAAAGTTGGAAAGATGTTTAGACCTCAAGGTATTGAGCTACAGACCAAGCTAGATCGATTACCAACCTGAGAAAGAAAAGTCATTTGGAATCAGAACGGAAAAAAAGCGACACGTCCTAGAAATGGAAAATTTGCTTCAGACACTCAAAACCTAAGCCTAATCTCATGAAATGATTGCCAGAAATGGAAAGAAAGAAACTCAAGACGAAGCTAAACCTACGGACTGAAAAAAAAAAAGTAAAAATGGATACCAAACAATTGGAGAGAAGTATTATTTTCTTATCACGTATAATTACATATATCCTAGAGTTTTGTAAACAAAAAAATTGAGTTTTTACTAAATGCTTGAGCTTTTACTTTGAGTCAATTGATTGGCCAAAAAAATAAGTAAATTTAAAATGTATCAATACATTTTTTAATATCTGAAAAGTACATAATCTGTCAATTACTATAATGTCCCATACATATAAGCTGATTTTTAAATTATTTCATACAATAATAAAGTTTGTTGCTTGTTGTAAAAAAATTTATAGTGACAATTGTATATAAAAATAACTCTTCTTAATATTAATTGTATCCATGATTGAAATTAAGACTATTATTAAATAGTGATATATTTCATACTGTTTAAGTTGACTCTTCAATAAGAAAATAAAACTATTATTTGGCAGTAAGGAGTATAAACTAACATGAGAAGTTAAACTAGGATGACTTTCGTGAGGCGGATATTTCAAAATTAATTTGGCATATGAAGAAAATTGCAAATAAATAACCTTGTACTATTCATGAATTTCATATTAAATCTCATTTTTTTTGACATATTAAATCTCCACGTAAAATTGAAATTTCAATTCAAACATTCCGTCAATATGGTGTTAGAAATTCTAAAGAAAATCTGACTCGACATCCATGTGGAGTCCTATGTGGCATTGGCGTGAGTTGCAGCCTAATTAATTACTCTCCATTTTGCTTGGAGATAATTGCCAAAAAAAACCTTGCACGCTTTCATTAATTTCAAATTATTTTTTTAATTTTGTTTGCAATAGTAACTCTTTTGGGTGTTTATATACCCTTTCATCCTATTAACTCCGTTAAAATTCCAAATCAACTCAAACTCCTCCATTCGCTTGGACAACAAGATAGTGCTGAGGCACATACAATTGGTGGTGGTGAGGAACGACGAGGAGTTGAGCAAATTGTTGGGATCGGTCACGATTGCGAATGGTTGAGCCGAACATTCACTCGAATTTGGAATGGAGGGGTTTAAAATGTATTATACCAAAAATAAATTATATTACATTATACCCCCTGCAACCAAAAAAATTAAAATTACTAACTTAGAAGTAGGTGTATTGTTAAAAGGAAATCTGCAATTATATTATACCCCTGCAATGAAAAATAAATAAATAAATAAAATTATACCCTCCCCTCCTAAAAAAAGTCAAGATGAACTTTTTAATAATGTACTTTTTAATTTTTTATTTTTTTAATTATATTTTCTTTGCGTGACATGTTAGATAAAAAGAAAGAAAAAGTATGAAACATTGTAAATATACGAGTTAAATTTCAAATGCAACTATTTTTTTAGGACAAAAGAAAATTAAGCAAAAAATTGTTTAATAAAATGTAAAAAAAGGCACCATATACGTTTAAAAAAAAAGACATCGTTAGAATATTTAATAAGTTTTTAATAGATATCATTGGGAGTTAATTGCAATAAAAATCTTGTACTAGTTAATGAATTTTAAATTAAACCTCATATTTTTTTTATTGACTAATTAAACCTTCAATGAAGATTGTTTTTGCAATTAAAACCTTTCGTCAATGGGCTGTTAGAGACACTAACGGAAGAGTGATTTAGCGTCCAATGTGACATTCATGTGGCGCTGACGTGGCAAATGACGAGAAAACTGCATAATTTCCTCATAAATAATTTCAAAACAAACATTTGCCTAGTTGCATATTGCAGAAAAAAAACCTTTGTTGCAATACAAATTTGTGATTATTTATACTCATTCCAGTCAAAATTGACTCCCTCTTCAAACTCCTCCATTCTCTGTTTTTTCATTTGAAGCATCATGAATAGATCAGTATATTGTCATTGTGGAAGAATGACTGTAATGCGTACATCATAGACCGATCAAAATCCAGGGAGAAAGTTCTTGAGTTGTAAAAGATTTGGGGTAAATTATTTTTTTTAGGTATTTATACTCTTTTTTTTATTGTGTAAAATAAAATCAAAATTTACTTGTTCTTTTTTTTGTTCTTACAAAACGAAAGGTATTTGTAAGAATATCAAGCAGAAGGTCTCATTTCTATTTTTAGAAAGATTTTTTAAAGACAATTATCTATAATACCCTTAGTAAGTGTGAGATGAAAATAGGAAGAATGTCCCATTGATTTGACACCAGTAAAATAACTTTTAGGGTATTAAGGTACATGAAGCCAACTACTTTTTTTAATATCCGTGTATAATCAATAGGGGCACTTATTTTAGAACGTAGGGAGTAGTAAGCTATTCTTTTAAAGAATAATACTACATTCACAGATTTTATCAGTAGAATGCATTTACAACATGCTTTTAAATTGTGTTGTACATTGGTTAGAATGTATAACACTTAAAGTATGCTATAAATGAAACTAGTGTAGAGCCCGTGTTCCGCACGAGTTTAATTTACTTTTGGGATTAATTGATATATTTTAGAAATATTTTTGAATAAAATTATTATTATTGAGTCTCTCTTTATAAAGATGTTTGATGTTTTTTCTGAGAATTTGATTTTAACATTAATTGATACGTATTAAAAATATTTATATAAAAAATTATCATTATAATTATAGGCGTTTGTTGGTATACATATTATTTTTAAAGTAGCCTTTAAGGATATCAAATTGTTGGGTTTCTTTTTTTATCTCGCACTTAATAAAGATATTTTTGAAGAATGTTTACTAAATTAAAAATAAAATATCTACTTTCGAACATATTGAAGAAAAATAATAGCCATCTCTTTTGAACAAAAAATTATTTAAGGATTGAATATAATTATATTTTTTAATATAATTTTTAAAAATCGTTCAATGGTTAGAAAATGTTTAATTGGATACAATAATTATAAAATAGTCTATTTTGAAAATGTTTGGGCCTCATAAGATTGAAGATTTGAAGAAGACTCATTTATGGTTCATTTCAAGTACACTTATTTGAAGAAATTTCATTAATAATTTATTTCAACTGCTAGATATTATTTTTATAATTTACTATGCTTATTTAAATTTTCTTTTGTTTCTTCTTCTTAATAATAATAATATTATTATTATTTTATCTCTTCGTACTTTTGCTTAATTTCTAAACTCTAGATTAAATAATAGTTAGGATATACGTGAGTTTCTTTTGCACTATTAGTATGACAACATTTTAGAATTTTCAATTTCTCACAATTGTTATTTTTTTTTGAAATAATATTGTTGTTAACGATTGTTTGTTGAAGTGGACTAAAAAAAACACCTCATTGACACTCTATACATCTTCGGGGCTATATAATTAATTTATATCAACATGATTTATACCGTAAAGCCATAAATCGTGAGAAATATATATTAACCATGGTATCCTCTAAACAAACCCAAATTAAATACCGTAAATTGAAAGATCAAAAAAGAAAAACAAAAATAAAGATCAAGTGCAAAATAAAAAGAAAAAGTTTTAATATCCGAAAAAATCATACCCAAATTTAAAATAAAAACTAAAATCAAATCAAAGCAAAATTAAAAATCATGAGCTAAGTAAAGCAATAACCAAAAGCATCATGTAAAAATCAAGACCAATAGCTAGAAGCCAAACAATAAAGGGTCAAACCCCAAATCTAACACAAAAAAATTATAATAATAAAAACAAAAACAAAAACAAAAAAGAACAAACAAAAGAATCAACGAAAAATATATTTTAATAACCAACATACAAAATAGAAATCGATGGCAATACCAAAATGAAAAGAAAAATATAAAATCAATAAAGAATCAAAACTAAAAACCATAATCTAAAGCAAAAACAAAAGTGAAAACAAAAATCATCATCTACACAAAATTAAATTATTAAGGTCTAAAAATCAAAATTAAAAGCCAATAATCAAATCCAAGTCTATTAAAATATAAATTTTTAATCAAGAACAAAACTAAAATTAAAAATAAAACTAAAAACAAAATGAAAGTCAAATCTAAATTAAAGGTTTGAGGAAAAGCTAAAGAACAATTCAACAACCATAAGCAAAAGCAAAAGTAAATCAAAAATAAAAATCATCATCTTAAGAAAAAGCAAGAATGAATCAAATTAAAGAGTAGGGCTATTAACATCCCCACTCTATCTAAATACACCCCCAAAAAATTTATTTATAAAAATGTCATTCTGTAGAAAGACATTGGTACCCTTGCGCCTCTAAATACACCATCAATCTCTTTCTTTTTCTCCCCCAATTTCAGCCCCAATTCCAGCCACCAACCACCCCCCAATTCCAATAAATTTCCCATCCCTTTGTCACCATCCTCTTTAATTTTTCATGCTTTGGAGGAAAAATCTCCCTTTGTCACCATCCACTTTATTTTCATTTTCCAGAAAAATCTCGTTCGGTCATGGTCGAACGAGATTTTTCAGTGGGTTTGAAGGAAGTGAGTGAGGGATGAGGGAAGGGAAGGGAAGATTTTTCTAGTGGGTTTGAGAAGAGAGTGAGTGAGGACATATTGAGAGAGAGAGAGAGAGAGGTGGTGTGGGAAGACAAACCTTTTTTTTTTTTTCTTTCCTTCTTTCTTCTTTGTCGTTCTTTGTCGTGATGGGGTTGAGGTTGAGGCTGCTGTTCTTTGCCGTGAAGTGTTGGGGTTGGGGTTAGGTTGAAAGATGGTATGAGTTAGGAGAGTGGGGGAATGGGTGTAGTGATCAATAATGGGTGGGGTAAAATAAAAAATATAGGGGTGGTGTATTTAGATGTTAGGTTGGTGTGAAATTAAAATAGGGGTGTATTAGGAGATTGAGTAGAGTGGGTTGTTAATAGCCCCACTCTAAATTATATATATATATATATATGTGTGTGTGTGTGTGTGTGTGTGTGTGTGTGTGTGTATGTGTATATGTATATGTATGTATGTGTGTGTGTATGTGTGTGTGATTTAACTTTTGTGTCTTTTGGTTTGTAAATGAGTGTGGTGTTGGTGGTTTTGATATTGATTCCAATGAAACGAGGATTAATGGAGGAGGGATGGTATTTGAGTTGGTGGGTGAGGGTTTTTATGCCCAAGTGAAAAAAATTGGGATGCGGCCGATGTGGATCCGGCGATTAAATTCGATAGTGTTGAGAATGAGATGGCTCGATTACCCAGAAAGGGGCCGCCTCCGAGGTACGTACTATTCGGAATTTTGGAAAGCATGCCGCATAGGTCCGCATGGAACACGGAAACCATGGAACACATGCAGCCGCATAAGGCGTCCGCGTAGGTTTCGGAAACCATGCGGCCGCATAGTGCGTCCGCATGGAAGCCTTGCAAATCGTATGTGGCCGCATAGTGCGACCGCATAGCGGCGGGTTTTAGGTTTTTCTAGTATCTTTATAAATAGTTGTATACCTAGAACGTTTGAAGGTGTGAGCCTTTAATAAAATTTCGACAATCCTTGGCCTCTCTCTCTTCTTTGTGATTGATCCTGTTATACTTTGTTAATTTATTTTCTAGTCTTCCACGTGCACAAATGACGGTCTCAAAGAACAGACACCTAATGAAGAAGATCGAAGACTAATAGTTGTTTCCATCTGTGAACCAAACATTTCGTCCACATCAATTAACAGACCCTAAAAATATAAGTTGAGATAGTGTTGTGTTGATTTGTTTTGGGGAAGCTGGCCAGGGTTTGATGAATGATTTATGTGGGAGGAAGAAGATTAAACAGAAAGAAAGGTGAAAGGATGGGTCTGGAAACAGAGCCAAGACGATTCATTGTCACCAACCCACCAATTTCTACCCAATAACAATGACGTCGTAGTCACTGTTACCCTTCTTCGATTCTACTACGGATCCATCGCCTCCAACACTTTATCCACATCCAACACCGAATTTGACCTCACGAAACCCCCTTTGTGAATTTCAACCCACCCACCTCTTAAGCAAAATGCTAATGAGTTTTCAGAGATTGTAAATATGAAATTCTCAGTTTTGGGCAACTGAGTTTGATATTTGGAGTTTTGCTAACTAAAGACAGAAATTAAAATGCTTCTTCCATGAATTGTTATTATAAGGGATGTAATTTTCGTATGAGCCAAAGAGATTCGATTTTTTTGGGCCATTTTTTGCTTATTTATGGAGGGAAAAACTCCATGAAAGCTTGAAAGTTGACTTGAGGTTTGAGAAAATACAGGAGAATTCCTTTGCTTGGTGATTAGACAACATCTCGAATTTGGGGGCATCGCTCTATCCTCCGGTTAGCGGAAAAGAAATAAGAAAATGGGCAAACTTACACAAATGGTCCTTGTAGTTTTAGTGTTTTTTACATTTGGTCCTTACACCTCGCAAATGGTCCCTGAACCGAGACATTTTACCCAAATGGTCCTTCCGTTAAACTCGTTAATTTTTTGCCGTTAAATGCACACATGTGCCACACACGTGCATTTATTGATGGGTAAATGATGGTTGCCAAACCAACAATAAATAAATCTTGCTTTTTTTTTTTTAGATTATTGATTTGTAATAGTGGTAAGCAAGGTCGTGTCCACAGAGATTGGCGAGACTTAATTCGACTTGAATTGCAAGAATAGAGAAAACAGCAACAGTGGGGGGGGGGGTTTGGATATTGATGAGTAATCTAAGAAAATTAACAAGAAAATGTTTTAAGTAAAAGAGATTCAATATGATGAAATATCCAACCAAAGGAGCAATTTCAGAAACAGTTCATGGACTTGATCATTGATGCAAATGTAATTCTTCTATTCTCTACCAAATTGGTTATGGTTGTTGATCAACATCCGGAATGGCTAGCTCCTCAAAGTTCTTTCTTCGGCAATGTCGTGATCTAGCTCAGATTCGCTAGATGATTCGGCCAACTCAAGTGCTACGTTAAACACGTCAAGTGCTATGTCCAATTCGGGAGATGACGATGAGGATGCTTGTGCCTTTCGAAGTTTAGCTTCCTTCCTTAGACGTTTCGCAGTTTTTTCAATCTCGGGGTCGTACAAGGGTGGTCCTCCTGCACGAGAAGAACGGGGCATCAAAACAAGTCAAATAATAAAAACCAATCCCCGGCAACGGCGCCAAAAATTGATGGTTGCCGAAACCAACAATAAATAAATCTTGTTTTTTTTAGATTATTGATTTGTAATAGTGGTAAGTAAGGTCGTGTCCACCGAGATTGGCGAGACTTAATTCGACTTGAATTGCAAGAATAGAGAAAACAGCAACAGGGGGGGTTTGGATATTGATGAGTAATCTAAGCAAATTAACAAGAAAATGTTTTAAGTAAAAGAGATTCAATATGATGAAATATCCAACCAAAGGAGCAATTTCAGAAACGGTTCATGGACTTGATCATTGATGCAAAGGTAATTCTTCTATTCTCTACCAAATTGGTTATGGTTGTTGGTACGACCTAACCACCTATCTCTCCTTACTTCCTCGATAATCAGGAAACGTTTTCTAATTATTTCTCTTGCCAATAAACAATTCTAGATACGATCATAGAATTTAATCTATCAACAGCTTTAAGAATGAGAGAGACCACCAATTCTAGCCAACAAACGCACATGTAGGTTCATTTAGACTAGATTATATATTCCCATAACATGGAATAATCACTTCTTTGTAATCACCTATACTAATTGCCACAAGTTTTAGAACAGTCAAACAATTACGGATTCGACGTTCCAAATGGCGATTCGCTATTTTGACAATTGAACAACGAGCTCTTATTGTGCAATCAACCAAAATAACAATATTAAGAAATGCAGGAAATATATAAATAATAGAGAAATAGAAGAACAAAATAAAACTAATTAGATCTCACAAGTCGTGTGGAACCGAATCTTCGCTTATCCTTTGGTTGGAAAAGAAACCTTAGCCTTGCATGAACATGGTGAAAGAATATTCAAGATGATAGATTCTGGAAATTCTCTAGTGATTAAAACGTGTCTCTCTCCAAATTAGAGTTACAAGAGCTAATCACAAAGTTTAAATAAAAACCCTACAAAAGTCTCTTCATTTTCCCCATTACTACCTTGAGTAACTCCTCTCATGAGTAACTTCTCCTACTAAATTGAGTAACTCCCCTCATGATTGCCCACTAAATTGAGTAACTCCCCCATTACTACCTTGAGTAACTACTCCCACTTTTCCCACAATTAGCCTAAATACATCCATCCAAAGCTTGGCCTCTTAGAATTGAATTAGAAGACTTAAAACTGACTTCTTAGGAGTTGGGCGTCACTTGTGAAGATTTTCGAAATTGCCTTGAGTTTGCCCACACCTTCTATCAAGAAGAAAAAAGACCGCAATTTGATAAGCCGTGACCACGCCTTATTCCGGCCTCAACCTTCCGACCTCCCACCACAAAATGAATGAATTGAGCCCATTTTTGACAATTCCTTCCATTTCCCTACAAGAATAAGAAACACATCAAAACTCGAAGGCTAAGCATGATTAAATATCAAGAACAAGGGAAAAATGCAACAAAATATATGTATATTATGCAACCTATCAGTAAAATAGTCATTTCATCTTAAAAAGTACAGGGACCAATCCTGAAATGATTAAAGCCAAAGAAAATCAATCCACCACTGTTCATCTTTTCTCAACCCACCACCACCCATCATTGTTCATCTTCTTCTCAACCCACCGCCACCCATCACCGTTCACCCGCCATGGTTGTGAGTTGTGGTATATATTCTTCTACCCTATTTAACTCGGTTGATTGTGATTTAAAAAAGAATTATTTAAGAATTGTAAGAACAATTTGCAGAAGACAAACAAAGGTTAAATTTCTACAAGAATTGTAAGAACAATTTCTGTGATTTATCTATATTTATTGAAACTCATATCCACCTTCGTTTGACCAAATCGAATTGGAACCAAGCAATGATCAGAGGATGAAGGAACCCTTTCTCAGTAATATGTTAGAAAGAGCAAAATTAAACCATGAACTGTCATAGTAACCTTGGTTTAATGAAATTTTTGTTGATTTCTGGAAAAGAAAACTAGATAAACCCAAACCAAACATGAAATGATTAATGAAAAGCAAACTTTTTTATGAACTACCTACTCTTGGGGAAAAGAAGAAAATTGTAAAACCCACCACCATCTTCTTCTCCAACCCACCACCACCACCCATCACTCAGTTTACCCACCAACACACCCACATAATTTTCTTGAAAAGAACCAAGACTTTCATCCTCAAAACACTTTTAAGACACATACAAAACTCAAATTATCTTCAACCAAGCTATCTATACTCTCTCTCTCACACACACACTTTTTCCATGAAGATTTCTTAAAAAGAACCTCACATTCCATCTCCAAACAATTCTACAACACAAACCCCAACCTCCGAAACCCCTTCCACCTTATTTTTCCTTCATGGTTTCACTCCAAGAACTTCAATGCACTACGGGCCACATAACCCGACCCTACTACTACACTCCTCCTTCCTCCTCCTCAAACAAAATCCAATGCCCATTGGGTCACTAGCTCCATGCTCAAGATCCGCTCCACCCTCTTCCAGCCCGACTATACCTCCTCATTCACCGACTCCAAATCTGAAATTCTCATCAACACCGTTTACGAGACCACCATCAACCCACCCATCACTCAGTTTACCCAACCCGAAATTAATTTATTTGGTTAAACTTCCCCAACCCACCCATCACTTAGTTTACCCAACCCACCAATCACTCAGTTTATATGGAAATTCAATGGTTGTACTTTTTGTTACAAGAAGAGAGACTTCAAGGAATAGAGGACAATGGTCTTGAACTTTTTCAAATTGAAAAACTCTCCATGAATGCAATCGCCAATCGTATACATCGCAAGTAGAGAAGGGGAGAGAGAGTAAAAATGGTTTGGAGAAAGAGATAGTCAATTTTACAGTTTTACCCCCTCAGATCTTGAATTTTTGTAAGTAATTTTACACAATTGGTTCCTGTACTTTTAAAAGCAAAATGACTATTTTACCCCGTCTAAAATGCACATGCAATGCACATGTATTGACTTAACGGAAAAAATATAACGGAATTAGACGGAAGGACTAATTGCGTTCAATTGGTTGGTACAAGGACGACTGGCAAAATTTTTTTTGTACAAGGACGAATTGCAAAAAACACTAAAACTACAGGGACCATTTGTGTAGTTTGCCCTAAGAAAATATATGGCTTCCCAAGTTTAAACGGTGTCGCCAAAGGTGTTTGAGTTTTGTTGACTTTCTTTTATTTTCAGGGGGACATCCTAGGATTGAAATTACGTTTTTGCCCCATAAAAAACTCACGTGAGGAGCAAATGGTGGGTTAACGGCTGAAATCTTAACGGCATCTAACGGAGGGACCACTAGCGTACACAAAAATCATATTTTGGACCCAACTTTTCACTTTTTAGAAATAAAAACTAATGTTAGAAAGGTCTTAAGTACATGAACCAATGATGTATTTAACCCTTTTAGATTTTAGGTTATGTTTTCGACTTGTTCACGACTTCATATTGATTAGAAGTCAAGCCAGCAAAAGCACATTGGTTGGCTGCCTCCTTACCCAATGAGAACGATTATTGATTACAAAAGAATTTTGGATCTTTTCTTTTGTCAAGATTAACTCTTATTGTGAAAATGAAATGATTAAGACTTGTACAAAAAAAAAAAAAAAAAAAAGGAATAAGACTTGTGTGAATGTAATTTAACCGTTTTTCAGAGTGGAGTCGAAACGAACATCAATTTTGAATGAAACGATTTAAATTTTTTAATGAAATGATTTAAAATTTTGTTGATATGTATCACATATCAATATATCATAGACATTATTTTAGGACGTTTTAAATAAGAATATGAAACCCATAATTTGACATGAAGAGAGTAACATATATAAAAATAAAAATTAGTTGGTTTATATTATAAATGAATTAATAGAATAATTTAATATTTTTAAACATATAATATAATTGATTGAGTTGGGTTATGATGTATATTCAGATTTAAAAAGGTGTGGGTTCAAATCTGATTAATCACATTATTTTGTTAAAGAATTAAAAATTAAGAGAAATCTAAAAGTAGGTGATATATATATATATATATATATATATATATTTCTAAAAAGATTCTTTAAGAGGAAACATGCTAAGGAATGGTCGTATTTAAAGTTTGAAAATCTAGTGGGTGGAGAAGTGGAGAATTTGTAACAACGAAATAGTAGAATTTGTGACAAAGGAAGTACTCCCTCCGTCACTTAATTATTGTCTTGTTTGATCAGGTACATGAATTAAGAAAAATTAATTGACTTAATTATTATTATTGATATAATATATAATTTTTTTTAATGCCTATGTATATGTGGTCCATAATTAAAGTAAGGAAAAAAATAAGGAAAAAATAGTAAAAGTAATGTTCTAAAAAAAGATTTTCAAATAAAATAATTATTTTGTGACGAATAAAAAAAAATAAAAGCAATAATTTAGGGACGGAGGAAATAGTAAAGGTGACTAAGGCAAGGCAAGCAAAGCCAACTAACTGTACATTAGGATAAGTACCCTCTGGAGAACACATACACAAAGAATTGTCGTGCAAGTAATTTACTGGATTCAGGGTTTATGTTGTTTGCTGGATTCAGGGTATATGGTTCGTCAACGTTTGTGGTAGGTTGAATTACATTATAAACGTCAATGTTTATACATATGAGCAGGACTTATTTTATTAGTCATTAGCAAAATATATTTCAACATCGAAACAATTGACTGCTGTTGTTAGTTGGATTTGAAGTTCTTTAAACCAATTTTAGTCATATTAACTTTATATTATATTCTTAGAAAATTATATACTTTTTTTCGTTTTCAAATTATCGTTATGCTAGTCACCATCCGGCATAATAATTCTTACTCATAAAAGGAAATGATAGAAAACCGTTATGCTAGTCACCATCCGGCATCCGTTCGTTCTCTTGGCTACTTAGCGTACCCATCTTGGACTTTTCTTACTCATATGGACATGCTTGATTCGTCTTGTATCAGCCAAGCTCTATTAGTCAAAATAACATGACATGGAAACTCCACAAATATCTTGATTTAAATTTTTTTTTTTACAATTCATTTATATTGGGCAAATACCGCAGGAATGATGATTTCATGATGAGTAAAAAGAAAAAGACCAGCAATATAATAAAATAAGAAATATTACAATTCAATCTCATCACAATTCACTTAAATTTAGTTCTAATAAAATTTTTAATACGAGGGCAATGAAGAACCAATCTTTAGTCTCAAAATAAAAAATAAAAATGAAGTGGCCAAACTTCAAAATAATATTATAAATATAGGTAATATACTAATATGGTGGAGTAATTATGTATATATATAGGCGGGTTTGGACAGGTTTTGGGCACACGGAGAGGGGTTAAACCCAAACCTGACCTACCTAATCACGACAATTTAGAAAATGTCTTATCCAACCAGCTCTGTTAGAAGCGGATCATTGCAAGTTTTGGATTGGGTTAATTTAGAGTTTTTATCCATCTGTACACTTGGAGGTCGTAGAGTAAGTTGTGCAATACCAATTGTCTGCAAAAATAAATGAAATGTCACACCATAGTGTCGTAATCCCACAAGGTAGTGTCGAAGAGCAAGTTGATCCATCAAGGTCGAAGAGCAAGTTGTGCAATACCAATTGTCAACAAAAAAAAAAAATGAAATGTCACACCATAGCGTAGTGTCGTAATCCCACAAAATCATTTTCCTTATTATACATGGATGTAATGTAATTGAGCTAGAAGAAAAATAAGAAGAAACTCAAAATAACTCAACGTCATCTTGGAGACCAAAATGACATCATTAAACTATGTCTTAGTTTTACTACCTAACTGTGGGCAGTTATTTAACTTATTTTGAACTAATGACCAATCAAACTTAATTAATGATATAGAAAAGAATTTATTTACAATAAGAATTGTTAATTTTTGGTCTAATTCAACTTTAACTACTACTCCTACCTACTGTACTTGGATTTTCTATGGTAAGAGCATTCGAAAATAAAAACTGCTAAATATATATATATATATATATATATATATATATATATATGTGTGTGTGTATATATATATATATATATATATATATATATATATATAAATAAAGAGAGCCAAAAATGTGAAAGAGACTTTCTTCATATGCCGCCAGGCCCCCAACGTACACCTTCTATCTCAAAAAAAAAAAAAAAACAAATAGTCTCGCTTTAATTCCATTCTGTATGGCAAGTGTTAGGTATCAAACTGCAGGAATCATAGATACGCATGTACATTATCTGAAATCTTAATTTAGTCAAAATCAAATTTTGAATAGAATACTATTCAACTTTGGTTAGGTTGGTTTACTCGGCAATATAGTCTAGAAACAAAAACGTGATACATTTGATATATGTATGTGGTAAGAATTAATGTCAACCATCAAGCATAGAAGACCCTTTCACTTATGATAAATACCCTCAACTCTTCTGCCCAATGTCATATGACTCATATCAAACTAGTTGTAAAAGAAAGACAATCGATCAGGAGAAGAAGTTCATCGCTAAGAAATGTTGTGGATGATGAAGCCTTTTTTCAAATTGCAGCTTCTAGGGTTCCTGTTGATGGTTGGTTTTATTCAATCCCAAGCTAATGTGGCGGCTCGTCATACGTTCGTGGTAAGCTAAATGTTTTGTACCGTATCTGTTTCATCAAGTCGATAAGGTTGACCCATATGCATGCATGGTGTCCACCGTGGTCTAACAATATGGTGCTTTTGCAATTTTATCAAAATCTAAATGTCATGTGCTCGTTATAGAGACATTTTTGGGTGAGTGTGGTTGGTTATCAGGGAGGTGTTTCGACTAGCTAGGATGTATTATTTTCTCTTAACACAGGATGGTTTAGGCGTGTGCTTAGGTTGGCTTCTTGACTGAACATTGTATAACTTTCTCTTAATTAACAAAATTGATTTTGGCTGTTCAAATTAAAGAAAGTTTCATGTACATGTATATTGGGAATCAATAGTTGGATTTAGCTTCACTCGCCCTATGAAATTCTTGTTCCGATATATGCAAGAGCATTCCGGCACTTCTCTGTCCCTGTGATCGACTAATTAGCTTGAAAGCAGACTTTTAGGGTTAATTATATATATTCTCTTGCAGGTGAAGGAAGCTAGGTACACAAGACTTTGCAGCAGCAAGAACATCTTGACTGTCAATGGACAATTCCCTGGCCCTACGCTCTATGCTCAGAGAGGAGAGACCATCATCGTCGATGTTCACAACCAGGGCACTCAAAACATTACCATCCACTGGTACAAATCTCTCATCTATGCGTGTCATCGTTTTTGGCCCTAAACTCTATATCCAAAACGAAAAATTAATGAGGATCACAAGATGACCCTTATATATACTCCACATGAAAAGAAAGATAAATAAGATATTTGTTAGGAAAAAACAAATGACTGCTTAATGGACGTGCGAGACTCTTAGAAAGATTTCGTATATGTCGGAAGTACTCAAGTGCCTGGCCGTCATATTAAGGGAAAACTACACAAAGGGTCCCTGTAGTTTTAGTGTTTTTTGCATTTCGTCCTTGTACAAAATTTTTTTTGCCAGTCGTCCTTGTACCAACCAATTGAACGCAGTTGGTCCTTCCGTCTAGTTCCGTTATATTTTGGCCGTTAAGTCTTGACATGTGCTTCCCACGTGAATTTGGGCAAGGACAAAATTGTCATTTTACCTATGAAAGTACAGGGACCAACCGTGAAATACTAATTGAAAAAGAATTGCATTGCTGACAATCCGGCCATTGTCATCTTCTCTGGCAATGGTGACCTGGTTACTCTTTTGCTTTAAATTCGATTTTGAAAATTCAAACCAAGGCAAATCCCAAGTTAAATTCATTTCTAGTAGCTGCTTTATATACATCCATCTGTGAATGTTGGAATGGATTTTCATTTAAAAACAAACCAGGTATAGGACCTTTTATTCCTGGATGAAAGCCAGAGAAATCTTTGTTTGATGCAAGATCACTGCTCAAAAACATAATTGATATTCTGGGATCATTGAAAAGCTGTCCTTGCAACCCCTCTTTTGCACGTTGTGCCAATAAATGAGCATTGCCTTGAAGGAAAACTTCTAATTCTCACAATCTCACCAAATAATATCATTGCATTGTGCAACATCAGTTCATCAACATGAACAGAAGGAGGATAAGAAATCTTCAAAACATTATTCGGTTCTCCATCACCTTTTCGCCCCCCAGAAGATTGAGAATGCTGAAAAAACCAAAAATAGGAAAAGACAGAGTAGTGTCATTTCTGCTTCAACAGAAAAATCGAACCAATGAAATGCAGTCTTTAACAATGCAGGGGTAAAACCCAGTAGTCAACATAGACCTAGTCACCTAGACATTCTGGACCAAGATCATCGTCTACTAAACGCCATAATGATATAATATGTTATTTGGCGCCAATAATGATATAATATGCTCCGACGACACCAAACCTTCTTCTCCCAAACGCCTCAAGGTCTTCACACGAAGAGATTAGGAGGACTTTGAAGTGTTTGCATTTGGGTTGGGTTTGAAAATTGAATTTGACTGAAAATTGAATTTGGTTTTTGCTTATTCCATCTAAGGATTCCACCCAAACAATCATTTTTTAATATTGGCATGCTCCAAAGCTTTGCTGATCTGCAATTTGAGAGAGAGAGAGAGAGATGGAACTTCTCAAGATTTTACAACAAAATTGCAGTGACATTTTGTTAGCCGGTACCGGAATGTTAATTGCCAGCTGGCGAAATCGTTCGCGGGGGAAGAGTGTGAGTGTGTGAGAGAGAGAGACCACTTTGTAAAAAGACAAGATTTTCCAATAAAAACTTTTTCTCTCTTGATCCTGAGCACAGATGATGAGGTGAAATGAGAGAGAATTTTGGAAATGGAGTTATTTATGGTGAGAGATGAGGTTGAGAAAAAAAAGATAATGGAAGGTTCGGTTTGTTTCCAATTTCAAAAGAGAAAAGTTGTGAAAAATCGAAATTTAAATTTTTTATTTTGAAATTGCCTTGTTTACTCTATAATTTCAAAAATGACAAAGTTTAAAATTCAAAAATGCTTTGTACAAAGTTTTAAGAAGAAATCTTTTTAAATTATAAGAAAATATTTATAATTAAAAATTTTTAGAATGAAAGCGATAGTGATTTTCGGTTCAGTTGTTATGGAAGATGCCGGCATGTCTATATGAGAGTGAGGATTTGAAGGATAAGAGTTTATGGGTGCCATTAATGGAGGATTTTAAAGCTTGAAGAGGACGAGAGAAAGGCGGAGAGATTGGTCCTGTACTTTTCCAAGACAAATTGACTATTTTATCCTTCCTTAAATGCTCGTGCAAGACACATGTGCATATTTAACGACAAAAAATTAATAGAATTAGACAGAAGGACCATTTGTGTAAAAGGTCTGGGTACATGGACCATTTGCGAGATGTAAGGACGAAATGCAAAAAACACTAAAACTACAGGGACCATTTGTGTAGTTTGCCCACATATTAATGTTAAATGTTTTTGTGTAGGCATGGAGTGAAGCAGCCAAGGTATCCATGGTCAGATGGTCCAGAGTTTATAACGCAGTGCCCTATTCAGCCAGGAGGCAAGTTTAGCCAGAAGATTGTGCTCTCCGATGAGGAAGGAACCTTATGGTGGCACGCCCACAGCGATTGGTCTCGAGCCACGGTCCATGGAGCTCTCATTATTTATCCAAAGAAAGGATCTGCTTATCCTTTTCCTAAGCCTCATGCAGAAATCCCTCTCATTTTAGGTTTTTCACTTCTCTCTTACTAATATATACACACATAGCTCCATGCATCACTAATAAAACCTTAACATTTAGCTACGGAAATTCTATTCCGTGAAGGTCAAGTTTGTAAAATATGACCCTAAGAGCTATAGCTTGTTTCGTATGCAGCAATAGTGATTTCATCTCATTGTGTCAAAACTATCAAGAAATTAAATTTATACTAAAATGACATTAATGAAAAGTATTTTATTACAGTAATATTTAAATTATTAGATTGATTTAATTTCAAAATTAATGGCTGCAGGGGAATGGTGGAAAATGGATGTACAGCAGGTACTGGAAAATCTCCTGCGCAGAGGAGGAGACCCAAATAACTCTGACGCTCTCACCATCAATGGTCAGCCTGGTGTTCATTACTCTTGCTCCAGATCAGGTAATTTCCGACCTAGTTTCATGATTCAAGTGTATTAGTCAATATGCGTATTTTTTCAACCAAGATAGCGTCTTCTTCTTCTTCTTCTTCTTCTTCTTTTTTTTAAATAAATTTATTTAGGTTTTTTTTTCCTTTCTAGTTTTTTTCCCTTTAATTAATACTGATTGAAGAAAAGAACTCATCAAATACTATTTTTTATTCCATTAATTAATATAAAAAAAAATCTCTTTGCTTATGGAGGTCAGTTTATTATCTTGGAGCTAGCTGTCTTGACATAGCCAGATCCTTTTTTTGGTTTGTGGTTATTTTTTCCCATAGTTCTCGCTTTCTATTTCATTGGTTCTACCACTTTTTTTTTTTTTTTTCTCTCTCAGGTACTTTTTGATTCAATCATTTCAAAATTAAGAAAAAAGTTACTAACCAAAAAATGGATCATCTATCCAAACATGGTATTTATATTCAAGTTGATTTTTTCCCATAATTCAATATATATATATATATATATATATATATATATATATATTTTTTTTTTTTGTGGAGTGGGGAAACCATGGAATATGGTTTTTTTGTTATCAACTATTCTTTTGTTTTTTTTGTTTTTTTTGGTTATCAAATGATACAGCTTCCAACTATCCATCATTGAGCGTATCACTTGCAATATTGCAGGAACATTCAAGCTAAACGTGAATCAAGGCAAAACTTACATGCTCCGGATGATCAACGCTGCCATGAACAACATTGCATTTTTCGGCATCGCAAAGCATCAACTCACGGTCGTAGGAACTGACGGTGCTTACACCAAACCACTCAAAAGTGATTATATTTCGATATCCCCAGGACAAACCATAGACATCTTGTTAGAAGCCAATCAACCAGTAGATCAATATTACATGGCCGCTAGGTTTCTAAACAGTGCCCCTAGGGGTGCTTTTGATAACACCACCACCACAGCTATTATACGTTACAACGGAAACTACACTAATCCATCACCTCCATTGTTTCCAAAACTTCCACGATACAACGACACAATTGCTGCTGCTAACTTCACGGGTAGCCTAAGAAGTTTAGCAAGTAAAGAGCATCCAATCGACGTTCCACTAAGGGTTTCCGAAAAATTAATCTTCACCCTATCGGTTAACACAGAGCCATGTGGTGGTAATAACACGTGCGAAGGACCTAGGGGTGATCGATTTGCAGCAAGTGTAAACAATGTATCATTTGATTCCCCTAGAACAGCTATTCTTGAAGCGTATTATAGGGAAATAATGGTGTTTACGGGGACAGATTTCCTAATAAACCGCCATTGAAGTTTAATTACACTGCCGATGTAATTCCGAATTCACTGCTGACTCCTAGGAGGGCGGCGGAGGTGAAAGTACTGAAGTATAACACCACGGTGGAACTTGTGTTCCAAGGAACAAATTTGTTGGCGGGAATAGATCATCCCATGCATTTGCATGGATACAGTTTTACGTGGTTGGATGGGGATTCGGCAATTTCGACAAAGAGAAGGATCCTTTGAATTATAATCTTGTCGACCCTCCTTTCCAGCAGACCATTGCAGTGCCTAGAAATGGTTGGACAGCCATCAGATTCCAGGCAAACAACCCTGGTACGTTACACATTAACTTTTCTTTTTTTTATTTATTTATTTTTTGTTTCAAAAGTTATGACCGCAAGAATCTAACTCGTTCACTATATATAGATCCTGAGAAACGACCCCCCTCACTACCATTCGGCCAAGGCCAATTGGTTACGTATTCAATATTAGACAAAAACACGTACACTTGATATAACCCGGCCCGTTGAGGTTAATTTGACACATTTAATTACTACTAATTGAATATTATAAATAATAATTCGTATGTTTTGGTTTTTAACAGGAGTGTGGTTAATGCACTGCCATTTGGAGCGTCACATAAGTTGGGGAATGGAGATGGTATTCATAGTAAGAAATGGGAAGAGATCAGATGCAAGAATGTTACCTCCACCTCCGGATATGCCACCTTGTTAAAATCAACAAAAATAATTTTCGTCATTTGATTTATTTATTTATTTTTATTATTATTATTATTATTATTATATATATATATATATATATAATTTTGTGTAATACTCCCTCCGTTTGCGCAGAAAGAATTTCTTTTTTAAAAGTCAACATGTGACTAAATCAAATCAAAATTTTACACACTTTACTTATGTTGTAGGAAATAAAATTTCATTAATTAAAAACTATTTTAAGAATACTATAGATTGCAATTTTCAAAACTTTGTAAAAATCACTAAATTTATGTTAATTATCGGTCAAACTTCAACTAAGTTGACTGAAAAAAGTCAAAAGTGAACTCTTTACCTGAAACGGAGGGAGTAGTAATTAGAAGTAGTCTGTCACAAGAATGTCTTGTGTAGTTCATTTGCTCTTCTTACTTCTTGTTGTGACTAGTTATAGAGCCCGTGCAATGCACGTGCAATTTAACTTTTGTGTTCAATTGATACATTTTAAAAATATTTTGGAAAAAAATTATCATTATTGAATATAGAAGTTTGTTGACTTAATGTCTGATAAAAGTTAAGTGTTGTCAATATATGCAAATTGGTAATTATTTATTATAATATTTTCGTTTCAAAATAAGTATTTTTAATTGGTGGTCAATACATGTATTTTTGTTTCTATACATTTTTTAAATTTTCTTAGTACCCTTTAATGATATCATATGATTGGGTTTTTTTATCTCTTTTTTTCATCTTGCACTTAGTAAAGATATTTTAAACAAATATTTGAAAAATTTACAAAATTAAAAATAAAATATTTACTTTGGGACATATTGAAGAAATATAACATTTTTCTGAACAAATGAAAATTGTTTAAGAATTGAATATAATTATATTTTTGAAATAATTTTTGGAGATCATTCAATGATTAAAAAATATTTAATTTGATACTATCAGTTTGAAAAAGAAATTTACACAAATATCAATAAAACATAAGCATCAATTTTGAATAAATAATTTAAAATTTTGTTAATATGGATCACATATTATATATATTATTTTAGGACGTCTTAAATAAGAATATGAGACTCAATTTGACATGGAGAGAGTTTCATATATAAAAATAAAATCTAGTTGGTTTATATTATAAAATAATTTATAGAATAATATAATATATTTTTAAAATCTTTACATATAATATAATTGGGGAGTTGGTTTAAGGTGTATAATTATATTTAAAAGGGTATGGGTTCAAATCTCATTAAAAACATTATTTTATTTCCTAAAATCCTTCTCCTATTAGTATTACCTAATAATAATACCTATTGTAAAACCTATTATTATTAGGTATTGTTATTAGCTAATGACTTAGAAATGAAAAGTCATTTCACTCCAAAGGTCATGCTTACTATTATTACCTATTGTAAAACCTATTATTATTAGGTATTGTTATTAGCTAATGAGTTAGAAAAGTCATTTCACTTCAAAGGTCATGCTTACTTGGAGGCTTGAGAATCAAAAGAACCAAAAGTTAGATGAGGTGGCACACTTAGAGGCATCCTCACCAACTTTATATATATATATATATATATATATATATATATATATATATATATAGATGCTTACTTGAGGCTTGAGAATCAAAAGAACCAAAAGTTGGATGAGGTGGCACACTTAGAGGCATCCTCACCAACTTTAAATATATATATATATATATATATATATATATGAAGGTCAATCTTCTTGGAGGCGAGAATCAAAGAACCAAAGTTGGATGAGGTGATACACTTAGAGGCATCCTCACCAACTTTAAATATATATATATATATATATATATATATATAGATTTGTTTCTCGTACGTGTTTAGATACAATTAATATTGTGTATTAATTCTCAACAGACAAAGATGAATAAAAAGTTAATTGTATTTTTAATTATTTAATTTATCACCTCCTCAAAACAATCTCCGCTCATTTATCCTTGTCAAATAGCTCCACCCAGCCAAATTCCTCAAGATTGTAACGTAACGTCCTTAACCACGTTGATGTAACTTATCAAACCTGTAGTTTTATTATCAAAATAAAATTAAAATTGTGAGGATCTTGGCCTAGCTAGCTAGCTAGCTAGCTTTTCCTCAACGACTATGAGAGAGAATCTACTAAACATTATTCTAAATTTTGGACATGATTATCTCTCTCTTTCTCAACTTTTGGACTGAAGGGATAAATCAAGGGTGAATTACAGATCGGTCTCTTTTTAAACATTTGTAATCGCTCTAATTCATTTATCTTTTTTAAAAATTGGAAAAAAATATTTTTGGGACGAAAAGACGATTATGCCATTAATGAAAGAAAAGCACGCGCGCTTCAGTAACTCAAGGCATCGCAATGCACCACTTTTGCACCAAATTAGGGCATCGCGATGCAACAATTAGTGCATCGCGATCATCGCAGTGCACTTTAGGGAACCAAAGCATCGTGATAAGCAACCAAGACATCGCGATGCACTACTTTTGCATCGCGATACACCAAATTAGGGCGTCGCGATGCAACAATTGGTACATCGCGATCATCGCAGCGCGCTTTAGGGAACCAAAGCATCGTGATGAGCAACCAAGGCATCGCGATGCACCAAATTGGGGCATCGCGATCATCGCAGCGCGCTTTAGGGAACCAAAGCATCATGATAAGCAATCAAGGCATCGCGATGCACTACTTTGGCATCGCGATGCACCACTTTTGCATGGCGATGTACCACTTTTGCAAATTGAGGAATCGCGATGCAACAATTGGTGCATCGCGATCATCGCAACGCGCTTTAGGGAACTTGATTTTCGTTTACCTTTCGGGGGCGTTGCCCCCGAACCCCCAAGAGGGACGCTGCCTAGCATACTGCGATTGGCGAATTAAATCAGTCCAAGAACATCTTCCTCTGTATTCGGACAACACACTGTCAAGCTTGATTTGAAGATCAAAAATAGTATTTTTTGGTAGAAAAATTGTGCACAAATATAGTACTAAGTTAGGATAATAATATGAGATTGATTTTAAACAAATCCGAAGCTTAAAACAGAGATTTAAAGTGGCCAAAATAGCTCAAGAACAAAGAAAAACGGGATGAACTCAAAAAATTTGAATTTGATCAAATTCATGTTTTATGCATGAAAATTGATACCCAAACATGAGTAAAGACTTTATTAACAACATGGAATCATTTATACATTAATTTTAATCTCAAATCTGAAGCAACGATGTTGTTGAGAGTATTTTAGGAAGAAAATTTTTAAAATACCTTTTAGCGGTTAAAAGAAAAAAGAGTGTACTGGAGAGAAAAAAATTTGAAAAAGTAGACCGGCCAGCAATTTCTCCATAAATCAAACGTGATCCTCAACTCAGCTCATCATATCCAAGACTTCCAAGTCTTTCGCGGGAGTTGAGTTGGGCCTTAGCTCGAGAAGGTGATTAATTGAAACTAACTAGTATGATTACGTATTAGACTGCACTGAGTACGTACAATGGGCTTGCAAATATATTTGGTCAAACATAAATAGTAAAAATTTTGGTCAGATAAAGTTGGTAGGCCCACCGAATCTTCAGGAAATCAAATGTGCAGGGTGGGTTTGAAGCCCAAGCCAAAGTCTATCGTTCAAATCAATTCATGTTTACTGATCATGGGCTGAGAACTCGAGCTATACTGTATATCGATCATCCAACAGTGTTTCATCCGGATATTAATTTTCAGTTGATCTATCTATGCTTGTTAATGAAAATTTATATATTGCCTTTTTTTTATTTTTATTTTGGTTCTAATATTTGTGTTTCGCTAATGGAAAACTTATTTGAATATAATAAAAGGGTAAAAGCTTCACTTTTTATTAAAACTATACCTCAAACAAAGTACACATTTCATTCCTAAATTATTGTCATGTTTAGTTTTTTTGAGTATTTTTTAAATAAAAATTTGACATATATTTTTATTTTTTCTAAAATTATAAAACACTTAATTCATAGTTCTAAGAAAGTACTACGAATTACGTGTTATGATTTTGAAATAAATAAAAAATAAACGCTAAATTTTCATTTGAAAAACATTCATTTTGATTAAAAAAAAAAAGTCACATGTGATCACAATAATTTAAGAACGGGAGTACAAAACTAAAATTAACACGTCAAAATTATATCGCTTGATTTTAATCAGATTCGTCGGTGCCATGAACCTATAAACAGATCAAACGTATTTTCTTAGTCACCATAAGTAAAATACTGTTACTAATATAATACTAATTCTATGTTTCGATGTTGAACTCTTATCTAATACTACTACTAAGCACTTTTCACTTTTGATTACTCACTTAGGTTGTTGTACGTACTAGGTAGACCGGTCCTTAGCACGTGCAAAGTGATCCACTAAATAGGACCCCAAAATTTTAAGGGTCCAATATTATAAATATGTATTATTAATTGACTTTTTATTTACTTTTATTTGGACAAAATAAATATTAGTTCACTTAGTCGAGTGGAGACTTGTTGTGGGTAAGAGTTTTTTAGCCATCCTCAAGTTGTTGGTTCGAATCCTGCAAGCTGACCTTTGTTATTAAATAAAATAACATATTTATTTTCAAGATTTGTACTATAATTATTAAAAATCTCTTTTGTTTGACATGAATGTATGAAGATCAATTCCTGTTACTTACATAAAAGTATATTTATTTGTCTTTTTCACTCAAAACATCATGAACCATTACTTATATATCTTTCTCTTAAATTTGTGTGTCCCAAATTTTAAGGGGGCCTAATTTCATGAAAATTTGTAACCTAGCTTTATTTTTATTTTTTGAAAAAAATCGATTATGAATGCCTAATTGAAGATTTTGCTTCAATAAATTTAGAACGATGATACTTTTTAAAGAAAAATTTGATACTAGTTTGGAGTTTTAGGAATTTTGGTACTTCATTTCTAGAAAAATAATTTAAATATGAGAATATTATAAAATATATATGTAACCTATCATAATTTTTAGTAATTATCTTTTATGAATTTTAGAGTCTAATTTTAATTTAGCATAGGGCTACAAAGGTGCTGTTTACCCAGAGTTTCAGAGCTAAAACAAAAGACATGGAAATGCCTATTTTCTAATCTGTATGGTTCACTAGGTTCTTATATGGTATAAGCATGAGAACCAAGCATTAATATTCTAATTTAAAAAGTTAAGGTGCTTGCAGGCATTCAATTGACTGCTACCCTAGCTAGAACATTTAAAATGTTCATGTTCAGATTATTCTTATACATTGAACAAGTTAGTGACTTGATTCTTGCAGCTGTAGGTAACAGCTTCAAATCATATGGTTTTATTTTGTGATTGCATAATAAGGAGAAACTTGCAATAAATGGACTCTGTTTTGAGGGTTGGAAAAGAGCATGACCAGAATACACATCACGTGAGAGGTCTGTAAACAACCCGTGCTCAATGATCTTTAAAAAGTAGGCTTGTGTTTGGTTTGTTTATTAATGAGCCCGAGCAGAACTTTTCTGAGCTGAATTAACTTTCTTAACGAGGCTAAAACTTGAGTTCAAGATTGGCATGTTTGCTTAATGAACGAGCCTAACAAGCTGAGCTGAGAAGTTTGCAAACTGATCGACAAAGGTTTAAAATGTTGACATGATTATGTTTGACCCCTAAGAGTTCGTGTTTTTGACCTGAAGTAAGCCTAGCTGAGCCATTTTTAAGCTTAGATAATCTAGTAGACATGATAGAAAATGAGTTCCATCTCTGTTAATTTACGTAATATAGAATTATATATACTTGAGAGCCTCAAACTGTTCATGAGGCTAGCTAGCAGCTATATATATATTCGATCTCGAAAAAAAAGCTTTTGAAGTGACTAACTTATGAAAAGATCACTGACCCAAAAACAAAAAAAAATTACGAAAGTATCATCTTGAATTGAGATGACCTTTCCGGAATTACCGCTTCTAGAGTGAGAGAGCTTGAGGAGGATGATTTTGATTCCGAGGATGAGGAGGAAGTGAATGAGAATGAAGTTGAATTTGAGTCTAATGAGGAGCGGTAGTTGAAAATTATGACAACAAGAAGATCCGTTTGGTATTTAGTAGTTAGTATTTATGATGTTGAATTGTGTTCTTGTTGTTAATTACTTAGTTTATTCCTTAAGTATCGTATTGTGTGTTGTGTTCCAAAAAGGGGAAACTCTCCCCCGAGAGCCCCCACACCCCAGCCCCATGAGAATGTGAGAGGGAAAATCCCGATGACTTAGCGATTAAGTAGCTAGGAGGACCCGTGCCTAGTACCTACAAGGAGCTACCCCCATAAGAGGATGAAACTCCCACACTGCGGTTGCTAGGACTCGATCCTTGGTCCTGTACTTCCAAATCTACTAGCTCTTAACCAACTGAACTACGCCCGTGAGGGCTTAAGTATCGTATTGTGATGTTTGAGACTTGAGACTTGAGTGTGAGACTACAATATTTGTTAGTGTTTTGACTATTGTAGTATTGTTGTTTTGTTTTAAAGTTTAAACTTTGGAGTTTGCATTGGTACTATTGAATTTGATTTTAATATTTAACTATTAATCTTGTAATGTTATCATTACTTTTATTACTTTTAGCTTATTTGGTCATATTGTGTGAATCTATAGTATAAATGTGTAATTACGTCTTGATTTCTAGGCCCCGAAGCGCTAGGCGTTGCTCTGCCACCTAGCATCCGCCTAGCAATTTTTAGAACACTAACTTATGAAAAGATCACTAAATATATTTATACTTTAGAGCCTCAAACTGTTCTTGAGGCTAGAAGCTAAATATATATTCGATCTCGAAAAAAAAATGATTTTGAAGTGACTAACTTATGAAAAGATCACTGGCCCAAAAAAGAAAGAAAGAAAGAAAAAAAAAAACTTATGAAAGTATCATCTTGAATTGAGATGACCTTTCCAGAATAACTGCTTCTAGAGTGAGAGAGCTTGAGGAGGAGGAATTTGATTCCGAGGATGAGGAGGAACTGAATGAGAATGAAGTTGAATTTGAATCTAATGAGGAACGTGTAGTTGAAAGAAAATTATCGACAACAAGAAGAAGATTCGTTTGGTATTTAGTAGTTAGTATTTATGACATTGAATTGTGTTCTTGTTGTTAACTACTTAATTTATTACTTAAGTATTGTATTAATTGTGACGTTTGAGACTTGAGATTTGAGTGTGAAACCCCAATATTTGTTAGTGGACCTATGGTTGGTGTTTTGACTATTGTATTATTGTTGTTTTGTTTTAAAGTTTAAACTTTGGAGTTTGGAATGTTACTATCATTACTTTTAGTTTATTTGATCATATTTAGTTTTTTTACTATTGTTGCAACAGGTATTGCGTGAATCTATAGTGTAATGTGTAATTACGCGCGATTTCAGGCCCCATTGCTCGCCACAAGCATCCGCCAGGAATTTTTAGAATACGAATTAAAGAGTAGGGCCCTCGCTTCACTTGGGAGGATGGCCTTCCAATTGCATATGTTGATTTGTACACTCGCGAGCCCTTTAGTGACCTCGCGAGCACAATGTTTGGTCCTTATGTCTAATGGGGGAGGAGAACATGAGGATGATGAACTAAGAGAAAGAAATGTTTAAAATCCCGAGAAGGAAGATACTTGAAAAGTTGGAAAGATGTTTAGACCTCAAGGTATTGAGCTACAGACCAAGCTAGATCGATTACCGACCTGAGAAAGAAAAGTCATTTGGAATCAGAACGAAAAAAAGCGACACGTCCTAGAAATCGAAAATTTGCTTCAGACACTCAAAACCTAAGCCTAATCTAATCAAATGATTGCCAGAAATGGAAAGAAAGAAACTCAAGATGAAGCTAAACCTACGGACTGACAAAAAAGTAAAAAATGGATACCAAACAATTGGAGAGAAGTATTATTTTCTTATCACGTTTAATTACATATATCCTAGAGTTTTGTAAACAAAAAAAATTGAGTTTTGATACTAAATGCTTGAGCTTTTACCTTGAGTAGGTGTATTGTTAAAAGGAAATCTGCAATTATATTATACCCCTGCAATGAAAAATAAATAAATAAATAAAATTATACCCTCCCCTCCTAAAAAAAGTCAAGATGAAATTTTTAATAATGTACTTTTAATTTTTTTATTTTTTTAATTATATTTTCTTTGTGTGACATGTTAGATGAAAAGAAAGAAAAAGTATGAAACATTGTAAATATACGAGTTAAATTAAAACTACTAACTTAGAAGTAGGTGTATTGTTAAAAGGAAATCTGCAATTATATTATATCCCTGCAATGAAAAATAAATAAATAAATAAAATTATACCCTCCCCTCCTAAAAAAAGTCAAGATGAAATTTTTAATAATGTACTTTTAATTTTTTTATTTTTTTAATTATATTTTCTTTGTGTGACATGTTAGATGAAAAGAAAGAAAAAGTATGAAACATTGTAAATATACGAGTTAAATTTCAAATGCAACTATTTTTTTAGGACAAAAGAAAATTAAGCAAAAAATTGTTTAATAAAATGTAAAAAAAGGCACCATATACGTTTAAAAAAAAAAAGACATCGTTAGAATATTTAATAAGTTTTTAATAGATATCACTGGGAGTTAATTGCAATAAAAATCTTGTACTAGTTAATGAATTTTAAATTAAACCTCATATTTTTTTTATTGACTAATTAAACCTTCAATGAAGATTGTTTTTGCAATGAAAAGCTTTCGTTAATGGGCTATTAGAGACACTAACGGAAGAGTGATTTAGTGTCCAATGTGACATTCATGTGGCGCTGACGTGGCAAATGACGGAAAAATTGCCTAATTTCCTCATAAATAATTTCAAAACAAACCTTTGTCTAGTTTCATATTGCAGAAAAAACCTTTGATGCAATACAAATTTGTGATTATTTATACTCATTTCAGTCAAAATTGACTCTCTCTTCAAACTCCTCCATTCTCTGTTTTTTCATTTGAAGCATCATGAATAGATCAGTATATTGTCATTGTGGGAGAATGACTGTAATACGTACATCATCGATCGATCAAAATCTAGGGAGAAAGTTCTTGAGTTGTAAAAGATTTGGGGTAAATTATTTTTTTTAGGTATTTATACTATTTTTTTATTGTGTAAAATAAAATCAAAATTTACTTGTTCTTCTGTTTTTTGTTCTTACAAAACGAAAGGTATTTGTAAGAATATCAAGCAGAAGGTCTCATTTCTATTTTTAGAAAGATTTTTTTAAGACAATTATCTATAATACCTTTAGTAAGTGTGAGATGAAAATAGGAAGAATGTTCCATTGATTAGACACCAGTAAAAGAACTTTCAGGGTATTAAGGTACATGGAGCCGACTACTTTTTTTTAATATCCGTGTATAATCAATAGGGGACACTTATTTTATAACGTAGGGAGTAGTAAGCTATTCTTTTAAAGAATAATACTACATCCACAGATTTTATCTGCAGAATGCATTTACAACATGCTTTTAAATTGTGTTGTACATTGGTTAGAATGTATAACACTTAAAGGATGCTATAAATGAAATTTGTTGATAAAATCTGTAGCCGACAAAGCTTCATTGCAGACTCTCCCTCTAGGCTCTAGTCATTAAAAATAAAAATCTTAAACAATTGAACATCAAATTTTAATTTCATTTTATATGAATAGAGTTGGAAAATTTGAAGACAAACTTAGATAAGGTTTTCGTGACAAAATAATTCTAAAATACAATATAGAAGCTTATAAATTTGTTGATTTCAATATTGCCAAAAAAAAAATGTGTAAAATTCAAAATTAAAAGAATACTCGTGTGTACATATGGTTAAGATAAGGAAAAGTTCTTCATACTTTTAATTCCAATTGTTCGACTGATGATTGCATATGAAAAATTATAAAGTGAGAACATTAATTATACAACGTCATCTTGTTGATGTGATGTAACACTTTTCATATATTTAGACACGTGTAAATTAACGTCTTTCAATAAAATAAAATAATACATTAAACTTATGACAATTATGGATATTTCACGACCACCAAGTAATATCCAGTTTTGGTATGTCACATAACTCGTACTTTCTATCCTTGTAACAAAAAATGAAAAAAACAAAAACAAACACATAACTCGTTCCATATTATCCAAGTATAAAGTGATCATCTCACGATATAATTTCTTGACTCCGTACATTTAAGAATTCTAAAAAGCAAACCTCAAAGTGCAATAGCGTGTGTAACAAAAAAAAAAAAAAGAACAAATAAAATTTGATTTTATTTTACACAATAAAAAAATAGTATAAATACCTAAAAAATTAATTTACCCCAAATCTCTCACAACCCAAGAACTTTCTCCCTGTCAATCCATAATGTCCGCATGACAGTTATTCTCCCAAAATGACAGTATACTGCTCTATTCATGATGCTTCAAATGAATAAACGGAGAATGGAGGAGTTTGAAGAGGGAGTCTATAATACTCCGACCCAACTTCTTTCCTGGTTCGCTTGTAGTCTCTCGATATTGACCTTGAAACCCTCGGAGAGTGAGGTGTCATGCTTGTTAAGCGTGACGTGTTGAATTGAGAACCGTATTTGATACGTATTAATCTACATTGTGTCGTGCGTTGTTTCCATATTTGTTCGAGGCTATTCTCGACCTTGATTAACATCCGTATACGTTGTTCATTTCCCCGTCCCATTAACCTAACCTTGGTTTAGACTCCTTCACGACTGATGATCATGTTGATCTTGTCGTTAATCCGCACGCCGAGTCATTTCAAGTGTTTCGTATGCCCTGATTTGTACTCAAATCTTTATATGATTATTTTCGTGAGCATTACGTTGAACTTTTAGCGTTGTTTCCGGACTTTTCGGGAACCTTTCTCGAGCATTTCGACCTTCCCATAGACTTAGAATCACTTTGAGATCATTTAGAATCATTTCAGGAGCGTTTCGAGAGAATCGAGCGAGCATCATCTGGGAGATCAAAGCAATCGCCCGCTAATAAAAATAGACGATCGACCCGACTTTTCATTCTTTCTCGGTTTTTCGTGTTTTTAAGTGGTTTAAAATGCCCAAACAAGCCCGGGATTGGACCAAACACTTACCCATGGATTAAATAAGATAACCCAACCCATTTTCCCTCATTTTCTTCCTCCAAACCCAGCTGAGTTTAGAGAGAGCAAGAAGAGAGAGAGAAGAGAAAGAATTCGCGATATCTTGAGCATCCGGAGTCGGATCGATGATCCGTCTTCGCCATAGCGTAGAGGGCGACGAGGAACACGATTCTAACCGAAGGGATCATCCGATCTATTGAGGAATAACTACCCCACCTCTTCTCCCACGTTTTAGAGAGAAACAGTAAAGTTTTGAGAAAGAGAAAGCTTGACTCGGACTTGGATCGAGCTTGGGATCGACGATTGGACTCCGTAGTGCCGTAGAGGTCGTGGAGGAGTACATTTCCACCTGAAGCCCCTTGGATTTTCAGTGTGTAGTAAGTTACTAATCTCCTTTTTAGATTTCAAGCATCGTAGTGTAATATCACGATGTTTATGTGTCATACATGTTGCATATGAATTCCCTACATGTTATACTTGCTCAAGATGATTTACTAGCATGTTAAATGATGGGTATTGATTAATTATTGTTAGTTTGTGGTCTCCAAATATTAGAGACTTGTGGAGTTCGTTATTGTACAATTGTTGTTATTATTATGAGGGTTGTTGTCTCTAAGTATTAGAGACTCCTCGAGATTGTGTTATGATCTTAAATGTTGAATAAATGAAATAGGCTCGGGGTTTGCTTTATAGTTGGGTTTCGTCAGTAAAGTCGCCGATGACTTGTTTTAGTTTTATCGAGCATGTACAGCTCATTGAGATTATAATCGATAATATTCTCACAATGATTCGTGAGATTTACATAGGTAGCATATACCCCGAACGTTGGGTATTGGAATTGACACGGTTAATTAAGGACGATACTACGGTTCATTCCGAGGTTTAATTTGTAGATGACCAACTTAACTCTAGCGGAGTTGTATAAGACATAAAGATTATACGTCATGTGATGAGGTAACAAGTAGTATAAACTGATGTAGGTTGTATTTTAGTCTCCTACGGTGTGGGATGACGAATTGTTGAGATCGTGACCCAATAGAACTCGACTTGGGTTGACTTAGTCAAATATTAGTTGATTATGAAGTACGTTGAATCGTTGACTTAAACCTTATGCCTTAGTGATTATATATAAGTTTTATTGAATAGTTGCTTAGTGCATGAGTTATGAGACGAATAGTCTCGATCTTTGGATGATGAGTTGATTGTATTCTAGGTGGTTAATGACGCACTTTGGTTATCGTTCCAATACGGACGATGTGACTTGTAGAGAGTCTTAATATGCATAATACACGACAGAAATGAGATGAAATAGATATACATGAAATGAAGTGTATTATGATCATAGGATACCTAAGTTGAGCGTGTTATTGACGCATTGATTTATGATTGTAAGTACGAGTAGACTTACGTATGTTGCGATTATGAAGTCTAGCGTTGGCAGACCTGGATGATGTGTGGTACTTATGGTTGTTCTAGTAAGCAATAGGACAATCATCCTACTTTGATGATTGATTATGTGTTTAGTATTTACAAACACATTATGTTGATTTGATATGTGATTCAATAGAACACATTATGGTTTGATTTCGTTGACTTGTGATTCAATAGAACACATCATGATTTGATTTATTAAGTTGTGATTCAATATAACACATTTTGATTAATTTAGCATGAGTAAACATCTACTTGTGCATTGCATCGAGTCCAACTGGCATATGTGCATTAGAGGTGTATTGCCACTCGGTTATTGCGGGAGCAAGGGCTTCGTAATAGCCGAAGGCCAATACACTGGGCCTCTCCCTACCGTTGGCCACGATATGTGTTTCTTTAGCCCCACAGTTGAACGAAATAAACGACGACTGTGCATTGTCAACATCTTTTATTGTATGCATTGGGATACGGACACCGATCCCTTGTGATACCTATTAGTGGCTAGAGCCGTATTGTCTCGGGTCATAGGGGATCGAGCAATATGTCGACGTGGATACAGGAAATGGTCCACAACGGGTACTTGTAGATCGTCTTTAACGCGGTCTGGTACATTTATTTGTTGGGTACTTGTAGATCGTGCTTGACGCGATCGAGTACATATGTTTTGTTTCGGGATACGAGCACCGGTCCCTTTGTGATTTGTGTACGGCAGCAACAACACAATCATCTATTTTTGTTCGTTGGTCGATATTGGTAAATGTGTCCGGCATCAGCTGCACAGTTGTTTATTATGGTTCTCTGAAGCAGAAGCACAAGAATCTATTATTATTATTATCTTATTGGATAGCTGCAGAGGCATCTTTTATAGTTCTGTGAAGCAGCAGCGTAATCGTCTTCTACGGCTTCATGGAGCTATAAGGTCAGAAGTGTTTCAAGGAATTTCGAAGGTGTACCTCGAATCCACCGTATCCACCTTTATGTGTTTACTTACACTCTATGTGCTTCCTATACGAATGAATGTTGGTCGTGGTCTCCAACCAGTGCACGACGGTTGGCGGCTACTGAGCCTCTCGTGAATATAGGGTTGGTTGTCTAATGTGTTACAACCTGTTTATTATTCTGTTATAACAATGTGCATAATGCCATACCATATTGTTACATTAGTAACTTACTGGGTCTTCGACTCATCCCTTCCATATTTGTTTTCCTTAGTTTACAGGTTTTGAGTTCCAGCGCAGTGAGGCTTTAGTTCGAAGTTCTTCTAGTTATATTTAGTTAGTATTTTGTATTTATCTCCTATTCTGTGAGATTGTGGAGTTAAGCTAAGTTATGTAAACTTAGTATGTCGGGTAGAAATGTTGTATTTTATTTAGTTGTATTTTGGTGGCGACTTAATGAGGAGTCGGCCCGTTGTACCTTATTGTATCAACAGTGATTTTATTTACTTCCATTGAGGCTTTGAGCCATTTATCTTTAGTTGTTTCTTCGAGAATGTTAGCTTGTGAGTTTCCAGTATTGTTGTTTCTTCGGCTCGTGTTTGGCCGTGGAGGTTTTATATTGTTGTTGGAATTTTGTTATTCGAGTTTTTGAAACTCCTATTTTATTTAGTATTTCGCTGCTTAGTTTGGTTTCGAGCTTTTGTGGCTCACTTTATTTAGTTCTTTAAGCTGTCCTTCTTCGGGTTGGCACTCCGAGTTGGGGTTCAACATCGAATCTCGGACTCGGGTCGTCACAGAGTCAATTTTGGCTGGAATGGGTATAAATAACCACAAATCTGTATTGCAACAAATGTTTTTTCTACAATATGAAACTAGGACAATATTTGTTTTGAAATTATTTTGGATGGAATTAGGCAGGTCTCCCGCCATTTGCCACGTCAACACCATGTGTAGAGATGTTAAAACGGTCACAGTCCCGTAGGGCTGACCCGTTTAAACTGAAAAAAACAGGGTTAGGGCTCAATTTTTTTGGCTCGTTTAAAATCAGGGCTTTTCTGGCCTGGATCGTTTAACCCGCGATCCGCTAAGTTTCAGGGTTGGCTCGCCGGCCCGTGTAATATTAATTAGGCCATATAAAGTTAGGACATATATAAAACAACTACCATGAGAATTAAACTACAACCTTCTAATCCAAAGTCAAACACACTTTTCATTTGCACTTCATGTTTTTTTTTGTTCTTTTGAATAAATACTGAAATATAAATGAAACTCTTGGAGGGGACTACTAAGCAGAGCTATTTCAATATTTATTTTGAGGTAAAACATGTTGAAATTTAAATAAAGTGATGTAAAAAATATCTAATTTATATTTTTTATGAAAAACATAATAGCCTATTTAAATTATGGGTTGTAAATAACAATCACTCTCTATTTTTCTGGATATTTACAAAAATAAAATTAACATCCATCACGTTTTTTATTTTTTTAGTTATGGCCCGATATTGGTCGTTTAGCCCGAAGCCCGCTAGGCTTAGGTTAGGTTCGCAATAATAGTGACCTGAAAAAATTGGAACGTTTAGCCCGATGTCCGTTAGGGTCATAGCCCGCTAGGACTAGCCCGAAACTGCTAGGGTCAGCCCGTTTAACATCTCTAGCCATGTGAATGTCACGTTGGACACCAAATAACTCTTCCGTTAGTGTATCTAATAGCCCATTGACGGAAGGTTTTAATTGCAAAAATAATCTTCACTGAAGGTTTAATTAGTCGATAAAAAATACGAGGTTTAATTTGAAATTCTTCAACTAGTACAAGGTTTTTTTTGCAATTAACTCATATCGCAGGGCAAAATTGAATTGTAACTATTTTTAAGGGTTAATTAAACCATTGGTCCCTATACTTAAGATCTTTCTAGTATTAGTCCCTATTTTCAAAAAGTAAAAAGTTGGGTCCAAAGTAGGATTTTTGTATACGCTAGTGGTCCCTCAGTTAGTTGTCGTAATGATTTCAGTCGTTAACCCACTATATGTGCTCCTCACGTGAGTTTTTTAGAGGGCAAAAAAGTAACTTTCAGTCTTTCATAGTCTTCTTCAAGTCGAGCCATCATCATTTTTTTCGGCGACCGTGAATTGCCCCTCCTTCTCTTCTTCTTCTCTGCCACTGGCAACAGCCCGAACCCCTCATCTCTCTATCTCTCTTTCACACATACACACACAAACACACATGCACACACAAATCTCCCATCTTCTATACACACTCTATCTCTCTTCTTACCCACACATCTCTATCACCATGCCTTTAATCAGTGAGAAGAATAAATTAAAGAGTGAGCTATTAACACCCCCACTTTCTCTAAATACACCCCCCAAAAATTTATTTATAAAAATGCCATTCTGTAGAAAGACATTGGTACCTTTACCCCTCTAAATACACCATCAATCTCTTTCTTTTTCTTCCCCAATTCCAGCCACCAACCACCCCCCAATTCCAGTTAAATTTTGTCAATTTCCCATCCCTTTGTCACCATCCACTTTAATTTTTTCATGCTTTGCCGAAAAAATCTCCCTCTGTCACCATCCTCTTTATTTTTTCATGCTTTGCCAGAAAAATCTCGTTCGGCCATGGTCGAACGAGATTTTTTTGGCGGGTTTGAGAAGGAAGTGAATAAGGGAGGAGGGAAGGGAAGATTTTTCTGGTGGGTTTGAGAAGAGAGTAAGTGAGGGACATATTGAGAGAGAGAGAGAGTGGGTGGGTGGGGAAGACAAAAAAAAATTTTTCTTTCCTTCTTTCTTCTTTCTTCTTTGCTGTCGTTCTTCGTCGTGAAGGGGTTGAGGTTGAGGCTGTTGTTCTTTGCCATGAAGGGTTGGGGTTGGGGTTAGGTTGAAAGATGGTATGAATTAGGAGAGTGGGGGAATGGGTGTAGTGATTGATAATGGGTGGGGGTAAAATAGAAAATATATGGGTAGTGTATTTAGATGTTAGGTTGGTGTGAAATTAAAATAAGAGGTGTATTAGGAGATTAAGTATGGTGGGGTATTAATAGCCCCACTCTAACTTAAATATATATATATATATATATATGTGTGTGTGTGTGTGTGTGTGTGTGTGTGTGTGTGTGTGTGATTTTATTTTTGTGTCTTTTGGTTTGTAAATCATGAGTGTGGTGTTGGTGGTTTTGATATTGATTCCAATGAAACGAGGATTAGTGGAGGAGGGATGGGATTTGAGTTGGTGGGTGAGGGTTTTTATGCCCAAGTGAACAAAATTGGGATGCAGCCGATGTGGATCCGGCGATTAAATTCAACGGTCTCAAAGAACAGACACCTAATGAAGAAGATCGAAGACTAATAGCTGTTTCCATCTGTGAACCCTACATTTCGTCCGCATCAATTAACAGACCCTAAAAATATAAGTTGAGATTGTGTTGTGTTGATTTGTTTTGGGGAAGCTGGCCAGGGTTTGATGAATGGTTTATGTGGGAGGAAAGAGATTAAACAGAAAGAAAGGTGAAAGGATGGGTCTGGAAACAGAGCCAAGACGATTCATTGTCACCAACCCACCAATTTCTACCCAATAACAATGACGTCGTAGTCATTGTTACCCTTCTTCGATTCTACCACGGATCCATCAGTCTCCAACACTTTATCCACATCCAACACTGAATTTGTCCTCACAAAAACCCCCCTTTTGCCGAATTTCAACCCACCCACCTCTTGAGCAAAATGCTAATGAGTTTTCAGAGATTGTAAATATGAAATTCTGTGTTTTGGGCAACTGGGTTTGATATTTGGAGTTATGCTAACTAAAGACAAAAATTAAAATGCTTCTTCCATGAATTGTTATTATAAGGGATGTAATTTTCGTATGAGCCAAAGTGATTCGATTTTTTTGGACCATTTTTTGCTTATTTATGGAGGGAAAAATCCCATGAAAGCTTGAAAGTTGACTTGAGGTTTGAGAAAATACAGGAGAATTCCTTTGCTTGGTGATTAGACAACATCTCGAATTTGGGGGCATCGCTCTATCCTCCGATTACCGGAAAAGAAATAAGAAAATATATGGCTTCCCAACTCCCAAGTTGAAACGGTGTCACCAAAGGTGTTTGAGTTTTGTTGACTTTCTTTTATTTTTAGGGGGACATCCTAAGATTGAAATTACTTTTTTGCCCCCTAAAAAACTCACGTAAGGAGCAAATGGTGGGTTAACGGCTGAAATCCTAACGACATTTAATAGAGGGACAACTAGCGTACACAAAAATTATACTTTGGACCCAACTTTTCACTTTTTAAAAACAAAGACTAATGCTAGAAAGGTCTTAACTACATGAACCAATGATGTATTTAACCCATTTAGATTTTAGGTTATGTTTTCGACTTGTTCACCACTTCATATTGATTAGACGTCAAGCCAGCAATAGCATATTGGTTGGCCGCCTCCTTACCCAATGAGAACGATTATTGATTACAAAAGAATTTTGGATCTTTTCTTTTGTCAAGATTAACTCTTATTGTGAAAATGAAATGATTAAGACTTGTAAAAAAAAAAAAGGAATAAGACTTGTGTGAATGTAATTTAACCGTTTTTCTGAGTGGAGTCGAAACGAACATCAATTTTGAATGAAACGATTTAAATTTTTGAATGAAATGATTTAAAATTTTGTTGATATGTATCATATTATAGATATTATTTTAGGACGTCTTAAATAAGAATATGAAACTCATAATTTGACATGAAGAGAGTAACATATATAAAAATAAAAATTAGTTGGTTTATATTATAAATGAATTTATAAAATAATTTAATATTTTTAAACATATTTATATATAATATAATTGATTGAGTTGGGTTATAATGCATGTATATTCATATTTGAAAGGGTGTATGTTCAAATCTCATTAATCACATTATTTTGTTAAAGAATTGAGAATTAAGAGAAATCTAAAAGTAGACTATATATACTTAGATTTCTAAAAAGATTCTTTAAGAGGAAACATGCCAAGGAATGGTCGTATTTAAAGTTTGAAAATCTAGTGGGTGGAGAAGTGGTAGAATTTGTGACAAAGAAATAGTGGAATTTGTGACAAAGAAAGTAGTCCTTCCGTCACTTAATTATTATCTTGTTTGATCAGGTATATGAATTAAGAAAAATTAATTGACTTGATTATTAATATTGATATAATATATAAGTTTTTTTAATGCTCATGTGTATGTAACCCATAATTAAAATAGAGAAAAAAGTAAGGATAAAATGTTAAAAATAATATTTAAAATTTTTTTTAAACAAAATAATTATTTTGTGACAAATAAAAAAAATAAAAACAATAATTTAGGAATGAAGGAAATAGTAAAGGTGACTAAGGCAAGGCAAGCAAAGCCAACTAACTGTACATTAGGATAAGTACCCTCTGGAGAACACATACACAAAGAATTGTCGTGCAAGTAATTTACTGGATTCAGGGTTTATGTTGTTTGCTGGATTGAGGGTATATGGTTCGTCAACGTTTGTGGTAGGTTGAATTACATTATAAACATCAATGTTTATACATATGAGCAGGACTTATTTTATTAGTCATTAGCAAAATATATTTCAACAACGAAATAATTGACAGCTGTTGTTAGTTGGATTTGAAGTGCTTTAAACCAATTTTAGTCATATTAACTTTATATTATATTCTTAGAAAATTATATACTTTTTTTCGTTTTCAAATTATCGTTATATTTGACTTTTTTTAGTTAAATAGAATATTTTTTAAATGTAAATTTAACGTATATTATTTTAGTATTTTTAAAATTATAAAATATGTAATTTATAGTATTTTAAAAATATTATGAGTTACATATTTTATAATTTAAAAAATAAAAATATATATTAAATTTATATTTAAAAAATATCTTATTTAATAAAAAATTAAATAGGACAATCATTTAAAAAGGAGATAGTACTTCATAATGTAAAGTTAAGTGAGTTCTGTGACTCTATATGACGTGGCTCCACCACTGAGTGTAGGCACGGAGTGAAGCAGCAGACAAGATCCCATATGCTCCAACTTTGAGTGTTCATTATTTAGTTTCGTCCAAAAATTAAATTGAAAAATTGATCATTCGATTCGAATCGAATAACGAAATGAATTTAAATTTAATTTTTAGTTTGGTTTGATTTGGTTGGCAAAATCAAATTTTAATATAATTTTGGTTTTATTTTTGGTTTTGTCTTTCAAACCAAAAATCAAATTAGAAAAATATAATAAAATTAGATATATTATTATTAGTTATATAAATAATTATTAGCCATTCCAATAAAATAATTATTAGATATATCATGATAATAAAAATAATTATTAGTCCTTTAAAGAAAAAATACTTTTGTCAAGGAAGTCTAACTCAACCCTTAATACTACTGTAATATATTTGCAAATGGTCTAATGAGTGATGACCTTCTTTTCTCTTTAATTTGAATGGGATGGGCTAGGGATATTATGTAATTTTGTAATGTGTTGCGAAATAACACAAGTAAACACTCAAACAAGTTTGGTCGTTGTTTAGTGACAAGAAATGACAAACTAATGTGTGGAATACATGACGACTTCTTTCAAGTTTGAGTTACTAAGTATACGTAATCTTATAGTTTTAGGGACATTATGTAATCTTGTTAAAGTTTTAATCTTTATTTTGGATTTTTTTCAATGTTAAAATATTTATACTTTGAATTTGATTGTAGTTCTAATTACATTTGTTTGGTTTAACCGAAAATTAAACTGAACCAAACTGAAAACCGAATTCGAATTTAGTTTGGTTTTGTTATTGATTTTAAGGTTGAAAGAATAAAAACCGAACAAATCGAACCGAACAACCCAAAAACCAAACCGATGAACACCCTTACTCTGTTAGATATAGGGGTTACAATAATGTCAAAAACGAACTTGAATATATTGTAGAATTATGTACGAAAACACTTTCCAAGAATTATTCGACCCTTATCACATGCCCCCGATTACACGAATATTCTTGTGGGATAAGACTACAACTGCCATCCTCTTACGGCACTAAAAAAAAAGGAGATTACTAATGGAGTATTAGTCTATATTGATGAAAATCAGCGAGACCCCCGCCAGGGTTATTCGTTGCGAAACGATAAATCGAAAGGAAACAATAAATGCTTGATTATTTACACCCGCAAGCCTGTAAATACTTATGTGAATGTGCACTCCACACCCTAAATCAACAATATAATATTCCCGAGCTCACCCATCTTTGAAACAAAACTCCGATTACACCAAATGGCCAATGATTCCACTTAAATCATCAACAGCTCCAACGCAATGCCCAATTCAACGAGGAACAAAATTTCAAGCAACACATCGAGCTCTAGAACGGCTCGCAATGTCGTTTGACAAGTTTTCACTTCCATTTCTACTTTTTCGTTTTGGCGTATATATTGTGTTGCGAAGTATATATAAAATGTGTTGTAAAATCCTGGAAGAAGCTTGAAAAATTGTATTTTCTCTTAAACTACTCTACGTTAACTTTAGAGATTAATTAAGAGAGATTGTGTGATACACTTTGAGAGATTGTGAGATTGAGTGATTGTTTATTATCATGTAATTCTATTTGTTCTTTTGTTCTTCATATAGTGGATTGTTTTTTTCTCGCCTGTGGTTTTTTACCCTTGTTGTGAGGAGTTTTCCATGTTAATCGCCATATTCATCTTCTTCTATTATTTTTGCATCTTATTTTTCTCTACTAGATTGTCATCTTGAAATAGTACTACATCTGTCCCAAAATAAACGATTTTTTTAGAAATTTACATACAAATTAAGAAAACTTATAAAAAGACTGATCTACTTTTATTTAAGTGCAATTATTATTGATAAGTTGCATGATTATTCTCAATACAACATTTAATTAGAGAGTAATTAATAAGTGCAATATTGGCAAAATGTGGATACATTTTTTCTTGAAATCCTATAACATCATTTATTTTGGAACAAATTTTTTTATATAAAAAGTAATTTATTTTGGGACAGAAGTAATATAAAATAGTAGCAAATGACTGTAACAAAATGAAATAGTCCTTCCCTCTAAAACAAATACTTATCAACTAGTGTGTTAATGAGTAATAATCAAATCTTCAATACTGGTTATTGGAGTAAGGGCCTGTTTGTTAAAACTGAAAAATAAGCTCTAAAAACTAATTTTTGAAAAAGTAGAGCTAAAAATTTTAAGACATTCTCTTTTAACTTAAAATTTTATTTATTTTTAAGAGATACTTAATTCTTTAAGTGATATAATATTGCATTATCAAGCAATCTTATTTTTAAATTCAATTAAAATTTTTCTAATTAAACTCTTAATTAAGTTAACAAACATACCCTAATTCTTACTCATAAAAGGAAATGATAGAAAACCGTTATGCTAGTCACCATCCGGCATCCGTTCGTTCTCTTGGCTAGTTGGCTACTTAGCGTACCCATCTTGGACTTTTCTTACTCATATGGACATGCTTGATTCGTCTTGTTTCAGCCAAGCTCTATTAGTCAAAATAACATGACATGGAAACTCCACAAATATCTTGATTTTTTAATATTTATTTTTTTTTCCAATTCATTTATATTGGGCAAATACCGCAGGAATGATGATTTCATGATGAGTAAAAAAGAAAAAAGACCAGCAATATAATAAAATAAGAAATATTACCATAAAATCTCATCACAATTCACTTAAATTTAGTTCTAATAAAATTTTTAATATGAGGGCAATGAAGAACCAATCTTTAGTCTCAAAATAAAAAATAAAAATGAAGTGGCCAAACTTCAAAATAATATTATAAATATAGGTAATATACTACTAATATAGTGGAGTAATTTTATATATATATATATATATATATATATATATAGGCGGGTTTGGACAGGTTTTGGGCACACGGAGAGGGGTTAAACCCAAACCTGACCTACTAATCACGACAATTTAGAAAATGTCTTATCCAACCAGCTCTGTTAGGAGCGGATCATTGCAAGTTTTGGATTGGGTTAATTTAGATTTTATATCAATATGCACATTTGGAGGTCTGATGTAGTGGAAGCCTTAAACAAGTAACGATAATACCAACGTCGTTGAGCGTTGATCTTCCAAACTTACGTTGAAGTTTACAGCTTACCGCGATTCGGACATTAATTCTCATTGACTCAAAGAAATACTAAAAATTGGAATAAAAAGATAATCAATTCTCGTAGAGTAAGTTGTGCAATACCAATTGTCTGCAAAAATGAATGAAATGTCACACCATAGCGTACGTAGTGTAGTGTCGTAATCCCACAAAATCATTTTCAAAAATAAATGAACTGTCACACCATAGCGTAGTGTTCGAAGAGCAAGTTGATCCATCAAGGTCGAAGAGCAAATTGTGCATTACCAATTGTCAAAAAAAAAAAAAAAAAGAAATGTCACACCATAGGATAGCGTAGTGTCGTAATACCACAAAATCATTTTCCTTATTATACATGGATGATGTAATTGAGCTAGAAGAAACTCAACGTCATCTTGGAGACCAAAATGACATCATTAAACTATGTCTTAGTTTTACTACCTAACTGTGGGCAGTTATTTAACTTATTTTGAACTAATGACCAATCAAACTTAATTAATGATATAGAAAAGAATTTATTTACAATAAGAATTGTTAATTTTTGGTCTAATTCAACTTTAACTGCTACTCCTACCTACTGTACTTGGATTTTCTATGGTAAGAGCATTCGAAAATAAAAACTGCTATATATATATATATATATATGTTATAAAATAATAGATATAGCAAAACAAAGTTACAGAAAATAATACAAAGATGGTGAGAGAGTTGGAGAAAGGGAGAGAGAGAGAGAGGGAGAGTTCTCTGTATATCAAAGAGAGAGAGGTGTAAAATTCTCTCCGTTTCATCCGCCTTTTATAGGCACAATACCACCCCCCAAGCTATTCATCAATAGTGATATTACTATTGATGAATAGTCAATAATAATAACACTATTTATAAATAGTAAATACTATTCACGTTTTACAATGAATCCAAAGGCTGCATAATTTGGCAGCACTTGTTACAATGATGGTGTAACTAAGGAAAAAGAATGCTGAAATATAGTAAATGTTATCAAAGATGTGATAACATCTACTATAACATCCAGTAGAATCGCAGCGGAATTAATAAAACAGAAACTTAACAAGATTGTTGTAACCTTTTATCTACAAGTATAAATACTTGTAGACGTGCCAATATGGCAAAAACCTTTCACTAGAAAATATAGAACCCGTTACAAAGAAAACAACTAGTGAAACTTTAACAAATGATCCTAACAAAGATAGTAGAAATCTGAGAGTACAATCTACTACTCAAGGAATGAAATCCTGTCTAATGATCACTGGCATCCATCGTGGTAAGAAACTTCAACTCAGTTTTAGAACCTCAGAACATAATGTGTTAGAGGATGTGTCTGTATTTCTGCTCACATTCAGTACAAGACAGCCAGTGTATTAGAAACTTTTCCTTATCAAAACTCTCTGAAAGCACCACGGAATGAGGCAAAGAACTGCTTCTTAAATATGCTGCAAGACTACCTTTCAGAGAAGAGATAACACAAGAAAGAAAAACACTAAAAGGAAATATTAGTGTTAGTATAATAATTTACTATAATAACATCAATCAATATCTTTGATTGAATAAATCAAAAAGTCAATGACTACATACCACAAATAACTTCAACCATCTATATATAAACAGTTTAAGAAAGGCAAAAACAATCACACAAAAAACTATTCTAAAGTCAACTATTATTTACCTAATTTAACATCAATCATCCTCTAATTAACTAATCAATCAAGATATACCAAAAATATTATCAATCACAATCTTGATTGATTGATCTCAAATTTTACCAAGAAAGGCAAAAATTAATCAATTAATTAGTCAATTACCAATTTACCAAATTGACCCAAATTAAGCATTGATTGAGAGGATTCTAAAATCCAACATCTTATAATTATGAATTGAGAATATGAAATAAAGCATTATTCAACTATCATGCTAGTAAAACAAGTTTAACACATAAGTCACACATAATATAAGTAAATCATACATAGGAGGATTCAGGATGTTACAAGTCGTGCCTCTTTTGACACTCAGATACCGATTTCGGTTCTAGATCCCCATTCTCGTTATTAATATCTTGTGATACTGAATATGAGAATATATCATTGATCTCTCCAATTTCATCTTGATTCCATATTTTTCCATTATTCATGTAATTAATGGAAATCTCATGGTTATCATTAGGGATTTCTTGGCTCTCTTGTTCGTGTGATTCTTCTGGAATACACTCATTTGATTTCGGATTGACGTATGATTCTTCTGGAATACACTCATTTGATTTGGGCTTTTCAATCCCCTTCCTATTCCGAGGATTTTTATCCTTGGAACCAATTGGTCGTCCACGCTTCAGGTGAATTTTGGACTGATTTGTCATTTCATTGTTGGGTAGCCCTTTTGGAATTTCAATTCGAGCAGGAGCATTTACAGCTGTTATATGTGACCTCGTCACTCTTTTTGTGTCTGTAAATGCATCTGGTAATTGATTTGCTATATTCTGCAAATGTATGATCTTTTGAACTTCCAGTTCACGTTGCTTTGTGGGAGGATCAAGGTGTAATAATGATGATGTACACCATTTGATATCCTTCACCATTTGTTTCCCTTCTTCCCCCAAATGTGGGAATTTACCTTCGTCGAATTGACAATCAGCAAAACGGGCCGTAAAAATGTCACCTGTTTTTGATTCAAGATATTTGATTATCGAAGGTGATTCATACCCAACATATATTTCCAGCCTCCTTTGTGGTCTCATTTTTGTACGTTGTGGTGGAGCAATGGGTACATATACAGCAGACCCAAAAACTCTAAGATGGGACAGATCCGTTTCTCTCCCGAATGCTAGCTGTAATGGGGAGTACTTGTGATATGCACTTGGCCTAAGGTGAATCGGTGCGGATGCAAAATTGCATGTCCCTATGCGAAATAGGAAGCTTTGTTCTCATTGTCAATGGTCTCGCGATAAGTTGGAGACATTTGATTAATGATTCAGCCAAACCATTCTGTGTATGAACATGAGCTACTGGATGTTCAACATCAATGCCCACTGCCATACAATAATCATTAAATGCTTGAGAAGTAAACCGGCATTATCAAATCTAATTTTCTTGATCATATAATTTGGGAATTGTGCTCTCAACTTGATTATTTGCGAGAAATCGGCAAACGCCACATTGCAAGTTGATAATAGACATACGTGTGACCATCTTCTGGATGCATCAATTAAGACCATAAAATATTAAAATGGTCCACATGGTGGATGAATAGGTCCACATATATCACCATGAATTCGTTCCAAAATGTTGGTGATTCAAGTACCAACTTTGGTTGGTGATGGTCTTATTATCAATTTTCCTTGAGAACAAGCATCACAAGAGAGTTCATGAGATTGAAAAATCTTCTGGTTTTTCATTGGATAACCACTAGAATTCTCAATGATTCTTCGCATCATTATTGAGCCAGGATGCCCCAACCGATCATGCCAAGCTTTAAATATTTCTGCAAACTTCGGGTTTACAGTGGCATATGATTCAAATATTCTTATATTTGTGCAATACAATCCAGATGATAGAGCAGGTAATTTTTCCAACACACACTTGCTTCCGGAAGTGTTTGAGGTAATGCAAAGATATTCATTATCTTCTTCATTCATAGTTTCAATATGATATCCATTCAGACGAATGTCTTTGAAACTTAACAAGTTTCTTTGGGATTTAGGAGAGAACAACGCATTACTTATCATGAATCTTGTGCCTCAGGGCATTATGAAAATTGCTTTTCGGATCCCTCAATTATCTTTGCACTACCGCATATAGTACTGACGTTTGCTTCGTCAATATTCAGATGAGAAAAATATTTCTTATCTTTGAGTATAGTATGTGTTATAGCGCTGTCCGCAAGACACAAGTCACCTTCTCGGATTTTGGATTGAAACATATTTATGGTCTATTTCAAATAAGGGAGAGAAAGAAAAAAAAATAAATAGCTGCAAAATACTATTTAAGATATAACACAAAATATATATATAGACTAAGAATTCAACCATTACACATGGAAAAACAAAAACATATAACACTCGCATATAAGAAAATGTCACACTAATTCAGAAAGCACATATGATTACTCATGAAAATCTATTCCTCCTGGTAGTCATTTTCTTCTTTAGAATTAACTATCATATCGACCATATCTAGGGGTGTAAATGGTTCGGTTTGGTTCGGTTTATACCAAAACCACAAACCGAACCGCCTCCTATCGGTTCCATTTTTTTCAAACCGAACCGAACTGCCTGAGACTCGAAACCGAACCGAACCAAACCATTCGGTTTGGTTTGGTTCGGTTCGATTTTATGGTTCAAAGAAATTTATTTTTTGATTAATTATTTTTGCAAAACCACTGAAGAGATATTGAAAAAGAAAAGTCAATGTCAATTTTCAAATATTTAAAAAGAAGAAAAGAAATTTGAGACTAATTTTGTTAAAGTCGAGAGAGATCTTACGATGGTTAAGAGTATATTTTGGTTCTATGAAGTGTGAGAAAGAATATTAGAGAGGTGAAGGGAGAGAGTAAGGTGAGAGGGACAATGACAGACTAATGGTGAGGGACGACATTGCGTTGAGGTGAGAAAAAAAGAGAGAGGTGAGAGACAAAGGCATGAGATTACCATCTTTACTCTTAGGTTTTTAAGATTTCAGTAAACGGTTCAAAATTTTTAAGACAAATCAAATGACTATTAATAACAAGAATAATATTATATATATACAAGAAAATATATATATATATATATATATTTAACGGTTTGGTTTGGTTCGGTTTCACCCTAAAACCACAAACCGAACCAAACCGATCGGTTTATAAAATTTGCAAACCATGACCGAACCACCCTAGTCTAAAACCAAACCAAACCGCTCGGTTTGGTTTGGTTTGGTTCGGTTTCGTGGTTCGGCAGTTTAAATTTACACCCCTAACCATATCCATGTAATTTCATATCGTCTAGTCCATAAGTGACATCATCAGAATCACTCGTGATGAAATTTGTTTCAACATTTTTTTCTTTTGGCCTTTTGTGATTCCTGATAAAGATTAACAAAATGCTTTGGCGTACGACAAGTTCTTGACCAATGTCCTTTCATACCACATTGGTAACAAATATCGTCCTTTTGATATTTATTCGTACTAGTGCCATCCTCACATTTTCCTCGTTTCTCCCCATTATCGATTTTATTATTATAGGGTTGGAATCTTCTTCCCATTCCTTGTCCACGACCACGACTATATCCATGGTTACGTCTATGGTTATGATCGATGATGTTGCATTCACTTCGGGAATGCAGAGCCGATAAGTCGTGATTCATGATTTTTCATCAACAATTCATTATTACGTTCGGCCAAGAAGCGAAATCAAGTCGATATATATATATATATATATATATATATATTTTTTGAAACCCTTTTCTCGATATTACTGTTGGAGGAGTAAACTCGAGGCATGAAAGGTGGAGAAAGTTTTTTCAAGCATATCTTTATCAGTAATATTTTCACCACATAATATTAACTGAGAAGTGATTTTAAACATTGCAGAGTTATAATCACTTATAGATTTAAAAACTTGAAGTCTCAAATGCATCCATGCATAACGAGCTTTTAGAAGTACAACCAACTTCAAGTGGTCATACCTGTCTTGCAAACTCTTCCAAAGGACTAACGGATCTTTCACCATGAGGTATTCTGTTTTCAAGCTTTAATTTAGATGACGGCGGATAAAAATCATGGCTTTAACTTTATTAATATTGTTAATATTTTGGCATTCAAGAAACATAAAAGTCTTATTATTTCAAAGACATTAAAGTGAATAAACATACATGATAATTATTGCATGTTAAAAGTTATTGCTATTGCTAACATATAATAAATAATACAAAGCTCGAGAATAAAATGTCAAAAATCATTTGGTACAAAGCAAACGACAAATTTATGGCCATATTGGACCGTCTAAAATTTATCTTTAAGTAAAGACAATGAAAGACATTTTTACGGTACATTATAAGTTTATGCATATTATATTCACGCCACATTACTCGGTAAACCTTTCGTGCGTGTGTTTGATATTCATAGCAAACAAAAATCATAACTATTCATTTAATATTATATACATATATTATATTCACACCACATTACTCGGTAAACCTTTCGTGCGGGTGTTTGATAATAAGTGGTAATATTATTCATAGCAAATAGAAAGCATAAAATAATAAAATTTTATTTCGTCATCTCATCAAAATATTATAGATGGAGGCATAGCCTTTCCTTTTTATAATCATAGTGATATACGATATTAAAATAAATCAGTAGTGTATCATAAAAGAAACATATTTGTAGAAATTTTTACCTTTTGAGAATATTCAAGAAAACTTAGAACGTTCGTGCTAATAACATGTTATAAAATAATAGATATAAAACAACAAAGTTGGAGAAAATAATACAAAGATGGAGAGAGAGTTGGAGAAAGGGAGAGAGAGAGAGAGAGAGAGAGAGAGAGAGACGGAGAGTTCTTGTATATCAAAGAGAGAGAGGTGTAAAATTCTCTCCGTTTCATCCGCCTTTTATAGGCACAATACAACCCACCAACTATTCATCAATAGTGATATTACTATTGATGAATAGTATTATTACTATTTATTAATAGTAATAACACTGATTATAAATACTAAATATTATTCACGTTTTACAATGAATCCAAAGGCTGCATAATTTGGCGGCACTTGTTACAGTGATGTTGTCCTATTATTGTGTTATAGTGTATTATTATATTATGCTACAGTTCACATATTAATTATTTATAACACTCTTATTATTAATTAGTGGATCAAAAATTAAAGGTTGAGATTTAATAGTTAGTTGAAAAATGCAATTAATGCAAGTAGGTGAGTCATTTAATGCATTAAATCTCAACCTTTAATTTTTAATCTAATGGTTGATATTGAGAGTAACCAGTTAAATAAAAAAATAACCATTAAATATTTCCCCATATATATATATATATATATATATATATATATATATATATAGAGAGAGAGAGAGAGAGAGAGAGAGAGACTTTCTTCATGTGCCGCCAGGCCCCCAACTAACCACTGAATTGTACACCTTCTGTCTCAAAAAAATAAAAAATAAATAACAAATACTCTCGCTTTAATATACTTTTTACACAATATTTATTGAATTATAGTTATAATTGAATGGAAAATAATGTATTTACAGAACTTTTCACACAGAATATACAGAAAATTTTCTAAGGTGCTTGAGGTGTTGAATTATTATTATTATTTTGCTTGAGGTGTTGCAACACCTAACAACATTTCTTTGGAGTACATTTTTGGACAAAAGTTATGTGTATATACCTCAACCATTAATAAAAAGGTCAGAATCCATTAAACCTTTTCGAAATCAAACCCCAGGCCATATGTTAATTTGAAAATGGGTCGCATACAAGCCAAGGGGTGAAAATCTCAAATAATTTACATGCCTATGATTAATTCCATTCTGTATGGCAAGTGTTAGGTATCAAACTGCTGGAATCATAGATACGCATGTACATTATCTGAAATCTTAATTTAGTCAAAAATCAAATTTTGAATAGAATAATATCCAACTTTGGTTTGGTTGGTTTACACGGCAATATAGTCTAGAAACAAAAACGTGAAACATTTGATATATACATGTGGTAAGAATTAATGTCAACCATCAAGCATAGAAGACCCTTTCCCTTATTATAAATACCCTCAGCTGTTCTGCCCAATGTCATATCAAACTAGTTGTAAAAGAAAGACAATCGATCAGTAGAAGAAGTTCCATCGCTAAGAAATGTTGTGGATGATGAAGCCTTTTTTCAAATTGCAGTTTCTAGGGTTCCTGTTGATGGTTGGTTTTATTCAATCCCAAGCTAATGTGACGGCTCGTCATACGTTCGTGGTAAGCTAAATGTTTTGTGCCGTATCTGTTTCATCGAGTCGATAAGGTTGACCCATATGCATGCATGGTGTCCACCATGGTCTAACAATATGGTTCTTTTGCAATTTTATCAAAATCTAAATGTCATGTGCTCGTTATAGAGACATGTTTGTGTGAGTGTGGTTGGTTATCAGGGAGGTGTTTCGACTAGCTAGGATGTATTATTTTCTCTTAACACGGGATGGTTTGGGCGTGTGCTTAGGTTGGCTTCTTGACTGCACATTGTATAACTTTCTCTTAATTAACAAAATTGATTTTGGCCGTTCAAATTAAAGAAAGTTTAGTTGACTTGCCAGCATTAACGAGTAATACTTGCCTATGTAGAAAGCAATTGCATGGAAAAGTGGAACTAGGGCTAATTATATATATTTTCTTGCAGGTGAAGGAAGCTAGGTACACAAGACTTTGCAGCAGCAAGAACATCTTGACTGTCAATGGACAATTCCCTGGCCCTACGCTCTATGCTCAGAGAGGAGAGACCATCATCGTCGATGTTCACAACCAGGGCACTCAAAACATTACCATCCACTGGTACAAATCTCTCATCTGTGCATGTCATCGTTTTTAGCCCTAAACTCTAAATCCAAAACGAAAATTAATGAGGATCACGAGATGACCCTTATATATACTCCACATGAAAAGAAAGATAAATAAGATATTTGTTAGGAAAAAAATGACTGCTTAATGCACGTGCGAGACCCTTAGAAAGATTTCGTATATGTCGGAAGTACTCAAGTGCCCGGCCGTCATATTAATGTTAAATGTTTTTGTGTAGGCATGGAGTGAAGCAGCCAAGGTATCCATGGTCAGATGGTCCAGAGTTCATAACGCAGTGCCCTATTCAGCCAGGAGGCAAGTTTAGCCAGAAGATTGTGCTCTCCGATGAGGAAGGAACCTTATGGTGGCACGCCCACAGCGATTGGTCTCGAGCCACGGTCCATGGAGCTCTCATTATTTATCCAAAGAAAGGATCTGCTTATCCTTTTCCTAAGCCTCATGCAGAAATCCCTCTCATATTAGGTTTTTCACTTCTCTCGTACTAATATATATACACACATAGCTCCATGCATCACTAAAACCTTAACATTTACCTAGGAAAATTCTATTCCATGAAGCTCAAGTTTGTAAAATATGACCCTAAGAGCTATAGCTTGTTTCTTATGCTGTGGCAATAGTGATTTCATCTCATTGTGTCAAAACTATCAAGAAATGAAATTTATACTAAAATGACATTAATGAAAAGTATTTTATTACAGTAATATTTAAATTGTTAGATTGATTTAATTTCAAAATTAATGGCTGCAGGAGAATGGTGGAAAAATGATGTACAGCAGGTACTGGAAAATTTCCTGCGCAGCGGAGGAGACCCAGATAACTCTGACGCTCTCACCATCAATGGTCAGCCTGGTGATCATTACTCGTGCTCTAGATCAGGTAATTTCCGACCTAGTTTCATGATTCAAGTATTTTATTTAGGTTTTTTTTTTTCCTTTAATTAATACTGATCGAAGAAAAGAACTCATCAAATACTAGTTTTTATTCCATTAATTAATATAAAAAAAAATCTCTTTCCTTATAGAGGTCAGTTTATTATCTTGGAGCTAGCTGTCTTTTTCATTCTAGAAATTTTAATAGTCAAAAGACTAATTTATAAATGGGGTTAGGCCAATTTAGTTGACATAGCCAGATCGTTTTTTTGGTTTGTGGTTATTTTTTTAGTTCCACTTTTTTTTTTTTTTTCTTTTCTCAGGTACTTTTTGATTCAATCATTACAAAATTAAGAAAAAAATTACTAACCAAAAAATGGATCATCTATCCAAACATGGTATTTATATTCAAATTGATTTTTTCCCATAATTCAAAAAAAAATTTTTTTTTTTTGTGGAGTGGGGAAACCATGGAATATTGTTTTTGTTATCAACTTTTCTTTTGTTTTTTTTTGGTTATCAAATGATACAGCTTCCAACTATCCTTCATTGAGCGTATCACTTGCAATATTGCAGGAACATTCAAGCTAAACGTGAATCAAGGCAAAACTTACATGCTCCGGATGATCAACGCTGCCATGAACAACATTGCATTTTTCGGCATCGCAAAGCATCAACTCACGGTCGTAGGAACTGACGGTGCTTACACCAAACCACTCAAAAGTGATTATATTTCGATATCCCCAGGACAAACCATAGACATCTTGTTAGAAGCCAATCAACCAGTAGATCAATATTACATGGCCGCTAGGTTTCTAAACAGTGCCCCTAGGGGTGCTTTTGATAACACCACCACCACAGCTATTATACGTTACAACGGAAACTACACTAATCCATCACCTCCATTGTTTCCAAAACTTCCACGATACAACGACACAATTGCTGCTGCTAACTTCACGGGTAGCCTAAGAAGTTTAGCAAGTAAAGAGCATCCAATCGACGTTCCACTAAGGGTTTCCGAAAAATTAATCTTCACCCTATCGATGAACACGAGGCCATGTGGTGGTAATAACACGTGCGAAGGACCTAGGCCAGGTGAACGATTTGCAGCAAGCATAAACAATGTATCATTTGATTCCCCTAGAACAGCTATTCTTGAAGCGTATTATAGGGGAAATAATGGTGTTTACGGGGACAGATTTCCTAATAAACCGCCATTGAAGTTTAATTACACTGCCGATGTAATTCCGAATTCACTGCTGACTCCTAGGTGGGCGGCGGAGGTGAAAGTACTGAAGTATAACACCACGGTGGAACTTGTGTTCCAAGGAACAAATTTGTTGGCGGGAATAGATCATCCCATGCATTTGCATGGGTACAGTTTTTACGTGGTTGGATGGGGATTCGGCAATTTCGACAAAGAGAAGGATCCTTTGAATTATAATCTTGTCGACCCTCCTCTCCAGCAGACCATTGCAGTGCCTAGAAATGGTTGGACAGCCATCAGATTCCAGGCAAACAACCCTGGTACGTTACACATTAACTTTTTTTTTTTTTTTGTTTCAAAAGTTATGACCGCAAGAATCTAACTCGTTCACTATATATAGATCCTGAGAAACGACCCCCCTCACTACCATTCGGCCAAGGCCAATTGGTTACGTATTCAATATTAGACAAAAACACGTACACTTGATATAACCCGGCCCGTTGAGGTTAATTTGACACATTTAATTACTACTAATTGAATATTATAAATAATAATTCGTATGTTTTGGTTTTTAACAGGAGTGTGGTTAATGCACTGCCATTTGGAGCGTCACATAAGTTGGGGAATGGGGATGGTATTCATAGTAAGAAACGGGAAGAGATCAGATGCAAGAATGTTACCTCCACCTCCGGATATGCCACCTTGTTAAAATCAACAAAAATAATTTAATTTTTGTCATTTGATTTATTTTTATTATTATTATTATATATATATATATATATATATTTTTGTGTAATACTAGTCTGTCACAAGAATGTCTTGTGTAGTTCATTTGCTCTTCTTACTTGTTGTTGTGATTTGTTTCTCGTACGTGTTTAGATACAATTAATATTGTGTATTAGTTCTCAAAGATAGACAGACAGACAAAGATGAATAAAAACTTGATTGTATTTTTAATTATTTAATTTATCACCTCCTCAAAACAATCTCCGCTCATATATCCTTGTCAAATAGCTCCACCCAGCCAAATTCCTCAAGATTGTAACGTCCTTAACCACGTTGATGTAACTTATCAAACTTGTAGTTTTATTATCAAAATAAAATTAAAATTGTGGGGATCTTGGCCTAGCTAGCTAGATAGCTTTTCCTCAACGACTATGAGAGAGAATCTACTAAACATTATTCTAAACTAGTTATAGAGCCCGTGCAATGCACGGGTGCAATTTAACTTTTGTGTTTAATTGATACATTTTAAAAATATTTTTGAAAAAAATTATCATTATTGAATATAGAAGTTTGTTTACTTCATGTCTAACAAAAGTTAAGTGTTGTCAATATATGTAAATTGGTAGTTGTTTATTATAATATTTTCGTTTCAAAATAAGTATTTTTTATTGGTGGTCAATACATATATTTTTGTTTCTATACATTTTTTAAATTTTTTAGTACCCTTTAATGATATCATATTATTGGATTTTTTTATCTCTTTTTTTCATCTTGCACTTAGTAAAGATATTTTAGACAAATATTTGAAAAAATTTACAAAATTAAAAATAAAATATTTACTTTGGGACATATTGAAGAAATATAACATTTTTCTGAACAAATGAGAATTGTTTAAGAATTGAATATAATTATATTATTGAAATAATTTTTGGAGATCATTCAATGATTAAAAAATGTTTAATTGGATACTATATATATTTACATATTTTTTATACACTATCAGTTTGAAAAAGAAATTTACACAAATATCAATAAAACATAAGCATCAATTTTGAATAAATAATTTAAAGTTTTGTTAATATGGATCACATATTATATACATTATTTTAGGACGTTTTAAATAAAAATATGAGACTCAATTTGACATGGAGAGAGTATCATATATAAAAATAAAATCTAGTTGGTTTATATTATAAAATAATTTATAGAATAATATAATATATTTTTAAAATCTTTACATATAATATAATTGGTTGAGTTGGTTTAAGGTGTATAATCATATTTAAAAGGGTGTTGGTTCAAATCTCAATGACAACATTATTTTATTTCCTAAAGTCCTTCTCCTATTAGTATTACCTAATAGTAATACATATTGTAAAACCTATTATTATTAGGTATTGTTATTAGCTAATGACTTAGAAATGAAAAGTCATTTCACTCCAAAGGTCATGCTTACTTGGAGGATTGAGAATCAAAGAATCAAAAGTTGGATGAGGTGGCACACTTAGAGGCATCCTCACCAACTATATATATATATATATATATATATATATATATATAGATTTTGGACATGATCTCTCTCTCTCTCTCAACTTTTGGACTGGCGGGATAAATCAAACGTGATCCTCAACTCAACTCAGCTCATCCAAGTCTTTTGCAGGAGTTGAGTTGGGCCTTAGCTCGAGAAGGTGATTAATTGAAACTAACTAGTATGATTACGTATTAGACTGCACTAAGTACGAACAATGGGCTTGCAAATTTTTTGGTCAAACATAAATAGTAAAAATTTTGGTCAGATAAAGTTGGTAGGCCCACCGAATCTTCAGGAAATCAAATGTGCAGGGTGGGTTTGAAGCCCAAGCCAAAGTCTATCGCTCAAATCAATTCATGTTTATTGATCATGGGTTGAGAACTCGAGCTATACTGTATATCGATCATCTCACTTTTAACCCACAAAATCTGGAGGAAAATCAAGGAAGAATCCTCAACTTGTCAAAGGAAGAAAGTGTGAAGATAAACTAGCATTAAAAAAGGCAAAATTGTTACGGTCCATTTTTCCAAACATTTTTCTCTACACCATTTTTTTTTTAAACCGCTAAAAGGCGCTTTCAAAATATTATTCCTAAAATGTCCCTCATGCAACGTGAAACTCGATTGTAAACACATATCGCCTCGCCAAAAGCTGTATATTATCTTCTTCCTAAAACACTTCGTCTATTGATTTTGTAAACACGAGTGAAAACCCTATTTTTTTTCTATTATGGAGAATGCGATCATGTTAATGGTGAAATTCAGAAGTTGTACTATCGTTCATAAAGTTTCTGAAAATTTTGGAATAACTGATTTGATTCGATTAATAACAGGTAAGTATTCCAATGTTGAAGCTCAGAATTTATCTTTGAAATATTCATTGGGATCTCATACGAATTGTTTTTTGTCGAATGATGATGATTGTATAAATATGGTATTGTTGGCCAAAATTTTATCAGTTAGCATTATATCAGTAGACGTTTCTGAAAATCAAAATGCTTTAAGTTACGGATTGAATAGAGTTGGATTGAATAGAGTTGGGTTTGATTGTTTCCTTTAGCGGGCATCATGATTTAGGGATTCCTAATCGCGATGCGGATATGGCTCATCGCGATGCGTATGTCGCATCGCGATGCGATATCATCGCGATGCTCATCGCGATGCAAACATGGCTCATCGCGATGCAGAGTTCATCGCGATGCAACAATGCCTTATCGCGATGCTAGTGTTTCTTATCGCGATGCGCAGGATTTCTCATTGGGATGCTTCACGTAATAGCAGTTCAAGTTATTCCAATCGTGATGCATCATCATTGAATCAAAGCAATATCAATTCGTATTTTTGAAACCGATGATGAAAGTGTTCCATGTTATGACATATGTCCTAATCAATCACAAAAGGATCTTTTAACTGCTGGTTGGGCATCTGATATTACTGGTGTTGGACAAATTTTTAAAGGTGGGTTAGATGAATTTCGGAGGCAACTGATAAAGTATTCCTTCAAGATTGGTTTTGATTATGTTTTTGTGAAGAACAACAATGAGAGGGTTAGTGTTGTATGTGGAAGGAATTTCGATGATGATTGCAGTTGGTTTATCAAGGCATCTGTTTTAAGTCTTGGCAATTCAGCATCCATATACAAGTGCAACCTTACACACAGATGTAAAGTCACCATGTTTGATTCAATTGATTATTCAAAAAGGATGGGTTGTAGTATAATTGCAGATTTGATTGTTGAAAATGTTCGTAGTCAACCAAGCTATTCCCCAGCTGATGTAATTGATCACATGAGGACCCAGTATGGCATTGAGGTAAGTTACAGTAAGGCATGGAGAAGCGTTGAAAAGGCTCGTAGTAGGATTTTTGGTGGTTATGATGATTCTTTTCAAGAGCTGCAATGGTACATCAAAGCATTGCATAGGAGTAATCCGGGCAGTTTTGCAGTAGTTGAATCAGATCCTATTACGAATCGTTTCATTCGTTTGTTTATTTCGTTTCGGGCTTGTGTAGATGGTTTTAAGTATTGCCGTCCTATATTGTTTATAGATAGCACCTTTATGAAATCTCGATTTAAAGGCACGCTTTTGTCTGCAACGGCCAAGGATGGAAATCAAGGTACTTAAAAAAAAATCGCCATCAAAAAAATTATTTGTTTGAACATTATTTTAAGGATCGTATTGTTTATATGCAGGGCTTTTTCCATTTGCATTTGCGGTTGTAAGTGCTGAAAATCGGAAAAATTGGTCTTGGTTTCTTTCAAAAATAAAAGAAGCAACAGAAGATCGGGATGTGTTGTTTATATCCGATAGAAATGTAGGTTTAATGGAAGCCATAGGTGATGTTTTTGATAATTCAAAACATTTCTTCTGCTTGGTGCACTTATATCGTAATTTGAAAGAAATGTTTGGTGGTAAACGTTATTCAAGCGTGTTTCGCAAGATGTGTTCAATATTGAAGGATTGTGCGTATGCCCGACCGTCGAATATTCAATGAGAAAATTGAAGTATTCAAAAAGAAGGGGACAGTTGCTTGTGATTTCTTGTCCAATATTCCATACGATAAGTGGTCTATTGCACATTTTCGTGAGAACAGTATGCCGAGATGACATCAAATGCCGCGAAATCTTTCAATAATTGGATTTTAGATGCTCGAGCTCTTCCCATTACTCACATGGTTGATCGTATAAGATCAAAAATCATGAAATGGTTTACGGAGAGACTTAGCAATGGAAGAAAATGGGATAGATTATTATGTTGGAAGATGGATAAAAAGTGGAGGGAGTATTTAACCATTGGGGTCACATGGCATGTCCGGATGGTACGTGATGTAATATACGAGGTTTTGTCCAATCCAAGTGTTACAGTTGATTTGGAGAATCGAACATGTTCGTGCTATCAGTGGTAGATTCAAGGATTCCCATGTTGCCATGCCGCAGTTGTAGTAATGAGATGATCAAAAAAGGTTGATGATATTGTTGAAAATTACTTCCTGACAAGTTATTACACCAAGTGTTACGAGGGAATATTAATGCCAATTCCAACTACGGAGAGGTACGAGCTATACAATTTGTCCGAAAGCGATGCCATTTTACCACCAATAATGAATGATTAGCCGGACGTCCGAAGAAGAAGAGGATTGCATCAACGGTGAATCATCAAGCAAAAGGAAAATGAAATGTGGCGATGTAAAAAGCTTTGTAACCACAACTCTAGGTCATGTAGAGGCAATACAACCTTGATTTTTATTTTATTCAATGTTTACTGAACTATTAGTGTCAATGAAATTGTGTTTTCATATTTTAGTTTTTTAGTTATATTTTTTGTCATTTTTATCAATTGCTCATTTTTATTTTATTTTTGTGTTGCAAGATACATCGCGATGCAGTAATCATAGATCGCGATGCACATATCAGAGATCGCGACGTAACTCATTCATCGCGATACACATCATGCATCGCGATTTAGAAACCATGCATCGCGATTCTTTACAAAAATTACACTTGACTTAAAATTATGAAAATTTTGTAACTTTACCAATCATTAGCCCACAACCACCTTCGAATTCAAATTTCATTTAAAAATTACAAAATTTACAAGACTTGTGTAGTCATCATATATATATACAAAATTTATGCATCGCGATCTCTGATTAATTCATCGCGATACGAGGTTTCAGAGATCGCGATGCAAATGTCATTCATCGCGATGCAGAAATCATTCATCGCGATGCAGACATCATGCATCGCGATTTAGAAACCATGCATCGCGATTCTGAAACTTTGCATCCTAATTCTTTACAAAAATTACATGTACACTTGACTTAAAATTATGAAAATTTAGTAACTTTACTGGTCATTACCCCACAACCACCTTCAGAATTCAAATTTCATTCAAAAATTACAAAAGTACAAGACTTGTGTAGTCATCATATATATATACAAAATTTATGCATCGCAATCTCTGATTAATTCATCGCGATGCAAGGTTTCAAAGATCGCAATGCAGATGTCATTCATCGCGATGCGATATCATTCATCGCGATGCGACATCATGCATCGCGATTTAAACTTTGCATCGCGATTCTTTACAAAAAATTACATGTACATTTGACTTAAATTATGACAATTCAAGAACTAAACCAGTCATTACCCCACAATCACCTTCGAATTCAAATTTCATTCAAAAATTACAAAATTACAAGACTTGTGTACTCATATATATATATATATATATATATATATATATATACAAAAATTACAAAATTTCAAAATTACAATTATTACAAAATTGGATGTCCGCCGCTCATTTCTTCATGTGCCCTCTCGCTATCATCATCCCCTCAATCATTCTCGCTCAGTATTTGTTGCATTGATGAATATCATATTTTTTGGTACCGATACCCCTTTTAATAGACATTCAATTAGCATGCAGATAATGATGCCACGCTCTTCGTGTTTGGCGCTTGTCAGTGATTCTCGCACATGTTTTTATTTCACATTTGAAGTTTTTCGGCTTAATCCTTTGAATCTTTTGAAGGTTTTATCTAGGGGCAATTCTTTGATTATTTCACGCATCTTTCCTTCAACGTGGTTTACCTGTAAGTAAAATATTCACAAAAAAAAATAGTTAATGCGTGATTTTTTTGTTGTATTTTGATTAAATAGTCGTAGATTACTCACTAGTTTTTTCCCTTTCCAAATGCCAATCTTTTTTACTTTTGGGTGGATGTAAGAGTTGTAGAGGGTCCAGGCCATTTCACTTTCGAGAAAACGAGTAGTGTCCAAAGTGATCACAGATTCCGCTTCTCATTTCCACCGTGTGTGTTAATTGGGAAAATGAATATTTCATCGCTTTCATGGCCTCTTTCAACATGTTGTCTATCTTTTCGCCACGACGGTCCGTAATCTTCCCCACCTCTTACAACAAAATTCTAAATAACATTTTCAATATTAGTTTTCAGCAATCAATTAATAATCTTACACGTTAAGGAATTAGGATGATTCTTACCCAACTATCCGATGTAAAAACAGCCCAATTCGTCTTTGTTCTTTTTGTAGCATTTGTTGTACGAGGAACGCCTGTGTGTCGATGTGTAAACAAAGAAAACTAGTTATTATTTCGAAAATAAAATATCACATATCAAAGCTTAATAAGTACAATACATATAAAGTTTTCTAGTTTATCGTTGTGTAAGATTGGCATTGCATTTCGTGTCCATTAATCTCTCCGCTTGATAGACAACCGCGCCGCATAATGTGAGGAGCATATTAATATTTCAAGACAAAACCATATTTACGTAAGTATTATCGAAGCATGAATAATTTGATATTTTGAAATTCAACAATATTAGTTTCACTTACTCCTCTCCCCCAAATTTTTGGTAAATATGTTGCATTGCATCCCCGACTTCTTTCTTCATGAGCTTAACAGCTCAAGATCATCTTTGAGTGGTAGTTGGGGATCTATGTTTCTTTTCTTATAAACTTGAATGTTGAATTCATCCCTTTGTCCCCGCAGACTCACCCTTATTCTTCCTCTTGCGGTCCACTCGTTCTTTTACCCTTTGGTCAATGAAGAAGGAGACATGGCACTTTTCTTTTTAGACTTTGCATTTACAAAATCATCCGAATCATCATCTGTTTCAGTATCTTCTTCAGATTCATTTATTGACGTGGTTTGTACGTCCTTCAGAATCGATCGGATGGTATCATCTGTTTCGCTGTTGGGGTTGGTTGTTGTGCCTTAGCATCTCCATCTCTTCTACCATTATTGATAGTTTGTTGCTTAGAGCTTGAACCTCCGCTTGAAGAAGTTTCAAATTCATTGCGACTTGTTGCTCTTGGGCCTGGTCGGATGATTTTTCAAGCTTTGCTAATTCATATTTCGATTTTCGACTTCGTAGCCTTAGCTTCTATTGTTGATGATTTTTCAACCAACTCGTTTGGAGCATCTGATTGTTCTTTGGCAGAATTCAACTCTTAAGCTTTCAATTTCTTCACGTAGCTTCAAATTCAATTCATCCGTATGCGACGTTAGATTTTGGGCGTCAGTTTGTTGCTTTTCGGATGATTTTTCCAAAAGCTTGGCTAATTCAGATTTGAGATTTTCTATTTCAGCATCCTTAGCGTCTATTGTCAATTCCTTTTCAGTCAACTCAGTTTGTAGCCTCTGTATTTCGTTGTGCTTGGCATCTAGTTGAGAGGAACTTTCATCCATTTTAGCGTTGAGCGACTTGCTTACAGTTTGCTCTTCAAGCAACTCAGTTTTCAACAATGTTATTTCATTGTCCTTTTCTTCAATTTCTTTGTCCTTTTCTTCAATGGTGGACAATTTGTTGATTGATAAGTGCATAATTTTCCATATATTTCCCCATGTTTTGTCTCCATTTTCTATGAATTTTGTATGTATTTTGCCCAAGAAAGTGCTTTATTGTATTATTTTTGTATTTCAGATTTTCTTGGTGGAATTCAAGCTTTAAAAGATCAAATTCATAGTAATTTTGGAAGGTTCAAGGCAACCCGCGAAGTTTTGAAGTAATTAAAGCCATTGGTTGAGGTCCGTTAGTTCTCCGTTAGTCATTTACAAGGGAAAGGACTAAACTGAAAGAGAAAATAAGCTAACGGAGTCTAACGGAGGTTGACTTGGGACTAAAATGTAAAGCCTGGGAGGATAGGTACCGGAGCTTACCTTCTTAGTAGCACAGGGGTACCGGAGCAAACCTCAGAACTCTAGGGGTAGCGGTGCAATTTCCTAAAGATCTCATTAATGTGGTGTCTTCTTCTAAGCTCGCCGCGTGTCATCAGATCTGATCTAACGACTGTTGCTACTGCTGTTCCATGCACCCTACCACGCTGAATCATTCCGGACAAGCCAAGCTTCCAGCACTCATATCTTTCTCAATTCTAATCCAAATTGAGTGATTTCTTCACCGATCTCACCCAAACTCATCACCCATTAATCCAACTTGATCCCCAAGTCAGCCCTTTTTATTTTAAATTCCCAAAATGCCCTTCTAGCCCTCCAGTGCCCCCATGTAAAATCCCCTTTCATCTATTTTCTCTTGCTAAGCCCCCATTTTTGGGGCAAGAACACAAGAACCCTAACTCTCTTTCTCCCCTTTCTCCACCCTTCCAACTCAAATTAAATGCCTTCATTTTAAGGGGTTGGAGCATCAAATCAAGGGCCAAGGAAGCATTTGCAAGGCTTTGCAACCATGGATTTTGGCATTAATCGGTTTAATTTTCTCTATCTTTATCTCAAGATTAATGTTGTAATTTCTTGGAATCTTTGTCTTCTAAATGTGAAATTGGTAATGAGCTAAATATATTTATGGATTGTGATTATTTTCTATGTTGAATGTGATGTTTTAATTTAATCTCTCTCTATTTAGTATACAATCATGCTATGTTACTATTTTGTGGGCTTAATGCTTTTAATTGATTTAGTCATTAATTAATTGATTTGAGAAATGTTTTGGATCCGAGAGCTACCTTACATTTCGGACCTAGCAATTTAGTAGTTGGTGTTTTGTGACACACATCGATAGCCGCCTTGGCATGATTTGTAGAAAAATAGAGAGAATATCTCTACAAAGTATTACCCATTATCTTGGTTATTATTGTGTGCTCTTAATGCTTTTAATGGAGTCGCGAACCATTAGATGATCACTAGAATTATAGGGTAAGATGCGAGAGCCCGTCCTATAATTCGAAAATCACAATAATTGTCTTTGTGACGCTTGCGAGAGGTAACGAGCGTTCTTAGATAGTCATGGGGTGCTTGATCGATAATGCGGCTACTCTTTCCTTCCTATAAGATCGAGAGCCGTAGTAGGGATTGATAGCTAGACTTGCTATAAGATGCGAGAGCCCGTAGCGAATATCATTAACGTGCGCCCGACTACCAAGACTTGAGTTAAAGAAAAGTAGAGAAGGTTAAATTAGACATTGGCTAGACTAGAAATATCACAATCCTATCATTTTAACCTTGATTTGATGTTGCGCCGTATCATTGTTTTGCGTTAATTTAATTTACTTTCTTGCTTTTTCTTTATTTTCTTTTTATTTTCAAATTTCATTTTCGTTCGCTTAGATAAAGTTAGGTGTGCCTAATTTTAGTATTTATGATTTATTTCTAGCACTATCTCGTGGGATCGATACTTGTGCTTGCATACTTTATTACTTGATACGACCGGGTATTCTTGCCTGAGTTGCATTTTATGCACATCATTGATTAGCTCCTCTTTTAAATTCTTGCAACACTTGTTTTCAACATGTTGCGTATCATCAATCTCGGTGTCAAAGAGGCGGTGTCAATTAAATCAGATCTTTTCTCGCTCCCTCAATCGAAGTTGAGCATCCTTATCAACACACATTTCTTCGTCTTCATGTGTTTTGATTCCCATAATGTTTCTATTTCAGTTGTTGTTGCCTTGGGAAATGATGAAATTTCTGCAAAAGCAAGAAAGTAAATGTAATACAATGTTAGGGAGATGCATCGAAAATGCATTGTTTGTTATTTGTAATTAGATACTAAAGACACATTTTATACACTTACCTTTTTCTTCATGATGAATTGAAATCGATTTTTTAAAAATGTTTGACATTGCCGATGCATCCCATTTGAGTAACCTTGGGATATCCTCTTCTATAATTGGTTTGATGATGTTGGTTCGCTCATTATAACCAATATTGCATGTGAAAATTCAACCCTCTTGTTAGTACAAACAAATCAATATGCACGTATATGAAAATTTAAAATTAGTTACAAGTGAGTGTAAAAAGTTACCGTAGCGCAGAACGCATTTCTCGACGTTGTCATCCTTTCTAGTTTCCATGGCATTTATCAACTGTCGACAATATGGTCGACCAATTGTAGGTTGAAATTTTTCAAGTCCGATATTATGTTGATATATGCCCATGGTATGTAATCTTAGTTGTTGAGACGAGGAAGGTTGCAAGAACGCAGCGTCGTCAAAATTGCAACGTCGTCGATTTCCCTTTGATCTTCACCGAGCATAATGGCCGAATCCGACTACATATAAGGGTTGGGCTCGGCTTGTAGTCTTTTGATTTCCTTGATTCCTTTTCGTGGAAGTGCCTTAGAAGGAAATCGGATCGTTCAATGTTGTAAAAGTTGATTTTGATTTCCTCCTCCCTGTCATTGATTCCAAGTAGAAGCTTTGCATGCCTTGCTTTAAGCTCTAAGTCTTTCTTTCCAAACAAGAAAGACTTGTCATCCTTTACGTAACATCCTACAATCATTGCCAGTACGGAACTATCCACCGTACAATGTTTTTCTATAATTTTGTCTTGGACAATGGCTTCAATCAGTTTCCAAAACGGTGTGTTCTTCAGGGCTTGAAGGTGATTTTCCCTGAATTGAAATGTCTTCATCTGTTTATTCAGGAGTATGAGACTGCATCTGTATTTTAATGGTGCGGTTTGTTTATTTTTTGAAGCTGCATAACAACAGGGATATTCCATTTTATTACCAAAGAGTACATTTATTGAAACAGAAGAAAATAAACCAATATGCATAGAAATCATCATGAATACAGGAAATCCAAATGAATTTTATACTAGAAAACTGTTTTTACATGATGGCTTGTTGCGATGGCTTTTAAAACCATCACCTTTTCAACTCTTTGGCGATTGCTTTTGCCATTCCTTTTTTTCGATCGCTAAAAGTTTAGGAAATTGTTTTGCCATCGCGCTAGCATATTTTTAGGGAGCGGGAACCAAAAATAATATTGGCGGCAAAAATGAAAATAAGGCGACGGTATTTAAAAATGAGCGATTGCTATTTTATTCACAAAAGTTTTTACCAAAGAAAAAAAATATTTAATATATTGAGAAAACATGGGCGATAGGTTTGCTATCGCTTTAGAAATTAGAGTGTCAATAACTTAAAAAAGAAAAGGAAAATAAGAAGTGCACACAGTTGAAGCTCCCAAACCCTTTTGCCGTCGTTTCTCTCTCTCTCTCCACAAACACGGCGATCGTTTCCCTATTCTTTCTCCCCACACCCTCCACTTCCTGCGTATCTCTCTTCTCTCTCTATCATCTTTCTAGCATTCAACCACCATAGAAGATTAAGGCCTAATTATTGGGGATTTCGTTTAAGGATTGATTTCCAGGTTTGTTTCTTCTCAATTTCAATCCTAATCTTTTTCTCTCTTCTCGATTCATACAAGAAGCATTTTGTCTTATGCAGATTTTTTATTGGGCATTTCGTTTAAGGATTGATTTCTAGGTTTGTTTCTTCTCAATTTCAATCCTAATCTTTCTCTCTCTTCTTGATTCATACAAGAAGCATATTGTCTTATGCTAATTTTTTATAGTTTAATTAACGGTTACAACAGAATTAGGGCTTCTATTGTCGGCAAATAGGGAGTAGCACTATTGATTTATTTGGTACTATATATGCGTTTGGGTTGTGTTTGTGCTGTGAATCTATCTATTTTATTAAGACAAGTGAGTATAGAATCTTTGATTAAAGTAATGCCAAACATATTATATTTGAAATATTGGAAACTTGAGTAATAAAATAATTTCTTATCATTATATTATTAAAATAGGGAAATTTCTTATCATGGGGCTGCGTATTATCAAATTGTGCTTTGAACATCGGTTCATTGATGTTCAATTTTTATGCTTTCCACCCGTTATTATATCACTACTAGAACCGAGAAATCAATTGTTTGACTTTCTTTGTTCTCGTCGAATTCCACCTCATCTCTCGATTAGGTTCTCCCGATCTAGTAGCAAGGCATTATGGTTGGTTGTAGGACTATGTAGAGGAGCTTAAAAGAAGCAAGAGTAGCACAATTGAAATGGAAACTAAGCAACCGATTCTTTGATGCGCGGAATTTCGCAAATGGTCTGTCTTTGAACAAAAACTGCTTTCACCGGGAAAGAACTAGGTGGTGTGCCCTAAATGTTTGGATAGATATACGAGCCTAGTTTATGGGTCAAAAAACAGTTCGTCGTTTCGAGCTTTGAAGTGTGAGAAAATGACTTTCGATTACAGAGTATGCAAGCTGCCAGCACACAGTTTCTGCAAATGGTCTGTGTTTGCACCAAAAACTACTTTCAATGGGAAAGAACTAGGTGGTGTGCGATATATGGTTGGATAGATATACGAGCCTAGTTTATGGGTCAAAAAACGGCTTGTCGTTTCGAGCTTTGAAGTGTGAGAAAATGATTTTTGATTACAGAGTATGCAAGCTGCCAGACACGTTCTGCAGCTCCTTTTCACCTTCGTTGATTTTTCTCCTCGGTTTACACCGATCCTATTCCACGAAACAAAAGCATAGGGCCACGAGAGTTCAAGAAAAAGTTAACCTGAGGTAGCATGACATAGATTCAAGAAGCTATCAATAATGTATTTTGTTTTGTATTATAATAATTCTTTTCCAGTGAAAGCATAATTCACCTCGTGGCACTTATGGAAATCATAATTGACTTAACTTCGTTACTTTCTTTATTGTGTTATTTTGACTCTAAAACTAACTTTATTGGGTAAGTATGGTTGTGGTGTGGTATAGGGATAATATATAGGCTTCCAGTATTGGCTAAAAACGACAAACATGAAGAAGTGTCATAGTTCTTACTTTACTAATATTTCAGCTACCTTTGGTTAAATGATAGAATCTAAATAGTTTTTTTTATTGCTCGTACATCTGTTATTGAGAATAGATGTATTCTCTCTAGTTTCCTGGTTAGTGGCTTTATTTGTGAAAATTACAACTGGCATGGTTGCATTTGTGGCTGACCAATCTACAACTAAATATCAATCCCAGACACACACACACACTAGTTAACATTCCAATAGTTGCTGCCACTACAACATCGGGAATGAAGTATCCTACAAGCAGTACCAAAAATTATAATTAATACCTTGTAAAAATATATGTATGATGAATCTGCAATTACCTTTTTTATTGGGGATTGATTGAGTACTGATGTTGTGTTAATTGGATATATCATAGCAGGTTGCAGTCTCATGTCAGTGGATCGAAGTTGGATGTATAGGGATATTGGGAAGAAGTCAAAACGTGCCAAAGAGTATATGAGAGGGGTTAACAAATTTATCGAATTTGCCTTTTCCCATCCAGAGTGTGTAGCCAATGGAATGATTCGTTGTCCATCAAATAAATGTGATTTTCTTAATTATGAGTCCAAAGAAAGGGATACCTCACACTTCCGGTAACATTACATACGAGGAACGCCAAATTGAGCTGGTATAGTTTAACTTTATCCTTTCGATTGCTGCGCTAAATAATTAGTTAATTGCTTTCTTAATTTTTTTCCATTAAATCTTGTGATGTTTCATTATTTTCATGTACAGTTTAATAAGTTGGGTCGTCCGCCAACCCATTTTGAGACGTTTGGCTTCACTCATATGGTTGAAAAGGAGGATGGCACCCAAATGTATGCTAATGATGCATCCGCAGACCTTGCAGTAAGTATCCCAATGCATTTATATGGTGGTTACTAGCACTTATATCTTATTTAGGCCATTTAATAAAAAGTTGGGTATGTGTGTTCATACAATCTTTTTGGTGTTTGTTTTCCTATGGGTTTGTGTATGTGTGTTCATACAAGCAGCTACATGTTTGTGTTTTAGTGAGCGCGTGGTGTAATACAATTTTTTTCATAAAACCATGATTGTTTAATGTTCCTATATGTAACAATGTCTGCTGGTTTCTGTAAGGCGCGACCAAACTCAGTTCACAAGCCGATAAAAGAAGTCCAAAAGATGATGACGTAAAAGATGAAAACCACATTTTTATTGTTGGAGTAACTGTAATCTTGCTTTATCCCTTCAGATTATACAGACTAATGCCTAAAATTAAGGTAGAAAGTTAAAGGATGACATGATGTCTTTCTCAAGTATCCACTCTTGTATGTAGGTGTTAACAGTTACTACTGTGGTTGAGTGCATTCTTAAACCTCTTACTACTCGAGTCTTTTTCGTGGGGTCATTCATACTGAAGCCATAGATTATAAGCTAGTTGATGCCCAATTCCAAGCATGAACACCTTCATGGTCATGGATAATTATGGTGTCTTTTAAAGTTTTGCATTAACACTCTTATGGTCATAAATAATGATGGTGTCTTTCAAATTTCTCTTGGTGCTTTGATATTGGTAATTGTTGTGAACTTCTCGATTTGTAATGGTGACATTAGTGCAATGGGTTATATCGCTTTCATTCATTGGTGATATTGCTCACCTTCACCCCGTTGTTCGTTGTCGTTGTTGTTGTTGCTGTTGTTCTGTTATTGTTGCTGTTGTTCTGTTGCTGTTGTTCTATTGCTGTTGTTCTGTTGTTGCGTTGCTCTGTTGCTGTTGTTTAATTTCTTATGTTGCTGTTGTTTATTCTGGTTGTCTATGCATTGTTGTTGTTTTGGTTCTATTAATAACACAATTTTTTGTTATCATTAAGTCTTAGTATTAAATGTATGTGTTGTAATTTTTAGTAGGATTATGCAAATAAATTACGTGAAAAACATGGATTAGCCCCTGGTGTACTTGTGAATGCAATTGAGGATCTTGGTTTGGAGGCTTGGTAGGAATGTGTTGGGGGTGTGACGAGGGGTAGGCTCATTGGACGACCTGGCGAAAGGTGGAGTAAGACAGGTGTCTCAAGAGAATACGATGCACATGTTGATTCTCAGGAATCTTTTAGGAAACGGAAAAAGTTAGAGAAAGGCAACCAAAAGAAATCTAAAAGGGAAGCAAACTTGTATAACTTTATTGCTGATCAGAATTCATATATCTTAGAGCGGAGTACTTTACTTTCTTCGATGTCTTAATACATGCAAGCACTTGGCGAAAAATGTGGCATGACTCCTCCTCCCTCGTCTCTTCACCCCCTCCTACTCCTCCTTTCACATGTTCTACAGATGGTGCTTCAGCTGCTTCAGATGTTCCAGATGATCCTTTCTCATCTTGCCTTGGTGATGACTCTGACCATGATGAAAATGATGACAACGATGATAAGGAATCTGAGTCTGATGATGACTAATTATTTTTTGAGTTATGTTTTCTCTTTGGATTAAGACATGTACTACTTGAAGCGTAATGTTTGCTTACAAAAAGTTGATTTTCATTTATTGAACTACTTTTGTTAGACGATGTTATTTGACATTATTTATTATGAAATTTTATGATTCTCTTGATTTGAAATATTGTGTATATTTGTGGTAAAGTAGTACAAGTTTATTCAAGTGTATAATATTTTATAAAATAAATTATTTCTATACAGGTGGAGCAAAATCTCTATTACACGTTAAAGTGACGGTAAATGTTGTCACATATTACAGGGTATTAATATTGCAGAAGCCATCGCTTATTAGGTGCTAACGCGATGGCAATGATGATTGCGTATCATGAATGACGTGATGGCTAAAGTAGTCGTGTATCAATAATACAGCTATGGTCGAAGCAATCGCCTTTTTAGAGATAAAGCGATGGCTATAGCAATCGCGTATTGCATGATAATAAAAACAATCGCTTATGGCTCCCTATAGAGATGGTGAAAGCTATTACATATTAGATAAGGGATAGTTGAAGCAATCACGTTTGTAATATAAAGTGATTTAAAAAACAATCGCCTAATATTTGCTAAAGTGATTGACAAAGCAATCACCTATTCTAAATTAGGTGATGGTAAAGCAATCGTGTATGGTCGATAAGGCGATTGATTCAGCAATCGCTTATATTGACCTAACGTGATGATTTTTACACTCGCCTATTAATGGTTTATGCGATGGCTTTATAATTTTCTGAATAAAAAAAATTAATATTATTTTCTTTGTTTAGCGATTGTTTATGCCATCGCCTAAAATCTATGAAATAAGGCGATGGTTATTACAATCGCCTAAAGCTATAGCGACAAGGCTTTGTGCGATAGAACTAAAACCATCGCATAAAGTAAAGGCGATGGTATTTTAGTTTTGGCGATGGCTTTTGACCGTCACGTAAAAGCAATTTTCTGGTAGTTATATGTCCAATTTGTTGTATTTTCATGCACATACTATGAATTATTATTCATATATTATACGCTAGAACCCTAAAAGTTATGTTTTAAGAACCCTAGAATTGATTAAAGCATTACATAATTTTCAAGTCTTAAGAACCCTAGAATAAATTGAACCCTAGAATCGCGATTTCCGAGTCTTAAGAACCCTAGAATCGCGATTCCCAAGTATTTTAACCCGGACTCACAAATTGAATAAAAGCATTTCATAATTTTTCAAATAATGTAGAAGAAATACACACCTGTTGTCTGAGTTTCCTTCGTCGTTTTGGCCATTTTTGTTGTGTATTCAGTTCGTGGAGAAGAAATAATGCTCTTGTTAACAGTCGATTTCCTCTCGCAATTCTTACTTAGTTTTTGCTTGTGTAGACAATGGAAGTGAGATGAAACGTTTTTTTTGTGTAGACAATGGAAGTGAGATGAAACGTTCTGTTTTTGTGTTTCGCGCTTGTTTTATTTCTGGCTTAAATTAGTTTGGTTCATCGCAATTTTAAAATTTTCCAATCGCGATGATTAATAAGTTCATCGTAATGCTGATATTAATGCATCGCGACTAATCAGTATTAAGGGTAATTTGTATTTATGGTTTAAACGAAAATTTTACATGTGCATCGCGATGGCTTAAACCATGCATCGCGATGGCTTAAATTAAGCATCGCGACTCCTGATACAGGTATCGCGATGCATTCAAAAGATTTTGAGTTGGAAAAATCACTTCATTTACTGAAATATTAGTTTTTTTTGTTTGTATTAAGAACAAATTCGTATTTTTGACAAAAAGGCTTAACTTTACATTGGGCATCGCGATGCAAACATTTGTGCATCGCGATGCGAACATTTATGCATCGCGATGCCAACATTTGTGCATCACGATGCCTTTTGAAGGCATCGCGATGCATTCAAAAGGCATCGGGACTTTTGAGTTGGAAAAATCATTTCAATTTACTGAAATATTAGTTTTTTTGTTGTATTAAGTACATATTCATATTTTTGACAAAAAAAGATAAACTTCACATGGGCATCGCGATGCCCATTAGAAATGATTAAAACTAATGTTTTTATTTCACTTGTTGTTTGCATTAAGGACATATTCGTAGTTTTGACAAAAAAAAAAAAATTTACATTATGCATCGCGATGCCCACATTTGTGCATCGCGATTCGAACATTTTTGCATCGCGATGCCTTTAATTTGCATCGCGATGCATTCAAAAGATAAATCATTTCAATTTACTGAAATATTAGTTTTTTTGTTGTATTACATACATATTCATATTTTTGACAAAAAAAGATAAACTTCACATGGGCATCGCGATGCCCATTAGAAATGATTAAAACTAATGTTTTTATTTCACTTGTTGATTGTATTAAGGACATATTCGTAGTTTTGACAAAAAAGATAAACTTCACATTGGGCATCGCGATGCCAACATTTATGCATCGCGATGCCAACATTTGTGCATCGCGATGCGAACATTTTGCATCGCGATGCCTTTAATTTGCATCGCGATGCATTCAAAAGATAAATCAAATCAATTTACTGAAATATTAGTTTTTGTTGTATTAAGTACATATTCATATTTTTGATAAAAAGATAAACTTCACATGGGCATCGCGATGCCCATTAGAAATGATTAAAACTAATGTTTTTATTTCACTTGTTGATTGTATTAAGGACATATTCGTATTTTTGACAAAAAAGATAAACTTCACATTGGGAATCGCGATGCCTACATTTGTGCATCGCGATGCAAAAATGTTTGTATCGCGATGCAAACATTTATGCATCGCGATGTCATAAGTTGTTATCGCGATGCATTAAAAAGGCATCAGGATGATGGCCATCGCGATGATCTTTTTGGGACATCGCGATGCAAAGTGTTATTGATTTGCGCGCGTTTTTGTTTCATTAATGGTATAATCGTCTTTTCGCCTTAAAAATGCATTTTTTCGATTTTAAAAAAAGATGACTGAACTGGAGCGATTACAAACTTTTAAAAAGGGACCGGCCCGTAATTGACCCTTAAAAAAATAATAATAAAAAGTTATTCACCTTATGCTGATGTATGTAGCTTGTTAATGCCTTGAATGATGAACAATAATTGACATGCCCATTACTACACTTTATCTCCAACAGTGTTTCATCCGGATATTAATTTTCAGTTGATCTATCTATCCTTGTTAATGAAAATTTATATATTACCTTTTTTTTTTATTTTTTTTATTTTGGTTCTAATATTTGTGTTTCGCTAATGGAAAACTTATTTGAATATGAAAGGGTAAAAGCTTCACTTTTTATTAAAACTACACCTCAAACAAAGTACACATTTTTGAGTATTTCTTAAATAAAAATTTGATATATATTTTTATTTTTTCTAAAATCATAAAACACTTAATTCATAGTTCTAAGAAAGTACTACGAATTACGTGTTATGATTTTGAAATAAATAAAAAATAAACGCTAAATTTTCATTTGAAAAACATTCATTTTGATTGAAAAAAAAAGTCACATGTGATCACAATAATTTAAGAACGGGAGTGCAAAACTAAAATTAACACGTCAAAATTATATCGCTTGATTTTAATCAGATTCGTCGGTGCCATGAACCTATAAACAGATCAAACGTATTTTCTTAGTCACCATAAGTAAAATACTGTTACTAATATAATACTAATTCTATGTTTCGATGTTGAACTCTTATCTAATACTACTACTAAGCACTTTTCACTTTTGATTATTCACTTAGGTTGTTGTACGTACTAGGTAGACCGGTCCTTGGCAGGTGCAAAGTGATCCACTAGACAATACCCTAAAATTTTAAGGGCTCAATATTATAAATATGTATTATTTATAGGCTTTTTATTTACTTTTATTTGGATAAAATAAATATTAGTTCACTTAGTCGAGTGGAGACTTGTTGTGGGTAAGAGTTTTTTAGCCATCCTCAAGTTGTTGGTTCGAATCCTGCAAGCTGACCTTTGTTATTAAATAAAATAATATATTTATTTTCAAAATTTGTACTATAATTATTAAAAATCTCTTTTGTTTGACATGAATATATGAAGATCAATTCCTGTCATTTACATAAAAATATTTATTTGTCATTTTCACTCAAAACATCATGAACCATTACTTATATATCTTTCTCTTAAATTTTAGTGTCCCAAATTTAAGGGGGCCTAATTACATGAAAATTTGTAGCCTATCTTTATTTTTTGAAAAAATCGATTATGAATACCTAACTGAAGATTTTGCTTTAATAAATTTAGAACGATGATACTTTTCAGAGAAAATTTGATACTAGTTGGGAGTTTTAGGAATTTTGGTACTTTATTTCTAGGAAAATAATTTAAATATGATAATATTATAAAATATATATGTAATCTATCTTTAATTTTTAGTAATTATCTTTTATGAATTTTAGAGTCTAATTTTAATTTAGAATGGGGTTTCCAAAATATCAGGACCACCCTGGTACTAGGTAGGCAGAAAGTTGAATATATTAGGCACCGATCATTGGATTTTTATTTACTTATTTTTGGTCGTTGAACAACAAACATGCCATTAAGAATGTAATTGGGGGGGGGGGGTCATTTTAGAAATTAGAATATTGGGAGTTGGTTCAATATTAGTTGTTATATTATCTACCATAAATTAAGAAGCAAAAACAAAATCTTTTAGGTACAAACTTTCTAGTAAGTTGGTTGGTTGCAATTAACTAATACTCCTACGTAAACAACTAACTATTTCTCACTTTGATTCTTTCAAGGTACAGGCTGCTCGAATGTTGTAGATTTTATGGTAGGGTCAACCCCCACATGGAATACTATTTGCAGACCCAAAACAGAGAGAGAGAGAGAGAGAGAGAGAGAGAGAGAGAGAGAGAGAGAGAGAGAGAGAGAGAGAGAGAGAATACGAATTCAGGATTATAACATCATTGAAGAACACAATATATCCACCTAGGGTTCTTCTCTTTCTTATTAACAATTCAATCGCTAGTTGTAAATCTACTTCAGTCGAGAATATTGTAATCTCCCTCCAAAAGAAAAGGTACTTAGTTATCTCCAATCTTAAAGTTTTTAAAAGGTTTCTACACCATGTCACGTCATCAATTTATAAATTTTTTCTTTATAAATCTATATATTCTCCAATATATATATATATATATATATATATATAAACTTTATAGTATGGACCCATTTTATTTTTTCACAATATATATTAAAAAATTATACATTAGTATTTAAAGCTTTGAAAACGGTGAAAAGGATCAGCTTGATGCGGCTCGGTTCATGAACTTCAACCGCTTCATTACAACTCAACAACCGCAACGCTCCCAAAATCTCTCAACTGGTTGATACCAAAAGATAAAGCTTTATAAAGCTCCCATTGGAGATACTCTTTTATATAACTAAAACGAAAACAAAAGCAAAGGTTCCCACGTGGCAGCTTTATATACATTATTTTCCCGCCTAATCTATATCTATCTATATCTGTATATCTATAACTATATATAACTAAAAAAAATTCAGTGTGTTCTAATATTTGTTCACCAACAAAATAAGAAACCTCTTCCATTTTAGAACTTTTCTTTAATTAAAAAGTTTGATTCATTTGAGATTTACTTTTTTTTTCAACTCAAAACTCAAATAACCCCCATCTTGAACAATTTTTCTAATTGAGGTATGCTCAAACAATCTTGAACAAATTACCGTACCGACTAAAAAAAATTTAAATACAAAAAAATTATATTTTAATTAATATATAAATATAAATATCATGCCCGTGCTTTAAGCACGAGTTCTAACTAGTACTTTAAAAATACTACGAATTACGTGTTTTATGATTTTGAAAAGAGTAAAAAAATATATGTCTAATTTGCGTTTGAAAAATGTCCTGATTGACCAAAAAGTCAAACATGATAATTTGGGATGAGAGAGTATTAAAAATAAAAGATACCGTACAAGTAATGAAGCGTGAGCTATAAGAAACTACAGAATAAACAAGTCTAGCTAGTTTAAATCAAACATCAATACTTTTCATTATCATTAATTTCCACACAAACAACATAAAAGTAGAAATATAATTAACTGTTACACATGGTAATCAACTCATTATAATTAGGAGGAGTAGAATAGCAGGGGATTTCTCGATCTTTATTTGGCTTCTCACATGGCCGGTAAGAGAAGGGAGAGGAGGGAAGATAGAAAACCTGGATGTACGACCTTACCAAACCTAAGTAAATAAGCATCATTTAATGCGTATTCTAATTAACACTTCACGTAACATGAGTTTTAGGTGTAACTTAATTAATTACTCTTTCTGGAAGCAACGACAGCGACAAGTGGCTTCTTCATCTCACAAGAAAGCTTCAGCACCTCAGCTAGGTCAACTGGATGACCCATCTCTTCGACCCATTCGAAATGGTGCACCAACTTGGCCACCCAAAGGCTCACTGTCACCAGCCCTAAGTTCTTTCCTGGGCAAACCCTACGACCAGCTCCAAATGGTGCAAGCCTTAGGTCACATCCCCTCAAGTCCACGTCAGCACCACCAGCACACGCTAGGAACCTTTCTGGCTTGAACACCAAAGGGTCCTCCCAAATAGTAGGGTCGTGTGTGATGGCCCACATGTTCACCATGGCGGTCGTGTTGGAGGGAACAACCATTCCATTGCTGAGGTGGACATCTGATGTGGATAGTCGGGACCACGATAGCAGGGGCCCAGGTGGATGGACACGTAGGGTTTCCTTCACCACGGCTTGAAGGAAGGGTAAGTTAGTAATATCAGCATCCTTGACACCCCTGTTTCCTACAATACTGTCTAGCTCATGTCGAAGCTTTGCTTGGACCTCCTGGTTTAAGATCAACTCGGCCATCACCCACTCAGTTAGAAGAGCGGTTGTGTCGGTTCCGCGAAAGATCATTTCCTGCAGAAAATAAAAACTTTATTTCATAAAAAACATTTTTTTTCAAAAAAAAAAAAAAAAAAAAAATTGGCCATGCATGATGGAAGTTGCATAATTATTGCATGGCTTTAACATGCATGTTACGAGTATAAAGTTTTGTAATCACTCGATTAAGAGAACAAATTAAATGACAATAGCATATATATTAATTACTAGAAAGATATACTCCCTCCATCTCTTAATTATTGTCTTGTTTGACCCGGCACACGAATTAAAAAAAGTAATTGAATTGAGTATTAATATTGATATAATGTATAATTTCCTTTAATGCCCATGTGTATATTGTCCATAATTAAAGTAGGGAAAAAAATAAGGGTAAAATGGTAAAAGTAATGTCTTAAAAAAGAAAATTTTTAGACAAGGACGGATTAAAAAGGAAAGGAAGATAATAACTTAGGGACCGAGGGAGTATAACACTAACCCATAGGATGGCCACCATATCATCCTCTTGAAGCTTCTCTTCACCTTCCAAAGAGAGTAAAACATCAACAAAATCAGAAGTTTCATCAGAAATCTTGGTATGCTCTCTCTGTTTGTGCTCTTCAATAATTTGTTGCACGAGTTTTTGAACTCTACAAACAAGAGCCAAGCAACGGTCGTTGATACGGAAAGGGTCAAAAAAGTAATTCAACAATGGCAAATGATCAGACCAGTTGAAAGCTCCCAAAAGCTCAAACCCTTCTCTTACCATCTCATGCAGCTCTTTAGCCTTGTGAGTGTTGTATTTTTTACCAAAAACAATTTCCATTATATTGTTCAAAGAAGCAGCTTGTAAGTGTTTTCTTAAAATGACAAAGCCATGGAGGGATTGTTCTTTAGCAATGGCGTCCAACATGGAGGTGCATTCTAGCTGACGACTAGGTTCGTGGGCTATAATGCGCTTGGGTGCAAATAGATGAGAGGATGCTATCCTTCTTAGGAGGCGCCAGTATGCACCATTTGGTGCGAACCCAATGGCTCGGCTAAACATGAGCTGATCAGCTGATTGCTTGATAGGACGGTTGGCAAAGTGGGGAGAGATCAAGATCTCGCGGGCAATTTGTGGGTCCGAAGTTACAATAACTGGGGTGGAACCCAAGCTGAAGGCCATGAGTTGGGTGGCAGCTTGATTCTCAGCCATGGACGCGAGGGTTCTATGAGGCAAGCCATGGCTCAAGCTGAGCAAGCTGCCAAAGAATGGAAGGCCTCTTGGGCCGGGAATTGTGAGCCTGCACATTTGGTTCTGGCCATTACGCCAAGCAGGCCCACCTGGACAAGTTAAGGCCCAGTATAAGAGGCCGACAATTGAAAGTCCCATCATAATGGATAGCAAATCCAAACTGCTTATGTTGGAAATTTCAAGAATAGATAAGAAATTTATCAGCCGCCAACTCATGTCCTCACGGCTTGAGGTGAATTCCATGAGTGTGTGTTTATGTTTGTGTGTGTGTATGTGTGAGAGAGAGGGAGAGAGGTGTGGTGTGGTGTGGTGTGGTGAGGTTAGGGGAATGGTGTTTAAATAGGGTGCATGTCTAACACTAGGAGGCATTTGATTGGTCCAAATAGCTATTGGACCTCCTCGGTTACGTAGAAAGAGAGCTTTCAAGATTTAGAAGTTTACGTGTGCATGCCTTCGAACAAGAATGAAGCCTAAAAGAATGAAAAGAATATTGCTTGATGAAACAACATGGTTTATTGGGAGAAAATATTAGTAGGTGGTAACAAAGCACTTCTTCCCTTTTTTTTATATTTTTTATATGAAATGGGTTAGGTGGTAACAAAGCACTTCTTCCTTTTTTTTTTTTTTACATGAGTAGATTTCTGTAATACGGACCCTCACTCTCTTATATCTTACTCCACCAACATCCTGTAGGTCGGGTTAAAGAAATCTGTCGTACAGAAAACGGTATTTTCTAAGTTTTTTCCTTTTTTTGGTCTAGTTTAATGTACATTAAATTACTTATTTTCCCATTATAACTCTCACCAAGTTTGAGTAATTACAAAATAAACAATGCACATTAATTAATTAAATATAAAATATAAGTGAAAATTTAAAAATTAGATATTAGTTATTGAAGCATTTACTAAGAATTCTAAATTGGTAAAGTTTTATCTGCTGACCAATATAAACGACTTTGAAGATAAATTATGTTCTTGATTGACATATATACTTCAAGATTAATAAAAAAAGGTTTTCTAATTGAGTTTAGCATAATTATTAGAAAGGTTATTTAATCTATAATTTGGGTATAATTATTCAACACGTGGCTAGTTAAGACATCGATCGATCCTTAGAAACCCAACTGTAGATTGATAATTGATCAAATAGTTAGTTACGAGACTCTTTGAAATCGAGGAGAAGACCTTCTCAGTTTTTAGCCTTTACACTTTTGGACATTTTTCATGTTGGATATTAAGCCAAGCTCATTTAATTCAAAATTTTAATTATTTATGAGTTATTAAGGCTTGATCTTGGTTATTTGAGAAGTTAAATCAGAGCTTGAGGCTCAATCCTGATTTATTGTGTTGAAAATATTGTTATTTAAAGTTGCGATTCGAAGTGTTTGGTGAAAAGGCGTTGAACAAGGTGTCAACGGAATATTGGTGCATTCTTTTGATACCGAGACTACGATGAATTTGTCAAGTGTAGTTAGAGCGTGATTTTTGCAAGAAGAAATACTACAATCAAAGGTTAGTCCGTTATTATTGATTATAAGAATGTGTTTTCCCAAGTTAGTTTTTTTCAAATTATGATTCTTGGAGAATCGACATTAGTAATTATCTTAAGACTTGTTACTTGTGTTATGATGTATTTAAGCAATTTGATAATTCAGAGTCAAAAACACTTTCAATAGTGAAAGAACTTCGTATTTAGCCGATTTTACAAGATTCAATATATAAAAAAATTTGGTGGTTGGTGTGTTTGGAAAGTACCAGCCCAAATATTGTCGTGCACAATGATATATATATATATATATATATATATATATATATATATTCAATTGAGTGATATTGTTAATTGATTGGTTTGATTGGTTATTAGTTTTTAATATTGGTTATTGTTATTTCGCTCTGTGACCTTTGATGTTAAGAATTATTTAATTCTTAAATAATAGTATTGATATCAGAGTTATCATTAATTAGGCAATTTTATATTGCCTACATTTCAACTCCTGACAAAATTAAAAGTGTCCACCCTCGTTAGTTTCAAGTAGAGGAGCTCAAACAGTTCATACCGCCAGTTCAGGTTTGAAACCGCTATTATACAAATCGTAACTGAACCATATATGGTCGGTTCCGGTTTTCTGGTTTTTTTATAATTTTTTTTAAAAAACTATTATAAAGTGTACAAAAAAGTGTTATATTTTTTTTATTTTTTACAAAAGCTATAAATTGTAAAAACTTTAGTTATGAAAAATTACTAGTATAACATTTTTTTGCAAAAGTTTTGTAATAATAACAAAAATTTGAGAACTCAAAAAAACTTACAATTAAAGTTTAAGAATTGAAAAATAAAAAGATAAAAAAAAAAAGGGAACCGGAGAAAAACAGTGAAAAATAAAAGTTTAGGAACTCAAAATTTTAAAAATTAGCTATTTTGGCAGTTCAAACCGCCGGTTTGGAACTAGGATTGAACTGATGGTTTAAAACCGGAGAAGAACCGGCGGGTCACGGTTTTTGATAAATAGAAACCAAAACTGAACCGTGGAACCGACGATTTTAGTTTGAACTATTTTTAAGGCGTTTTGGTTCCAGTTCGAACCACCAGATCGAAACCGTTTGGGCACCTCTAATTTCTTCTACTACTATTAATTGTAGAGCTTGATCACAGGTTTTCACCTATATAGAAACTTTATCCATTATAATATCACCTAAACTTTACCCAAAATTCCTTGTTAAAAGTTAATTATTTCAAGATTTTAATTTATATTCTCTCCTTTTAAGGTAAAAAGTCTATTGTTTTATTTTAGGATGTTTCACTTATAGAGAGTCGAATTTAAAATATTATGCCTACAATCTCCATTAATCTTTCAACTTTACCATTCACGTATGCTATAAATATTTTAACTATATTTAATTATTTTTGTAATTATGACTAACTACAATACTATTATATATCACTTAATTATTAGATTTTTCAAACGTGGATTTTGCGTGGAACGGAGGGAGTATGATTTTATAAAAAATATGTCTAAAACTTAAATTAACTAAGTTTTTAACTCTAAGTTTAATATAAGGGAAATGAATATCTAAAACTCAAAAAATGTAAAACATAAATTTGACTTTATAAAACAAAAGGAGGGGGAGCACTACTTATTGTAAAATGGAACTTTAATTAGTACTCTTGGTACAAACACAATTGAATGATTGCAAAACATAAACAATAAAAATGAATGATTAAACTTATCCTAAATATTTGTCAAATTTGGTGTCTTAACCCTCAAAAAAGGAAAAAAATAAATAAATAAACAACACGTGCCGCATCACGTGCAACGAGAGTTCCTTAGTATTTCGAAGATAGTGTGGAAACAAAAACTATGGATCCTCATCTTAATTGTTAAATAAAACTACTCTCACCATTTTATACAAAGAGTATATTATATTATTATGAAATGTTTCACTCAAATAGTTCACTTTCAAAAAAATTGTATTCAACCTCCATTACCTTTCAACTTTACCCTCTACATGTTATGTTAACATTTTGACTATACTAAAATATTTTTGTAATTATGATTAATCTTAATGATACTTATATATAGTAGTATAATATTTCTTAATTATTAGACATTTTAAACATAAAGGTTTTTTGTGGAACAGAGGGTGTAATACTTATGCAGGTGAGTAAAATTTTAATAGTACATTGTAAATATTAAGTAGCTTTAAATCTTGTTCGGTTTGATATCAAGTTCCTAGAAACGACTTAAATATTGTTTCTTTATTACATATTACGTATATCATAAAGTTTGTAAATAAAAATTCTGATTTTTGACGCTCAATTTATAAAATTTTAATTTCAAGTTATAGGATTGATCGATAATCAAAGTTGATTTAAAAGAAATCAATACACCTTTTTAAGATGTGAAAAGTACATAAGTTTTCAATTACTACAGTATCAGTTATACATATCAACAGAGTTTTTAAATCATTTCATTTAATATTGATGACTTTTTGTGTGCTTGAGTAAATATTTTTCAACGGTGCTGACAGTATATCAAAAATAAACTCGATGCTGATTGATTCTTGTTGAAGTGAAAAAAAAACTTTAGTGCTAAATTTAACAAAGCACAAGTTGTAGAACTCCAATCAAGAATTGAGATTTCCAATTACTACTTAGTTAATGCAAATGGATTTGCGAATTAGGGGATCGGAAGAATCGGGCGCACGAGCGTGGCACAAATCTCAATTACAGGCACTGTTACTTGTAGGTTCACCAAAGTTGGATCCAAAACTTGATTATACAAAAGCTAATTTGAGGATTTCCATTGAAGTGAGTAATTACGTTACCTGCGTGCGTTTTTGGCGGGAAACTAGTGGGATTGATGTTTGCGTTGACCGTTGACCCCACCCCAGTGTCGGATCCCATGCCTCACTTGTAATCAGTACAGTATGTTGGGTTTGCGTTTTCTTGAATCAAATTGGAACCAATAGCAACGAATAATGATATAAGAGAATAATATCTCTTTTATATATTTGTATTTAAGTGTAATTATATTTTGTATATTCTTCCTATTAGTTAGTTAGGTCTTCTAGTTAATATTGTATTATAACTCTTATTGTTGTATTATGTTAACTTGTAACCCAAGTATTGTAACCCTATAAATATATTCTACAATCAATAGAAATGCTATGCCATTATTTACAAAAATTATTATTCTCTACATGGTATCTAAGCTTTGATTCCACAACCTCTAAAACCACCAAACTTCCGCAACCCTCAACTACTACCGCCCACCACCCTTCTCATTCCTCTCAAACAGCAATCATGGTTTCTAACACAATCACCATCCAAGATCCCACAGACTCCATCAAAACCTATCAACTCATTAACATTTCCAACCACAATTCCGACCTTGTTGAGTCCTCGCAGGTCGCCCCACCTAACACCGACCTTCCTCATCAGCTCATACCTCAGGCCGCTGCTCGCACCTCACCCATCATTACTCTCTCGCGAAACAACATCCACAAACTCATAAACAAACTCTGCCTCTCAGTCTAACTAAACACCGACCTTAAACCAACATATGTAACTCAGGCCCTCAAAGACAGCAGATGGCGACAGGCCATATCCGAGGAATATGATGCCCTCCTCAACAATGGTACTTGGGAACTGGTACCTCCCATAGGGGTCCCTAATATTGTTGGCTGCAAATGGATTTTTTGGATTAAATGATCTGCTGATTGAAAAATTGACAGGTACAAAGCTCGCCTGGTCGCCAAAGAATTCCATCAACGACCAGAAGTTGACTACCATCCCGGTGGTCAAACCCACCAAGGTTTGCCTCATCCTCTCTCTTGCGATCAGCCGGGGATGGGATCTTCGTCAGCTCGAAGTCAACAATGCCTTCTTGTAGGGAACCCTCACCGAGGAAGTCTTGACTCAACCTCAGGGCTTCGTCGATACTGATCATTCGCAACATGTGTGTCGACTACGAAAGGCTATTTATGGTCTCAAGCAAACACCTCGAGCTAGAGCTGTCAAAACGGGTTGAACCCGCCGGGTCAGCCCGTACCGCCACCTAAAAATGGCGGGTTGGGTTGAGGAAAATCAGTCCCGTATTGGGGCCGGATCAAACGGGTTGGGCCCGTGCGGGTCACGGGTTGAGGCGGGACGGGGCGGGTTGGGCCGGGCTAGTCCGTTAATTTAAATAATCAATTTATTGCTATTTTACATTTAATCTAGACCGTTGTTGAATATTTCAAAAAAAAATCCTAGGCTAAGATAAGTCATACGGCGACCACGGGGATTGTCATTTGTCAAGTAAAACAACGAATCCATCAAACAAACACATCTCTCTCTCTCTCTCTCTCTCTCTCTCTCTCTCTCTCTCTCCCGATCTCCGACTCCGACCAATCGAACTCTGAAGATACTGCATCGCGGCGCTCGCCGACAGTGCTCCTTCGGACCTTCTTTCACTCCGACAGACGACAGTGCTCTTCTTAATTTCTCGCCATCATCGACTACTCTCCACCGTCCACCCTCCACCATCCACCGTGCTCTCTCTCTGCCTCTCTCCAGGTAAATTGATTTAAGCCCCTAATTTTCTTTTGGCTGTTAACCCCCCAATCGATTTGAGCCCTAATTTTTTCTATAAATGTTACCCCCCAATCGATTTCAGCCCTAGTTTTTTCTATAGTCAGTTCGTTCAATTTTAATCTTCAATTCATTATTTTTTTTTAATGATCTTTGTTTCATAAATTATGTGTTGAATTATTTCTTGTTTTACTTAACAGTTAACACATACCAAACTGTTAGTGTTGGCCTGTTTTGGTTCAAGGATTTTGTCCTGAAAATGAATCCATGTTTTATTTTCTTGTTAGCATGAAAAATGTTTTGTATATATACACTGTTTTGTAAAAGCAAGCAAGAAGACTAAAAATGTTTAAATATCAATCTTTTGTTTTTCACAATATAATCTTCATTTTCTTTGCAGTTGTTTCCATGAACCAAATAAAGACTAGAAAACAGCCATAAACAACTTTGTTGCTGTAAGTATTTCTTCAGTATCTCACTATGTTTTTCATATTTATTGTAGACTTGGAGAAAAGAAATTATGGAATCTACTTTAAATCAAAGTATTAATGTTGATGAGGATCATGAGGTTGACAAATTAGGAACCAATCCAACTAATATGAGTTGTCACGAGGGGTCATCTAAAAAGAACAAAGAATCAACTTCTGAGGTTTGGAATTACTTTAACAATTAAAAACCTGGTGAAGATGGAGCTCCTAGAGCTGAATGTAAGGGATGTAATAAGGTATATAAAGGTGGAGATAAAAAAAATGGGACTTCTATGTTGAAGCGTCACATTCCAAAATGCTCCATGTTAAGGATCTATGATGTGGGACAATTGATGGTTGATCATGAGGGGAAGATAAGATCTAAGAAAATTGACCAAAAGATTGCACGTGAGCTATTAGCTGCTGCAATAATTAAACATGATTTGCCATTTTTTTTTTTTGTTGAATATGATGGGTTTCGAGCTTGGATGAAGTACTTAAATGCTGATGCTGCTTGTATTTCTAGAAATACTCTTGTTTCTGACATTACAAGAATCTACATGAGAGAGAAAGAGAAACTTAAGTAAGTTTTTACTAATATTCCAAATAGAATTTGCTTAACTTCAGATGTGTGGACTGCATGCACTAGTGAGGGTTATATTTGTTTGACTGGTCATTTTGTTGATGATAATTGGAGATTGAATAGTAAAATACTTAGTTTTGCTCATATGCCTCCTCCACATTCCGGAGTTGAATTGGCTGCAAAACTGTTTGAGTTTTTGAAGGAATGGGGGATTGAGAAAAAGGTTTTTTTCCTTGACATTGGATAATGCATCTAGTAATGACAATATGCAAGACATTTTGAAAGATCAACTCTATTTGCATGATAGCTTGATGTGTGAAGGTGAATTTTTTCATATTCGTTGTTCTGCTCACATATTGAATCTCATAGTCCAAGAAGGTTTGAAAGTGGCTAGTACAGCTTTGAATAAAATTAGAGAATCTGTTAAGTATGTGAAAGGTTCGGAGAGTAGGATGAAAAAATTTGAAGAATGTGTGAGAGTTGTTGGTAACATTGACACTAGTATTGGCTTGCGATTGGATGTATCTACTCGTTGAAATTCTACATATTTGATGTTAGATAGTGCCATCAAATATAGAAAGGCATTTGCTTCTCTTAAGTTGAATGATAAGAATTATAAATATTGTCCTTCAATTGAAGAGTGGAAAAGAGGAGAGAAAATATGTGAGTTCTTGAGCCATTTTATGAAACTACCAATTTGATTACTGGCTCTTCCTATCCTACATCAAACTTATATTTTATGCAAGTTTGGAAGATTGAAGTTTTGTTAAAAGAAAACTTGTTGAATGAAGATGTGGTGATAAGTGATATGTGTAGAAGGATGAAAGAAAAGTTTGACAAGTATTGGGCTCAATATAGCATGGTATTTGCATTTGGGGCCATTCTTGACCCCCGAATAAAGCTTTCAATGTTGGAGTATTTTTATTCAAAGGTTGAGAGTGATCCTATTAAATACCAAGAGAATATATCACTTGTGAAGACAAAGTTATATGAGCTTTATGAGCAATATTCTAAATCTAATGCCAACACGACAAGCTCTTCACAACCACAGTCTTCTTCTATTACACTTGCACCCATGGAAAGCGGAGGAGGATTTAAAAGCAAGGGCAAAAGAATATTTGATGTAAGTAATATAATATTTTCTATTTTTTTTTATTGTTTTCTCTACTTGATTTACATTTGGTTTTTTCATTTTAGATTCATAAAATACTTTAATTTTTGTAGGAAATTAAGGCATATGAAAGTCAAACAATTACAAATGCTGAGAAATCTCAATTGGATCTCTATTTGGAGGAGCCAAAGCTTGAATTTACATATTATGAATGTTGGGCCTACATTTTAAGTCAACTTGTCTACAACTTACATATATCATCTTGATACTAACAACTTGAGTTCTCCTACTGCATCTTGACATTTTTTTTTGCAGGTTGAATTACTGTTACGTTACAACCTATTTTTTAGGAAATATGTCAACAGATAAAGGAGACTGAGTCAACAAACGTTTTCTCATCAACAAGGCCAGCAAAGGATCCCTATCTCTTCAACCAACATAGTGGCGAGAATACCTCAACAACTTTAAACCGATTTCCTATATTTTAGGCTTATTGTTTTCTTTGCAATTCGAGGTATAAAAAGGGAGGAACACATGTATTTTACACACATACTCTCACTAGTTTAAGCTCCCTAGCGTACGCTCTTAGTCTTGTATTCAACCTGATTAATAAATCATTTGGTCAAGGCAGGTTCCTAAACCTCCCGGGGTTTTGTGCCGGCGAACAAGTTGTTCAAGGGCTTTTCCTAGTTAACAAAACTCTTTGCGTTCATTTCTATAATATTTTATAGTCATAGTACCCAGATTCAAACCATTTTTGTCATCTTTCTTGTTACTAGTCTCTCTTGTTGAAATTTGACCAAAACAATTTGGCGCCATCCGTGGGACTTCTTTGATTATTTATATAGAAATGGCCAATCCATCGTCTGGTAGTCTTGGTGAAAGGAACCAGCCGCTTCCTAGTTCTGGTATCTCAGGCAATCCATCTTCAAATCCGGAAGCTGCCAATATGGAGTTAATGTCTAACATGGTCACGATATTGAAAAAGTGATCGACCGGTTGGATGCTCAAGAGCATACGAACACTATGATACTCAATGCCATTGATTCCATGCGTAAAGGGAAGCAAACTGAAACTCAAACGTCTACTCCATTTTCACCTTTGCATCCTAGATCTTTGTTTGGTGCAGGTACAGGACCAAGCCATGTTGGAGATATCCCTATGTCTAGTACCTTACCAGCAGAAAGTACAATCATGACATCCATTCCAACCTCGCGGCCAAGATTCAGCCTTACAACTAGCCAACCTGTGTTGACGTCTTGCTATACCTATGCCGCACCCTCGATGGGGCAAACAGGAAGTTTCTTTAATACTTTTGACATACGCATCCCAATTTAATAACAATTCTCTTTTCGCAGAGTCAACTTATTAGGAAATGCAAACCATAAAAGAATTGCTTCGGCGTGCACGAGTCAACTTGCCTCATCACCAAGTTTCCCCAACTTGCTACAACGAATCTCGTTTTGTTCCAGCCATAGCTAATGTAGAAATCCCAAAGAAATTTTCAGTCCCTCATATGAAAAAGTATGATGGGAGCACTGATCCAGCAGAGCATGTGTTGTTGTACCAGGAATCAATGGATATTATAAGTATCCCCCCTGTTTTTAAAGAAGCATGTTTTTGCAGGGGCTTTGGCTCAACTCTGTCAGGACCAGCCTTAAAATGGCTAACAGGACTCCCTCTAAACTCTATTTCATCCTATGCTCAACTTGTCAGCATGTTCACTAATCAATTTTCATGCAAGGGCATTCGACAAGTTGACCCGACCTTTACGTAATTGTGCAACAGCCTAATGAGAGTCTTAAAGAATATTTGCACAGGTTTAATAAGGAAGCAGTAACCATACCCAATCTGGATATGTCCACAGCTACGGAAGCATTCCGTATTGGCCTGAAAAAGAACTCTCTATTTTATAATGAGCTGGTGATGACACCTGCCAAACAACTCGAAGAAATAAGAACCAGAGCCTTACGATTCATCAGATTGGAGGAGGACAGTCTAGCAATGGAAAAGTCAATTGGAAGGACCCCTCTATTTGAGCCATCAGACAGAAAATTAGATTCCCACCATTATAAGTCTAGCAAGGGCAAACCCCCTGTTAAAACTGAATCTTCTAAAGTTCATTTTGTAGATGATGATCAAGATGGAGATGATAATGACTATCCTAAAATATCTGACTATTGTTTTTCTGTGGATATTGCAGGAATCCTTTGCGCCATGGAAAATCTTGGAGATAAAGCAAGATGGCCCAAGAAAAATGACAAGCCCACAACCTGGAAGGATAAGTCCAAGTGGTGTGCATTTCATGAAGGTAAGTTCAGTCCCTCGTCCTGCATAGCAATTAAAGAAAAAGGCCCAGGATGTTATCGAAGCAGTGGAGCACGAGACGAAGAGTGTTTCCGTGGATGAATCAAATCCTGAGGCCCAAATACAAGTTGGAACAGACCTTCCAACCGAAATTGAGGAAGAGCTGATCGAGTTTTTGAAAAGTCAGAAATGCTGTTTTGCATGAAACATGAAGATATGACAGGAATAAGCAAGGACGTCATTACTCACAAGTTAAACATTGATCCAACTATTCGTCCTGTCCACCAGAAAAGGAGAAAGTTCGCCCATGAACGGAACCAGATTATAAAGGATGAAGTTGAAAGACTTTTGAAAGCCAAGATGATCAAGGAAGTTCAATATCCAAGATGGCTGGCCAATGTTGTGGTGGTAGAGAAGAAGAATGGCAAGTGGCGAGTATGCGTGGACTTCATGGACTTGAACAAGGCCTGCCCGAAAGATCCATTTCCTCTTCCTCATATTGATTCTCTAGTCGATGAGACAGCTGGCCATGATATCTTGACGTTCATGGATGCATCCTCAGGATTTCAGCAAATTCAAATGGAGCCCTCAGACCAAGAAGATACGGCCTTTATGACTCCAGAAGGTATATATTGTTATATTGCTATGCCATTTGGTCTTAAAAATGCAGGGCAACTTATCAAGACTGGTAAACAAGATGTTCAAAGACCAACTTGGCAAGACGATGGAAGTCTACATAGATGATATGGTAGTAAAGTCCAAGCATATTGAAGATCACGTGGAGCATCTTGCTGAGGCATTCAACATCTTGAAAGCCTTCAACATGAAACTCAATCCAGCGAAGTGCAACTTCGGTGTTAAAGCAGGGAAGTTCTTGGGCCATATGGTGACTAAGAGAGGAATTGAAGCTAGTCCTGAACAAATCAAAGCTATTCTCAACTTGGAATCTCCCAAGAATATTAAAGACGTCCAAAGGTTAACCGGTAGAGTAGCTGCCCTAAATAGATTTATATCTAAATCATCTGATAAGTGCAGGTTATTCTATGAAGTGTTAAGAAAGAATAAACTATTCCAATGGACTGATCAACATGAGGCAGCCTTCAAACAACTTAAGGAATACTTGATGACGTCACCCCTACTTGCCAAACCAGAACGTGGTGAGCGCCTCTACTTATATTTAGCCGTATCTGAGAATGCAGTTAGTGCGGTGTTAGTGAAAGAAATTCAAGGTGAACAGCATCCTGTGTATTATGTAAGTAAGTCTCTACTAGATGCTGAAACAAGGTACTCTCATCTTGAAAAGTTAATTTTAGCTTTAACTACTGCCGCTACAAAATTGCGTCATTATTTTGAAACACATCCCATTACTGTTAGAACTAATTATCCTGTAAGAAGTGTGTTGAGAACTCCAGAAATGTCAGGAAGATTAGCCAAGTGGTCGGTCAAGTTGAGCACGTATGACATTTCATATGAGCCCAGAACAGCTATCAAATCTCAAGCTCTAGGCGATTTCGTAGCGATTTTAGTCCAAGTCGCAACCTGAGGTAGAACAAGAGGTACAACAGCTTGAAGGTAAAACAACTCCTAGATTTTGGACACTTTATACGAGATGGAGCTTCAAATTCCAAAGGAATTGGCTTGGGAATTGTTGAAGTCCCCAAGGTGATATCATACCTCAAGTATCTGTGAATTCAATGCGACGAATAATGAAGCTGAGTATGAGGCTTTAATCATGGGTTTAACTACTGCTTTAAGTTTAAATATTACTCATATAAATGTATATGTTGATTCTCAATTGCTCGCTAACCATTTCAATGGCAGCTACATGGCTAAGCATTCCAAAATGACTCTATATCTTCAACATGTTAAAGCTTTGGCTTCAAAATTTCTGTCATTCTCATTGGAGCAGGTCCCTAGAGAAGAGAATACAGAAGCAGATGCACTGGCCAACTTGGGTTCAACTTGCAAATCTATGTTGCATACTAACATTCCCATTATTTATGTTAAGTACCCAGTAATAGACCAAGTGGAAGAAACTCAAGAAGTGACTCAGTCTAATGGGGCACAAGATACCAGTCCATCTTGGACCCAACCTATAATTGAGTTCCTTCAACTTGGAACTATACCACCTGATGTTAAGAATGCTAGATCCTTTAAAATGCGCACTTCAACTTTTGTTTTAATAGATAATGTCTTGTTCAAGAAATCTTTCGCAGGACACTATTTGAGATGTATTGACAATGAACAAGTTGAACTCGTGCTGAAGGAGATCCACGAAGGAACATGTGGAAATCATTCCGGTGGGAAGGCACTGGCATCAAAGGCCCTCAGGACTGGTTATTACTGGCCAACAATGCGTCAGGATGCCATGAGCTACGTGCAAAAATGTGACGCCTGCCAAAGGCACAGTAACATCTTGCATCAACCTGCTGAACCTCTACATTCTATTGTTTCATCTTGGCCCTTCATGAAATGGGGCATGGATATTGTGGGCAAGTTGCCTAAGGCTCCTGGAGGCAAAGTGTTCATGTTAGCAATGACTGACTATTTCTCAAAATGGATCGAGGCAGAGGCCTATGTGCAAGTAAGAGACAAAGAGGTAGTTTCATTTTTAAAGAAGAATATTATTAGCAGGTTCGGTGTACCATCAGAGATCATATGTGATAATGGATCCCAATTCATAAGTAAAAAGACTGGAGATTTTTGTGCTCGTTGGGGCATCAAGCTGATCACATCCACACCAGTCCATCCTCAAGCCAATGGTCAAGCTGAGTCAAGCAACAAGTTGATTGTCAACAACTTGAAGAAACGCCTAGATCAAAAGAAAGGAAAGTGGGTGAAGAATTACCGCTTGTACTTTGGGCAGACAGAACGACTACAAAAGGGGCCACAGGTAGAACTCCATATTCTTTGGTGTTTGGAGCAGAAGCTGTAATTCCAGTCGAGGTAACAATCCCAACAGCGAGGTATGGTTTATTAACTCAAGATGAAAATAACCTCTTGTTAACCCAAGATCTAGATACAATTGATGAGATCAGGGATTTAGCCAAGATAAGGATGGCAGCCTATCAACAACGGATTGCTAGATCCTACAACAAGAATGTCAGAATAAGAAGGTTCCAGGTTGGTGATTTAGTTTTGAGAAAAGTATTTCAAAATACCGAAGAACCGAATGCAGGTAAATTGGCTCCCAGTGGGAGGGACCATATCTCATTGATGCTGAAGCCGGCAAAGGTGCATACTGGTTGTCAACCCCAAGTGGAGATAGGATCCCTAGGAGTTGGAATGCCATTCATTTAAAGCTCTATTTTATGTAAGTCAAGTAGTTAACAACTAGACTTATCAGGTATGAGTTAATTTATGTCAAGATTCATTTATGTATTTTAAAATCTCAATTGAAAACCCTTACTAACTTAAGCATCGGAGGGGTGTTGGCTATGCTAACACCCAACCCTAACATAAATTTGTTTTGCAAGGTATACAAGCAGAGTAGGCTCAATATGTTAACACGCCAGTACGGCTCCAACATGTTGAGACCTAACCTGGAGCAGGCTGAACATGTGAACACGCCAGTACGGCTCCAACATGTTCAGACCTGAGACGAAGAAGTCCAACATGTGAACACGCCAGTACGGCTCCAACATGTTGTGACTTTAGCTGGAGAGGGATGGAACATGTTGACACGCCAGGACGGCTGATACTTGTTCTATCTCTTCAAACGACTTACCTCTGATCAAAGGTACATTTTGGTTAAAAGATTTACATCTTTTCTAAAGAGTTAAGGTTTTTACACCTTCGCCCGTGCGCACGATTTCACATCTATTCAAGATGTGACTATTGGTTGTAACATTAACATGTTACCTATTGCTCAAATCAGTAAACATTTTTATCTGCTAACACAAGCAAGTGTTCCTAAAAGAAACCCGAATTACTTCAGCAAAAGTTCAGAATATTCCCAAGATTAGTGGATGAGTTGGTTAAGCCAACAAATCCTATTAACCTATGAAAAGCATGGAGTACTAGACCAACCTAGTACCCCTAAATAGATTGTTTGCGCTCTTATGAGCTGATTACATGACCAAATGAATAAAACATAAATTGTTTGTGTTACCCTCCAAATCCCCTAAAATATTCAAACTTTCCCAACATCCTGGCCTACTGCCGTCGTTGTTACATCTGCTTCCTTCTCTTGATTATCACCTTGGGTTCCTACCATGCTGCTCAAAACTTTATTTGCATCCTCAATCAAATCTTCCAAAGCTGGAGAATTTACCTCCTCCGCATCCCGGTTCACCGATAAAATCCTCCAAGGTCTTTCTTTCTTCCTCCAGGTCCAGGCCTTGTCCACTCTTCAGTTCCTCCATCATCTGGATCCTGGTCTCGAGCAGCGCCTTGGTGGCATTGAATTTGAAGTCCTCTCGAGCAGCTTCAAGCTCCTTGACGTGAGCCTCGTTCTCCTTCATCCTCTCAGCACAAACATCCGCCAATTCCTTCCTTAACTTCACTACTTCATTACTCTGCATCTTAACTTCCTTCTTCAACTTGCTTATCTCTCCAGCACTCACCTTCACCTCCTTTCGTGCCTCTTCAGCCTCAACACTGCTCCTAGTTGCCTTGATTTTCAGAATGGCAACTTGATCCATGATAGGAGTCATTATATCCGAGAGCTGTGTAAGAGAGAGTATTAGTACTTTATAAAATCCTTTGGTACATAGTTCAAGGTGTACACATTTTTACCTTATCTGCAAAGTCCTTTATTACAACAACAAACTTTTCCCTTGTTTTTTCACCATCCAGAACATCGCTTGCATCAGTATCTTCAGACTCCACTAGCTTCCTTTTCTTTGATTCATCTTTGTTCTTTGAGACAGAACTGGAAGCCATAGATACTGGAGGGGGGAGCTTATTGTCTTTTCGTGAGGACCTCCTTGCCTTTGCCCCAGCAAGCAAGTCGGCGATCGAGTGCTTTGAGCGAGTGGTTCTGCAATAGAAGACAAGGAGTTAGGAAGACTTGGAGAGACAGAACAAATCGCAGATTGGCAAGAACTTGGACCAAACCTGTGGACATCTTGACAGGTTTAGCTGGAGACTCTTCTTCAATCCTTTCCGGGGAGAACAAAACGGGGAATGCCTTGAAAGACCTGATGGCAGGGTCTAACTCAAATATCCTCTTCACATTAGCCTCAGTATCTGCTTGTTCTGGAAATAGAACACTAAGTTTGGCAACTTCTACAAAGGAAATTCAAATTGTTAAGGATTAAGATGTACAAAAAACTTTTGTAAATGAGTAAAGTCAGAGGAAAAATTCCCTCTACCTTGAGACCTCCATTTTTGAATTACACCAGCCTCTTGATTCAGGCTGTCTTTTCTAACAAAGAAGAAACGATTTCTCCACCCCGGTCAAGGTCATTGTTAGAGATCAGAATGGGCTCACCCCCACTTTTTACCCTAAAGCAAAATCTTCCCAGACCAAAACCTCTTATCTCAGTAGTGTAAGCAAATTCCTCTAAATCTACAGCCAAACCTATTTCATCCCGTAGTCTAACTAGGGTTTGAAGACATCTCCAACCCTGTGGCATGAGTTGGGCATAGTTTAGCTTTGTGGAAGCAAAAAACCTAGTGATTAAGACAGGGAATGAGAATTTAAGGCCGATAGTGAAAGGGTATTCGGGAAGACATACCCACTCAGGGGAGTAGCATTCGGAGGTAAGGGAAGGATGGGTGAATAAAACGGTTTCAAGGGGCAAGGCGTGGTTTTTCTTAACAACTTCGGATCGCGGAAATTGAACATTTTTCTTTCTCGGGTTCTTTTAATAGATTCTGGGTTGAAAAACCCTCTGGTAAACCCTCTTCGCTTTCGATTATGCATATCTTCTTTTTTCCCATCTTTTTGCAACTTGAGAAAAATAGCAAACAAGGAATTGAGAAGAAGACGAGAAACTCACCGGAATTGTTACTTGGTTTTTCTCCTCCACACGGTCTTCACTGGTACCTCTCCGGAAAGAAACCTTTTTGGTAAGCAAGTCTGAGAGAGAAAGAGTTGGAGAAGGTTCTGGTTATTTCACGAAAAGAAGTTGTGAAGCAGTTGTACAATTTCAAAACACCAGTATAACCTTTTTTCGCCTTGAAAACACGCAAAAACCGTCCCATCGGTACCTTTTGCATTTATAACCGCCGTACGTTGTCAGTTTCTTTTTTGGCAAACTTTTTAAATTTTTTGTCTCTTTATATTCTTTTGAAAATTTGAAAAGTTTGGGGGCAATTGTTGGGCCTACATTTTAAGTCAACTTGTCTACAACTTACATATATCATCTTGATACTAACAACTTGAGTTCTCCTACTGCATCTTGACATTTTTTGCAGGTTGAATTACTGTTACGTTACAACCTATTTTTTAGGAAATATGTCAACAGATAAAGGAGACTGAGTCAACAAACGTTTTCTCATCAACAAGGCCAGCAAAGGATCCCTATCTCTTCAACCAACATAGTGGCGAGAATACCTCAACAACTTTAAACCGATTTCCTATATTTTAGGCTTATTGTTTTCTTTGCAATTCGAGGTATAAAAAGGGAGGAACACATGTATTTTACACACATACTCTCACTAGTTTAAGCTCCCTAGCGTACGCTCTTAGTTTTGTATTCAACCTGATTAATAAATCATTTGGTCAAGGCAGGTTCCTAAACCTCCCGGGGTTTTGTGCCGGCGAACAAGTTGTTCAAGGGCTTTCCCTAGTTAACAAAACTCTTTGCGTTCATTTCTATAATATTTTATAGTCATAGTACCCAGATTCAAACCATTTTTGTCATCTTTCTTGTTACTAGTCTCTCTTGTTGAAATTTGACCAAAACAATGAAGATTTGAATGTCTTGGAATATTGGAAAAATCAGAAGCATCGATACCCAAATGTTGCACTTATGGCCTGTGATGTTTTAGCTATCCCCATAACTACTATTGCATCGAAATCGGCATTTTCTATTGGTGTCCGTGTGCTCACCAAGTATAGAAGTTGTACACTTCCTAAAAAAGTGCAAGCTCTTATTTGTGCTCATAATTGGTTACATGGCTATGTTAATGGTAATTCTCCTTTTAAATTATTGTTATTTCTTACATAGTTGATATATTTATGTATTATGAATTTATGATTCTTACCTATATTAATATGTGTTTTATTTATATGTAGATAACGAAGTCAATGAAGATGGTGTTAGTATTAAAACAACTTTATCATGCGAAGCATCCAATGGAGGTTATTGATGAAGATGATGATCTAGAAAAATTATTTTAATTTTTAGCTATATCAATTTGTGTAATAGCTAGTGGATTTTGGATAGTAATTTCATATTGACTTCTATTTGCTATTATCTTGACAATGAAGTTTTTTATTTGTAAATTGTAATTGTGTATTTGTGTTTGGATGTGATACTATGAATCAATGATAGGTATAATGGTATTCTATGATAGGTATAATGGTATTGCAGCAGTAGACTAGCAACATCAGTAGTTGGTTGTTTAATTGCTTTTGTAATTGTAATGGTGTATTTGTGTTTGGATGTGATACTATGATGGATTGATAGGCATTGCAATTTACAGCAGCAAACTAGCAGCAGGCAGCAGCAGTAGTAGCTTCTTTAGTTGTTTTTGTTATTTGCTAATTGCTATTGAGCCTTAGCCTATTATTTTGATTATTGACAATGAAGTATTTGTAATTGTGTAAGAGTGTGACAGATCTTATGCTTGCAGACTGCAGCCTTGAACTTATTTGAGTGAACTTGCATCCATGAACTTGTTTGTTAAAATTATATTGTTCATTTTAAATGTGAATCAGGAAATCAATAAATTCTCTTTTTGGCGGGTTGGCCCGTTCCAGCCCGTAACCTGTGGTGGGTTGCATTGGGTTGAGCAATTTCAGTCCCGCCTATTTGGCGGGTTAGCCCGGCCCGGCCCGCTTGTTGGCGGGTTACGGGTCAACCCGTCCCGCCAGCCCGTTTTGACAGCTCTACCCCGAGCATGGTACAATGAACTTTGCTAGTTTCTCCTCGTTGTTTGTTTCACGAACTCAGTGGTTGATATCTCCTTATTCATCTTCAACGAGGCCAGCATCACCCTTCTATTACTCGTCTATGTTGATGACATCATCATCACTAGCAACAATACCAAGGCAGTGCAGGACTTCATTACTGTTCTCGCTACTCAGTTCTTGCTTAAGGACCTCAGCGACCTTCATTACTTCCTCGGCATGGAAGTGGTTTCTCGGTCTACTGGGCTTCTCCTCTCCCAACAAGGATACATAGCTAACGTCCTTACTCACACTGGTATGTCTGATGCTCGCCTAGTGGCAACACCCCTTACGACCTCACCAGTTCTCACACTTCAGCCGGCACTACTCTAACCGACCCCCACCGAGTTCCGAGCGGTGGTCAGGAGTCTTCAGTATCTCTCTCTCACCCGCCCGGACATTTCCCTATGTCGTCAACAAGCTCTCTCAGTTTATGCATCGGCCCACCTCGGATCATTGACTCGCCACCAAGCGCCTACTTTGCTATCTCAGTGGTACCATTGATCATGGCATTTATCTTCATCGTCAGTCGTCTCTCGACCTTTATGCGTTCATTGATGCTGACTGGGCAGGTAACAAAGATGATTTTACTTCCACGGGTGCTTAGATAGTGTACCTTGGTCTAAACCCCCATCTCCTGAAGCTCCTCGACTGAAGCCGAATACCGAGTTGTTGCAGCAACAGCTGCCGAGGTCTGCTGGGTCACCTCTCTTCTCGGTGAGCTCGGCATCACCTCTTCACGTCAACCAGTCATCTATTGTGATAATGTCGGCGCAACAAATCTCTGCTTCAACCTGGTGTTTCATTCTCGCATGAAACATATTGCTCTCGACTATCATTTTATCCGTCAACAAGTCCAAAACGGTATTTTACGGGTATCTCACGTTTCCTCGGTCGACCAGCTCGCTGATGCCATTACCAAACCGCTTCCTCGCACTCGCTTTCAACATCTTCTACTCAAGGTTGACCTCTCCTCCCGGGGATCCAATTTGCGGGGGCATATAAGAGAATAATATATCTTCCATATATTTGTATTCAAGTGTGATTATATTTGGTATGTTCTCCCTATTAGTTAGGTCTCCTAGTTAATATTGTATTGTAACTCTTCTCCTAGTTCTTATTGTATTAGATTAACTTGTAAACCAAGTATTTTAACCCTATAAGTATGTTCTCCAACCAATGGAAAGACTATGTCATTAAATACAAGAATTATTATTCTCTATAAGTGACTCATACGGGCTACCTCTATGATTTTGCCTCATCCCTAGCTTCCACCACAGAAAATAAAATAAAAGAAGTTGATTTGAAGATTTTCTTGCCTTTATGCCAAATTACTTATATCATTGCCTCAAAATTCATATGGATATGTTTTGATAGCATGTTCAGGAACGTTCGGTTCAATAAGTAGTTGTGATATAAAGGGATAGGGATAGGGATAGGGATAGGCTACTACTACGGCTTTGATTCTTGGCCCATAGAATTCTGGTGGTTCCTCCAAGACATCAGTTATTATCTTGCCAACAAACGTTCGAGAGAGAAAGTGTTTGAATATATGCATTGTTAAGTTTAAAAAAGAAACAAAATAAGAACAATAAAACAAAAGAAAACGTAAACACTAGAAAAACCTTTTAAGGCAGAAGCTCGCTTGTTTGGAAAATTCTTCATTTGTTTCATAAACTGGGACAATTTTGGCATGTGTTTACAATCGCAACTACTACGATTTACTATTATTAATTGCTTGTGCTTGTATTTCCCTGTGACCACTATGCAGCAGAAATTCGAAAGCTTGCTTTTATACATCGCTTGTTCCGAGTCAAAAAGTCAAGAAAGGTGCGAGTAATTTATCTGCAGCTATTTTTAACAAACAAACAAACAAACTCAAGCTCAAGTAAACGGGACAAAGGCCTTGTTGAGTTTGAGTTCTCTGTACAAGCAAACTGAATCTGATCACCAGTCAAGACAGGTGTAAGTAAATCCTCATTCCCTTATTCAAGCACGACTTTTATGTCTTACATATATAAATGCAGATACACATGCACGGATGCAACATAATACTAGCAATTATAATGTTGCAAACAACATGCCAGCATGTAGTGATAGACACCAAACATTCTCCAGAAAGTTCTGTAACTAATACACAACCTCAACAGCCTCAAAACCCCGCTCAATTGATGCCATGACTGCATCAATCACCACTTGTGTCTTTCTACTTAGGGTCGGCCACTTCTTCTCGGGTTTCTCTCCATTTCTCTTTATATTTCCAACCAAACGGGAAAACTCAGTCACCATGAGAGCTTCCTGAGGACGATCAGTTGCGATAATGTTCTCACTGGGAATCGGTTCACACCCTATAGACAGCTCTGCCCACCTGGAATTTGCAACGGCGTGAAACGGCCCAACATTTTCACGAAAAGGGATAACAAAGTCATGAACGTGCAGATTTCCCTTTGTTCCAAGAACAGTTATGTCCATGGTTAAATTGGTAAGAAAAGAACAATAAAAGTTTGCTACCTTTCCATCCTCCCAACACAAAAATGCACCACATGAGAGAATCACCCCTGCTTCATTGAATTCAGGATTACAAACAGCAGTTACAGTTTTGGGTAGTTCATAGTTGGTGGCCCATAAGATTGCACGAATGCAGTACCAACCAGTATCACCAAGAGCTCCAAGGGCATCGAGATCAGACTTTACACGAATGTCATTCTTAAGAAAATCATCAGGGCCCACATAAGAAAAAATGCTTTGTACCTGGGCAAACAAACATGATTTTATGAACATTTCTTCACCTTGTTCTAAACCACCTACTCCTTCCCATTACAGGACTTCACATATGAAAATAAAACATCTTAACAGACTTTGAAACAGACTTTGATGCTATATGGTAGGGGGGAATAATGGTTCTTGATGTGTTCATTCTTCAGTTCAACATATTCCAAGATCACTACTTTTTGTTAACTTACATAGATGGGAGTTTTTTCCCTTCTTTCACCTTTAATTGCAAAATCTGCAACCAAAATTTTTGGTTGAACGAAATCTCCCCAAACATTTATTCTTGTTAGGATATAAATGATTTCTTATTGCTCAGTTTAATGACCAGCGCACAATATGTCACAAATGCTCCTATCTTAGATATGTAACAAAAAATCAGAACTAATGTTTAAGGAAATACTAAGGTACTAGTTGCAACCATTGAATTTAAGTCATGGAAGTTGGATTTAAGCTCTTTAATTTGAAGTAATAAATTATTAATATCACCTAAATTCCAAATCCGTAGAAAAAATTCCATGCTCCCATAACACAAAATGAAAAGTAAGACTTTTTGAGTAAAACACAAAGGGGGTAAAGTAAATAATTAACATGAATAAACATGATGTATGCTCCCAAATGATACTCAATACTCTTAAGTTTCAATTTTGTACCAAATTTAAGTTCCTTCATCATACAATTTTGACTCCAAAGTCCTTTCTTAAAATCGATATCAATAGGTAGTACTCACTACTCATTTTAGGCTAAGAAAGTTGCCCACATCTCAATATCATCGTAGATAATAAAGTAAATTCCAACTCATTAATGAATTATTATTACCGAGTATTATTTAACTTAGCAGTAAGGAGATGGTACGGAATTCATTCGTGTCGGTCTTCAGAGATAAGTAAATTTCTCGTGAACTGGCCAATGGGAGTTTTTTTTTTTTTTTTGATGAGTAAAGGTATATATAATAATCAAGCGTCAAATTTGTACACTAGAGGTATACTCCAAATCTAGTTACTCAAGACTAATACTATTGACAAAATCGACAATAGAATGACTGGAGGAGAGGGGAGTGTCCACTGTCTCTGAGCACCATCGGAAGAGAGTATGCCACAAAAAAAAATGCATCCTATGGGAGATCTTTATTATTGATACCACAAAAACTGCCCAGGAAGGAAAATATGCATGGGCTCCACTGTAAGTTAAAAAAGTAAAATCAACTAAAGGACACGTAAAAAAAGATATCATGTTATTTTGTACACAAAATTAAGTTTTACTAAATGGGACGAGCATTACTCATATTTTATTTAAAAAGTCTATTTAAAAAATTTATGACTGCAATCTTAATAAATCCTTTACTTTACTCTCAACCTACGATAAAACTAACCAACTTCAATTAATGATATTAAAGTAAACTTTCCAATTATGAATTATTTGAGCAAAACAGGGGAAGTAAAAGACTTTGCATATGAATAAATAAAAAGGTAAGCAAAAATCATAAATCAAAATTCAATTTGGAGTTGGATGTACAAGTGAAAAAACGAATCTCACCGATTTAATCTGGCCGAACTGCTGCGGATCAGTAAGGAACTCCCTCATCTTAGCCGTACGTGGGTGATGCATCCACATGGTTGCGTCCATGAACTGCACTCCATTCGATTCGCACGCCTCGAGGATCGCGTCCAGCTCCTTGACGTTCAGCGCCACCGGCTTCTCCAGCAGCACGTGCTTCTTCTTCTCGGCGGCCAAGACTGCCCATTGCACGTGCAGGCTTGTGGGTAGAGGCACGTACACCACATCGACATGAGGATCATCTAAAACGGCGGCGTAACTGCCGTAAAGCTTAACCGACGCCGGGAAGCCGTTGGATGAAGCGAAACTCAAGGCCTTGTCGATCGAACGGCTACCAAGGGCACAAATGGTGGAGTTGGGGGAGAGGTTGATGGCTCTTGAGACCTTGCGCGCTATGTTAGCGCAGCCCAAGATTCCGAATCGGACCGGCGTTTCCGACATTTTCGAAGGACAGGTGTTTGGCCGAAGTCAAGTGAACGAGTCTACAAAAATGTGGATGATTGGGTATATCTTTTGAGCATTGTTACTTGGAATTGCTATTTGTACCCATCAAATTTTTTAGTATATTTTTTAGGGTATTCGGTACTTTTATTGAACACCGTCTAATTAGAGTTGGTAAAATTAGTCTGGTCCAATGGGCTGACTCAGCCAACCAGATATTATGAGGGTCTTGGGCTTCAATTTAAAAGGCCCAAAAATTTTTGGACTTTTTTTGCCCGACTCAATAGGTCCGTGGGCTAATTGGCTCGGGTCAAAAAAATTCGAATTTTTCGGGCCAACCCAGCCCAGCGCGATACACTTTTATTAACTTTTCAATTCACACTTTTCAAACCATTTTCGTTGCTTTTAAGTCTTTTAGTGGAGATTTAAATCATTTGCAATTTAAATTTTTCGCTGCTTTAAGTCTTTTCAAATAATTTTTTCAAACTATTTTGATACACTTTTATTAACTCAGCCCAGCCCAATACAGGCTGTACGCCTATACATACAAACTCACAACCAGTCAACCACATTCACTAATTCATTACTCATATACCATCATATCTAATCTGGTTATCTGTTGCGAGCTTGCGAAGTGCGAACACCAAACGTCCAAACAATTGTAGACTTGTATTCTAACGTATTTTGCACTTCTCCTATCTATAATAAATTTATGTAGTTGTATTTTAATCCATCAAGATGAAAGTTATTATTTGTACATTTTATTTGATAAATTGTAGACTTATAATGAGTTTTGAAAATTTTTTTATGTGATAACTTGTAAATTTTGTAGAAAATATTTTTGGTACGAATTTGGGCTGATTTGGCCCGATGGCCCAAAAGTGGGCTAGGCTGGACTAAAGGTTTGAGGCCCGATGTAAATTTTGGGCTGGCCCGACCCGGCCTGATTTTATGTGTTGGCCCGATGGGCTGGGGCTGGGCTGGTCCGGCCCAGCCCATTGCCAGCTCTACGTCTAATGTACCATTTTTGTGTTCGGTAGGAGTGCCAAACACTCCGAATAGTGTACTCAACAATTTACTAGATGTAAATAGCAATTCTCATTGTTATTTCCACCTGAATAGCTCTAATACACTCATACCTTTATATATTACGAAAATATAATTATAAATTTAAATATAAATGTCTTTATGTATTCTTTATTTTTTTAGGTTGAAATTTTTTTTTTGGACTATTTGGCAGTCGCTCACTGAACACAGCTCAGGCTCTTCAGTAAAGGGTGTCGAATACCACTATGAATGTTCAATCACGCAGTATCGAACAACTTTAAAAAAAAAAAAAAAACCTTGGTTAGACAGTAACTATTTGTATTCCACTCGTGATCCACACCCAAGAAAATCCCAAATTAGATCCAAGCTGACCATTTGGTGCACGAAATTGTCGCTACAATTAATGGAGTCAAGGAAGCGCACGGCGGGTTTTGTTTGGTTGAGAGAGAGTTTGCCGATTTGGAGAGAGTGAGGAAGAGCAAAAGCTAGCTACCATGGAGCAGGGAGACCCCTGTAGGACTCGAGGTCAGCTATGACTACTCGTGGCTCATCAATAGGTATTGATGCGTCTTGAGATCCTAATTGCCATGGTTCTGCTACATCACAAGGAATAATTGTGATAAATAGCCATTTTCTACATGGTTGGCCCGAAAGAAGACTTTTTTTGTTACTTTTTTTCTTTTTCAATTTCAACCTCAATTCTTAAATCTTGATTATACTAAGCATTGGTTAAATGTATTGAGGGCAAAATAGAGATTTTGATAATATTCAGACAAAAGAGGTTTGTTATTATCAAACAAAATATTTAAATTCAGCACTTAATTTTAAATCACTAAAGTTGATTTTTCAGTATTTAAAATTCAGTTATTTAATATTTTCAGCTCTACTTTTTTAGATTTCAGTTTTCAGAGCTTAATTTTCGGTTTTAACAAACAGGGCTTGTTGATTTTAATTTTTACTCTCGCTGTTTAAAATAAGGCTTAAATCGCAATTTGGTCACCCTACTTTGACAGAAAATTCATTACGCTCACCCTACAATTTTTTTTCTCAATTTCATCACTATACTTGGCATAAATTTCACGTTAATCACTCCATCTAGATTTTTAGATGAAAAACTTATTATTTTTTTAAATCCCAAAAATACCCTCACTAATAACTATCAATTTAATCACTGCACTTAGACATAAATATCAATTCATCACTCCATCATGATTTTTGAATAAAAAGTTTAAAATTATCCTAAAAACCCGAAAATGTCATTACTAAAATATTAAAATTCATTGCAACAAAAAACAAACAAAAATCCAAAAATTGAGCAACTAGGGAAAAAGATTATTAGAGAGATTATTATAGAGAGATCGTCAAAACCAAAACTCGTTAACATTCAGTCAGTCAAGGCTAAAGCTCGAGAAAGAACCCTAAGCAAAAATGGCGAAGCTCGCCATCACCACCTTCATCGCTTTGATCTCACTCTACTTCACTCTTAGTCACTCATTCTCGCCGAAAAATCCCACGAATCGACGCATTCTAGTACTGCTCGACGACTTGGCCGTCAAATCTTCTCGTTCCATCTTCTTCAAATCCCCTCCAGCCACGTGGATTCGACCTTGATTTCAAGCTCACCGACGATCCTAAGATCTCTCTACAGAGATACAGCCAGTATTTATAGCTTCATAGTCTGTCTCCCAAGGATTAGCAAATGCCTCGTCGAATTCCATATCGCTGAAAACAAAAACCCTCTTAATCAACTGATCCTCCTTCAACCCCACTTCAACAAAGCAACTTTCAGAATCCGATCAAAAACTTTCAGAACCTGAGACATCACAAACTGCTATGTAATTATTCAATTTCCCTTTCTTGAATGAATCCCTTATTTTTACTTGAATTGGCATAGAAAGTCCAGATCTTGGAAATCATTGAAGAAGTCACATGGCTTTAATTCTCGTAGTGGTCTTGAAATTTGTTTAAGAGTTTAATTTTGGGGAAATTTGTATAAGAGTTTGATCTTAGAAATCATTGAACAAGCTTCATGATTTCTTTTTCCCGGTGATATTATGATTTTGGGGAACACGTTTGAAGAGAGGAGAGGAGAGGAGAGAGAGAGGGAGAGGGTGTTACAGATTTTTTTTTAATTAGTTTTGTTTTCAATTTTTTTTATCTAAACAATTTTAAAAAATAAATTTTTAGTACAACCTGGCAAAGAAGATGACAAAAATATACTTGCCCTTAAACATTCACTGTAATCGTTAGGGTATTTTTGTTATTTTAAAAAATATTAGACGAAAATTTTAACAGTAACATCATAAGGGGGGAATCCAATCGATAAATACAACATGTAGGACCAAATGAATATGTTTTGAAGAGATAGGACCAAAAAAAAGTCAAGCTAAAGAATTTATTGCTTTAGAAAAGATCAACATAATCTTTTACTAATTTTGATTAAGAATTCTGATAAGTTAACCTAATTTTTGTTTAATATTTTTAAGAATGAGTCTGAAATTATGTTATTGTATTATATTTGAAATAACTTATTTAACTGATTTGATTATTTTAAATATTTTATACACAAAATTTTATACTATTAATCTTAATGCATTTTCTGTCAAAGTAGGGTAACTAAATAGTGTTTTAAGGTAAAGGGCATTTTGGTCTTTTTGCAGCCCTCCATCCAACAAAACTAACGGAAGTTAAGCGTGGTGAGCTTATTGACTCAACATGTCAAGTATAGTGATGAAATTGAGAAAAAAAAAATTGTTGAGTGAGCTTAATGAATTTTCTGTCAAAGAAAGGTGACCAAATTGCGATTTAAGCCTTAAAATAAAGAGTCTACTTTCCATTTTTAAAAGTTAACATGTGACTAAATTAAATCAAAATTTTATATATTTAACTTATATTTTAGGAAATAAAATTTCATTAATTAAAAACTGCATTAAGAATACTATGGATTATAACTTTCAGAACTTTGTAAAAACAAATAAATTTATGTAAGTAATCGGTTAAACTTTAATTAAGTTGACCCAAAAAAATTAAAAGTGAACTCTTTATCTGAAACGAATGGAGTAACCACAATTGAGCAATGCTAAATAAGATCACACACAATATACCGCATCATTTGTGCAAAAAAAATTGTACTTTTGATGGTTTTTTGAACGTTCCTAAAAAAAAAGTAATCACTTTCCTATAATAAACTATATTTAATAATGATTTTAATATTGATCTACTCTTTACGTGCAATTTAGGTAGTGTTTGGTAACATTTCTGTTTCTTTATTCTATTTTACATGTTTCTATTTCACTTTGTTTCTGTTTTAATTTGTTTCTGTTTCTTGAAACATTTCGTGTTTAACAAACATTTCTATTTTCTTTCACAAAGTTAAACTTTTTTCCCAAAACTATTAACACATTACAACTTCATCATATATTATATCCAACTTAAAAGGTGTAGAATAATAATTTATATTTCATCTATTATTAAAAAAATTGTGAATAAAAAATAAAAATTAAAAATTAATATTCATATATACATACATACATAGACTCAGGAATTGATTTGATTTTCAATATGTAAATTATTTAATTCATAGCAACAATATTTAGAGAAGAAATTATAGGTTAACCGTTAATTGATTCCATGACTCTTGTATTGACTTTGAAATGGAGACCCACAACCATTAGCTGCTTGCCTATTATAAATTCATCATCATCCTCTTCAAAATCATCTCTTATTACTGTGAGTGTAATATTTCCATCGTGCGCAGCATCCACCATCAACAAAAACAACCACTGTAGGCGACTGTCGGTACTACTGTTTGATGTCATGGACACCATTGTTCGAGACCCTTTTTGCCATGATATCCCTCATTTCTTTGGGTCTATATTTTCCATTTGTCCAACTCTATTTTATTATTGTTCAAGTACCCATCATCTTTCAATTACTGTTTCTAGTTTCTGATTATTTAATTTCAGTATTAAACTTTTTATTTATTTTTCTTTTGAAAACCCAATTCTATATATATATATATATATATACACACACACACACACATATATGTATATATACATATATATACATATGTATATACATATATAACAAAAATTAGAAACAGAAACAAAAAATATGAAACAAAAATGGTTAACAAACAAGGCCTTAGTAACTTCATTTATGAATTTAAATTCTCTCCTTTTCGTCCTATCAATTTTCTGTTCGTCTTTCTAATCAATCATTAGTTAGGTTATATTTGAATACTTAATTTCATAGCTTAGAATTAGAATTGAAAGAATAATATGAATTTCATGGAGTTCAATTATTCATCAAATTCTAATTCTAAAGTTTGACATTGAGTAACCAGGCATAGCTGATTACAAATAAAAACTCAAAATCTAAAAACCAGATCACAATATCAAATACATTCTATTTTACCTATTGATATATGGGCAAAATTCAGTTCGGTCCTTTTTAGACAATTTTCAAACTAAAATCCACTATAATTGTTTGAGAGTTACTATTAACACCACCATTTTCTATTAATACACCCCTCAAATTAAATTACAAAAATGCCATTATATTATTAGACATAAATACCATTTCTCTACTAAATATATCCACCCTTATATTAAGATATCTCTTAAATCTCTAAATACACCACCTAACAATTTATCAAAGCACCCACCTAAATCTCAATTCTTTCCTACGTTAACTTCATTATACTACAAATTTTTCACTTCATTTCAATTTTTTTTATGCATTTTCTGGGTCGGGATTTGTTCAGCACTGGTCTGCAGAACACCACAGTGGTGTTCGGGAAGTACCTGTAGAACATACCGGTGGTGTTCGGGAACCACCTACAGAACATACTAGTGGTGTTCGGGAACTACCTACAGAACATACTAGTGGTGTTCGGGAACCACCTATAGAACATACTAGTGGTGTTCGGGAATCACCTGCAAAACACCACAGTAGTGTTCGGGAAGCACCTGCAGAACACCACAGTGGTGTTCGGGAAGCACCTGCAGAACAGTTGGGGTTGCAAAACATCACAGGGATGTGTCGGTAAGCCCTTGCCGAACACCACTGTGGTGTTCCATAAACCAGTCCCGAACACCACTGTGGTGTTCCTTCAACCAGTCTCGAACACCCTTCGACCAGTTCCATACAATATAACGAAAATTAACAAAACCCAGCAAATAAAATGATATTCAATGCACAAATTGAAATGATTTAAACTTAAAAATAGAGGAATTTCATACCTAGGGCTTTCCTCATTGTGAAATCAAAATTTTTCTTTGTCTTCTTCTTCCTCTTCTTCTTCTTCCTTCTTCATTCTCCAAAATTGCTGGGTTATTTTTGGGGAGTTTGCAGAACGGAGGTGTTAAGTTTGAAATTGTTTTTTTTTTTTTCTTATACTGAGGGGAAGGCTCAGTATGTTGCGGGAAGAAAATGTTTGAATTAAGGTGGTGTATTGAGAAATTGTGGTGGGTGTCAAGTATATTGGGTGGGTGTATTGGAAAAGAAATAATGAGTTAAGTGAGAGGAGTAAAATAGGAAATGTTGGGTGGTGTATTTAGAAATTATGTTGGTGTAAAATTAGTAGAGGAGGTGTATTAAGAAAATGGGTGTATTAAGAGGAAAAGGTGGTGTTAATAGTAACCCTCTAATTGTTTTCAATTGTTTAAAGATACTTTTGTTGCTAAATGTCGTTTATACCCTTAAAAAACACGAACAGTATGCTGTGCATTGCAATGCATAAATTTTTGTGATGCATAATTTTTTTGGGATGCACAAATTTTGTGCATTTTAAATTTCGCGATACACAAAATTAACCGTCCAGAATAAGAATTTCTACCTTTGAATGAGAAAGGAGAAGAAGAAAAGAGAAAACACCTTCATATATTACTGATTGAGGTCAGAACTGCTTGAATAGTTCTTTGCTCCATCTACATTTCTCCCGGTCGTTATACGAGAAGGAAGATCCGAATAGTCACATGGGAGACGTTGAATTGGAGACTCGTTCTATCACATCAGAGACCTATTTCTTCATACTATTTCCTTAGCTGGACCCTAAGCTTGAACTACTTTGAGAAGACTACTAAGAAAATCTCAAAGATCTCCGGAAATTTCTATCGATAGCTCTACGGAATTTGGGCAAAGACAGCTGCCCTACCTCGACTTGAGATTGGAATGGAGCCAAAGATGGAAAAATAAAAAATAAAATAAAATAAAAGAGAAAGCAATGGTGATCAATTTTGCACTATATGGTAGGAGTAAATCGTTCTAAGGATCTGTTTAGCTACACCAATTCAATAGCATGGAAATGGAATTGGGGTATAAAATTTTAATTCTGTTGTTTGGATGCTAAAATAGGGAATAGAATTGAAAATGAATTATAATTCTGCCAGGCCCAATTCCATGAAATCAATTCTATAGGGAACGTAAATAATTACAAAATCAATTCTAAAATTTTAACAGCGAGAATCAAAAACTCGCATCGTTTTCGTCGCGTCGTCTGCATTCCACACCAGTCGCATGGCTTCTCAATCTGGTCGTGCTTCCCATCGTAGCTGCTCACCGTGGATTAGAGCCTCTCTAATCTCTCTCGAACTATCAATAGACAAACTAACTGTGATTAGGGGATTAGAGTTTCCACAAACTAGGTGAGATCTCTTGATTTGACTTCTAATAAGGTATGATTTCTTCATTAATTGAATATGATTATTAGTCATATTTATGCTTTTCAAAGTTTATTTCGATTAGAAATTGGGTTTGTTTGATTATAAAAATCTCTTAGATAAACTGATTGATGATGCAATTTAATTTTTGTTCTGCCCTTGAATAATTAACGTTCTTTCCAGAAGAACTTTTCTCTTTGTTTACATGTTATTTATGAGCTTGTGTAATGTTGCATTTGTGATCTGTAGTTAGCTCTCTATCAATTGGTAGGTAGGAATTATAATAATATCAAAGTATTGGAGAATCTCAATTGTATTATTGACTTGTAAACATATTTATATACACAAGGTAGCTTGGAGAGAAAGTAGTCCTAATATAATACAAGTGTAATTAGGAAAGGAATACAAGTATAATTAGGAAAGAAGGTATCCTAATCTAACTAGGAGATACGGGTGTCTCTATTATGCCCCCGCAAGTTGGACGGTCGGGAGAAGAGTCCAAGCTTGGAAACAATGGTATGAAACCGAGCCTGTGCGAGAGGTTTGGTGAGCACATCCGCCAATTGATCATCACCGGAGATATGAACAACACGTAAGTCCTGATTCTGAACATGGGCCCGAACAAAGTGATAATCCAAACTCAAATGTTTCATCCGAGAATGAAACCTTGGATTGGCAGAAACATAAGTCGCCCCAAGATTGTCACAGAAAATCGTAGGAGTAGGAAGAGAAGAAACACCAAGCTCCTTAAGAAGATTCTGAACCCAAATAATCTCAGTTGTAGTGGCAGCAACAGCACGGTATTCGGCCTCTGTTGTGGAACGAGTGAGAGTCTTTTGCTTTCTAGAACTCCAAGAGATCGAATTGCACCCCAAATAAACAATATAACCAGAAGTAGAAAGAAAACTGTCTTTGTCACCTGCCCAATCCGCATCAGTGTAAGCATGAAGATTATTAGGAGAATTCTTTCGAATAAGCAAACCGGTAGAAGAAGTGCCAGCAAGAAAACGAAGCACCCTTTTAAGAGCCAACTAATGGGCATCGGTTGGATGTTGCATGAACTGAGACAACCGATTGACGACGAAGGAGATATCAGGACGAGTAAGAGAAAGATACTGTAGACTCCTAACCACTGCCCTAAATTCAGATGGATTGGACAAGGAGGGACCGAAGAGGCTGAGAGAGACGGATGAACCACCATTGGCGTAGAAACGGAGTTGGCATCAAGCATGTGAGTACGAGCAAGAAGATCACGAATATATTTTTGCTGACTCAAAAATAATCCTTGGGGATGAGGAAGAACTTCAACACCAAGGAAATATGAAAGTGAACCCAAGTCCTTTAAAGAAAATCGAGCGAAAAACTGTGATGAAGGCTTCAAGAAAATTGTTATTGGACCCCGTAATAATAATGTCATCCACATATACCAAAAGATAAACAAGATCACACCCCTGATGGAGAACAAACAGAGAAGAATCCGAAATGCTGTTTAAGAAACCAACAGAAAGAAGATAGGATTTGAGTTCATTGTACCAAGCACGAGGCGCCTGCTTAAGCCCATAAATAGCTTGGCGAAGCTTACAGACATGAGATGGAAAGTTTGGATCAACAAAGCCGGGTGGTTGAGACATGAAAACATCCTCAGTGAGAGAACCCTGAAGAAAGGCATTATTAATATCCACTTGCCGAAGAGGCCATCCATTGACCGTAGCCAGAGAGAGGCATGCGTGTCGGCTTGACAACCGGACTAAAAGTCTCAGAATAATCAAGTCCCGGCCGTTGATGAAACCCTTTTGCTACAAGACGAGCTTTGTAGCGAGAAACCGAACCATCGGGGTTGTATTTAGTGCGATAAATCCATTTACAACCTACGAGATTTTGAGAGGGGGAAGATGGTACAAGATCCCAAGTTTTGTTATGGAGCAAGGCATCATATTCTTGTTGCATGGCATGGCGCCATGTGGGACTTTTCAAGGCTTGAGTGATGGAGGTAGGCTCAGGGAAGGAGGACTGGAGAGTGGTGTGCAGATTAAGCTTCCGGATGGGTTTGACAATATTATTCTGAAGACGTGTAACAGGCCTTCGAGGATGTGGGATGGGCAAAAGAGATGGTGCAGAAGAAGGCGATGAAAGAGAGGCAGGAGCAGCGGGATCAGTGGAAATAGGGGCGGAAGGAACGGAATCAGTAGAAGGGGCTGGTGTGGTGGACTGAGGAAGGACAGAGGGAATAGGGGAAGGTGGATCCGGTGAAGTAATGATGGCGGGAGATGTGGGACGGGGAAGGATGGGGAGACTATGGGTACACCATTCATTGGCAAGGAAGGTTGGTGAGTCAGAATCGTTGTGAGAAGAGAATGGAAAGACGGTTTCCACAAATTTGACATGACGAGAGGTGTAAATTTTATGTGTTTTTGGATCAAGGCAATAAAAGGCACTCTGTGTGGCAGAATAACCGACAAAAACACATGGAATGGAACGGGGATCAAGTTTGTGGGATGTGTAAGGTCGTAACCATGGGTAACAAAGACACCCAAAGCTGTGGAGCTTAAGGTAGTTTGGTTTCTGGTTGTGAAGTTTGAGAAACGGAGATTGAAATTGAAGAGTGGGCGTTGGCATGCGATTTATGAGATAGCATGCAGTAGCGAAAGCGAGAGACCAAAACTTGAGTGGCATGGAAGAATGAGTGAGTAGGGCTAGACCTGTCTCAACAATGTGACGATGACGTCTTTCAGAATATCCATTGTGTTCCGGAGTGTGAGGGGGAGTGGTGAGGTGAGAAATACCATGAGTTACCAAGAAGGAACGTAGGCCAAGATACTCACCACCATTGTCACTGTAAAGAGTGATGATGGGACGATTAAAAAAACGTTCAACAAGAGTTTTAAATCTAGAGAACACAGGAAGAGCATCATTCTTGTTTTTCAATGGATACAACCACACAAACTTTGAAAAATGATCCACGAAAATAATATAATACTTGTAACCATCAAACGAATGAATGGGAGATGACCAAACATCACTGTAAATTAAATCAAGAGGACCATGAGAAGAAAGGTATTATCATAAAAAGGAAGTTTGTGACTTTTGTTACAGTCACAAGAATTACAATTAAAAGGTAGTAAACTAGGAATGTTTAAATTGAAAGTTCTGCTAATATAGCGAAGAATAGGAATAGCTGGATGTCCTAATTTATGATGCCAATTTGTAGTAGACGAGAGTGCAGCGGAATGAGTAGTTGGAGAAGATGACTGCCACTCATAGACTCCAAATCTAAGACGCCCTTGGTGAAGGATTTCCCCGGTGCGAAGATCCTTCACAAAAAAAGAAGATGATGAGAAGGTAATAGACACAGAATTATCTTGACAAAATTTATGAATGGAGATAATATTTCGAGACATGGACGGAACATGCAGAACATTATTTAAAACAAACGAAGAAGTAGGAGAAGAGAGAGATGTAGAACCAGTGTGAGTTATATTTAGACCGGAGCCATCACCAATGAGCAATTCCTCGGTGCCATTGTATGGAGAGTGTAAAGCAAGGGTGTCAAGATCATTAGTGGCATGATGACTTGCGCCACTGTCTAAGAGCCATGAAGGAGATGGGTTGTTATGGAGAGAAGAGTTGTAGGCGGCAGGAGTGGGGGAGAAATTAGGACGAGACTGAGGACGAGGGGAGATGTTAGGGTTGGGAGGCGGAGATGGGAAGACGGCATTGGGATATTGTTGGCGGAAGGAATGACACTGAGATATATAATGGCCAGGGGTTCGACACCATTGGCAACGACCCTTGAAGGGTTCGCGCTGCCTAGAGGTAGAGTTGGTGGCATGGGTGGAAGGAATAGAGGAGGGGCCGTGAGTGGGTGGGCTGGGTGAGGAGTTAGCGTTTTTGGTAGGAGGAGTGCGATTTTGGTTCCGGGTGGTATAGTGCACGGTGGCAGGAAAAGATGGGTTGGAGGTTGTTTTGTGTTTGATGATGAGCTCACGATTGATTAACTTCTCGTGTAACTCATCAAAGGATATGGGGGTGTCACGACTGAGGATGGATTGAACGATGGAATCAAAATCCGGGTCATTCAATTGATCCAAGATTTTCTCAACAAGGTCATCGTTGTCTATGGGACGGCCAAGTGATGCGAGTTGGTCAGAACACAGCTTAACTTCCTGCATATAATCTGTGACAGAGCGTGGGCCTTTGGTGATGGTGCGGAGTCGATCCTTGAGCTGTTTGATGTGGCCGCGGGTGGGGTTTGCATAGGTTTTGGCTAATGTCTTCCAAACATCAAGGGAAGTAGTGCATTGGGAGATGAGAGGAACAAGGGAGGGTGATAAGGTACCAGCAAGTGCGCCCATGAGCAGCTTGTCTTGGCGAAACCAGGTGGAGTATGCCGGGTTTTTGGTGGGTGTAGTTTTGGTGGTGGCAGATTTCGCGGTGGTGTCATCGGAGGCGGGTGTGGCTGGTGTAGAGGGCTCGGCTGTGGTGAGAAACTGTGGTGGGGCGAGACATGTTCCATCAATATACTCAAAGAGGTCATGACCTAGTATGGTGGCTTCAACTTGAATCTTCCATGCTAGGTAATTTGTGGAGGTTAGTTTAAGAATATGAGAGAGAGATATTGCAATGAGGGGCTTGGAGGGCTCGGCAGAATTTGGAAGAAGAACAAAAGACTCAGACGATGCCATAAGGCTGGAAAAAAGAAGAAGAACAGCGGTGGAGTTAAGGTGGACCTAGGGCTTTGATACCATATAATAATATCAAAGTATTGGAGAATCTCAATTGTATTATTGACTTGTAAACATATTTATATACACAAGGTAGCTTGGAGAGAAAGTAGTCCTAATATAATACAAGTGTAATTAGGAAAGGAATACAAGTATAATTAGGAAAGAAGGTATCCTAATCTAACTAGGAGATACGGGTGTATCTCTATCAGGAATATCATTATTGGTTAATGCTAAGCAGGATTCCTTTGGCCAAACCAACCAAGTTAATATGATTTGTTGTACGTCAAAGTCATCAAGTTGTACTTGGCTTTTGGAACTAGGAATAACCAATATTGGTAATCCTTAATAATTTATGATTGTTTGAGAAACCAACTCCTTTATTTGATAGGCAATTATTAGCCCTATGAAATATAGAATTGTTTTGAAACTAATTGGACGATATCTGAAAGGATTTTGAAGCTATAAAATCAGTCATCACATTAGAATGATATATGGACCGCTGATATATGGTACGGTGTGTGAGAATTATGATGAAAAGGATGTATTAGTATTAGTATTACTTTATAAGTTTTCTTTCAATTTGGATTGAATGTACAAACTAGCTAATGTGGAAAAATGTAATTGTCGTCTTCTCCTCACCAGTAATATCATCTAGAATTAATCATTCTTTACTTGGTGAAAGAAGAACAATGAGAGCCAAGAAATTCAAGGTGGTCGATCTTGACAAATTTAATTTAGCGGAGATTGATTGCATTGCAATTTTGACTATTCTGAATTTTTGGATAGAACTACTGGTGGAGCACGGAGGAATATAGAATTGAAGGATTGAAAAAAAGGGAAGAAAAAAGAAATAGAGGATCACTTCAAGCAAGCTCAATGATTGTCCATCATCAGTTTTGGACAATTCCAATTTCGGAAAACAAATTGGTTGTGATTTGGTGAAAATGATGCATCTCGCTTTCTTTCTGTATACATTCATTCACATCATGCTTAATTAGGTAGAGTTTAATACAAGGTAATTAAATTATATACTAGTGGAGCACGGAATATATATAGAATTTTCGTAATGTTTGTAGTTCATATAGATGCTGCTGTTTTGGAGAAGGTGACATTAATACAAGGTAATTATACATTTCATCTTGAACTGATTGCAGAGTCAATAAGAGCCACCGTCTAGCTTTCTGGAGAGGCCAAGTGCTTGTTGTGGCTCCATTTGGAATTGTTAACTTACTAGAGCTCACTTTTGCAGCCATGTTTATAGTACTTTTGATCTAGTTTCTCGCAAATTAATTATGTGTCAGCTTTGGCAACCTTCATATGCATAAAGAAGGGGCCGGGGGAAGTATATGTACCAATATATTGTTAATTATGTGTCAGCTTTGGCAACCTTCATATGCATAAAGAAGGGGGGAAGTGTATGTACCAATATATTGTTCTTTGCACTTCTTTGATTTTTTTTATTTTTTGTTTTGACCAAATTTCTATCAAAACAAGGACTCTTGTTTTTGAGTTGAGCTTGTTAGATAATTTGTTTAAGTTGGCTGCCTTGATTTGCTTTGGTAGGTGGGATGCAAAGTTTCGTAGAGTTTTTTTTTTTTTTTTTTTGAGACTTAAATATATTGGCAACATATGCGGAACATTTCTTTTTCCGGTGAGACTCGAGGGTCTTCAATATTGCCTTGGCCACACATCTGTGTCGAGTATCAAGTGTCATACCTGGCTCAAACATTTCTCCAATATCCTCTTCTTTGCACATAGCGTAGCCTTTTTATCTACCGTGGCACGACTAATCAAATGGCTTTGGTAAATCCACTCATGTACTTATTTCTATATTTTCATCTAGCAACTTTTAGTACTGATTTTGCAATGTCCTTAGTGGTTAATGTCTATGGCTAAATCCCCAAGGGGTGGCGAGTGGTAGACCTTGAGCTTTACAAAGCATAGTGGTTCCCAAGCATATCTATGCACTATCTCGTATGACAAATTCTCTTGACCACTTTATGAACTCCGAAGCTCCTAAAGCTACAACACAAATGGTATTGAAAGAGTTGTCCAAAGTGGAAGACTTGGATCGACGAAGCTTTTGAAAGAAATTGATGCATTCATGAATGATCAAAGAAAATTTGAAACATGGGCAGGCCTTCCAAATCAGGTGAAGGCAAGTATGTTTTTTATGCAACTTAGTCTTATGTAGTGGTGTTAGATAGTTATTTAGAATTATGTGTTGTTTTAATTTTATGGTTGCTTAAACTTGTCAATTGTAATAACTTTAGTTGTTTTGAGGATGGTTAAGTATTAAAATGTGTTGACTTTTTAATTTTTCATTGTAAATTTAAATTATAGTTTATGTGTTGTTGAATTTTATGCTCTATAATAGGGAATACAAGAGGAAAAGTATATTAAAATTGCAAATCCATTTCCACGAGTATCCAAACAATAAAATTGAAATTATTAATCAATTCTATTGAAATTCTATAGCTTAGCCAAACAATAGAATTGAAGCTTTATAGAATTCGAATATGTTAAAATCTAATTCTTTAAAATTGTGAATTCTAATTCAATTCTAATTTTGTGTATCCAAACGGACCCTAAGAACATTTGGAATTTGAGCGGAGCTAATTTTTGAAGTTGAGAGAATAATGATATAAATTAAATTTTTTAAAAAGTGAAGGAGATGGTTCTAGCGTTGGAGAGATAATTTGGGATTGATGGTGCATATTCCACGGTGCACAAAATACACTTAAAAAAATTATACTCCCTTCGTCACTTAATTATTATGTTGTTTGACCCGACACAAGGATTAAAAAAAATAATTGACTTGATTTTTAATATTGATATAATGTATAATTTTCTTTAATGTCTATGTGTATGTGATCCATAATTAAAATAGAAAAAAAAGTAAAGGTAAAATGATAAAAATAATGTTCTAAAAAAAAAAAATTTAAACAAAACAATTATTCTGAAACAGACAAAAAAAAAAAAAAAAAAGACAATAATTTAAGAACAGATGGAGTATATTATTATGGGGACATTTTAAAATCAATAGTCAATTTATCACTTAAAAATATATTATTATGGGAACAGTTTTAAAACAAATAGTCAATTTATTACTTAAAATAAACTTAAACGATTGAAAACAAATATCGTGTCTCTAAATAGTTAAATATTCTATAAAAGATACCAGCTCACAATTTTTCCTTGTTTTATCCCGTTCTTCGGTGGATGGCTTTTGGGTAGTAGCCAAAAGTACCCATTTGTTGGGTTATATTTAGAATTTATACTTTTACTCAAACCCACCCCAAACTACCCAATTGCCACCTCTAAATTACGACTCAATATAGTTCAAGTGGATGCCATATGTAGAATCAATTAACATGAAAATATCCAATTAATTCATAAGCAAAACCAGCAATTTTATTCCAATCCATTCCCTTGATCCACAACAATTGACATACAGAAGGAGCTCATAACCTGCGGATGAATTCACAAATAGCAGAGGACGAGCAACTTTAACATACAGCCCAGCAGACTCCAGGCAAAGAAACACGAGGTGGACTAGGCAAGGATAATGTAACATTAACTCAACCTCACGGACTCAAAGCCTCTATCAATTGATGTCTTTACTGCATCCAAAATCAGTTGTGTTTTCTTGCTGAGGGTTGGCCACTTTTCATCGGGTTTAGAATCGCCGGCCTTAATACTGGTCACCAACCTAGAGAACTCCCTCACCATGAGAGCTTCCTGGGGAAGATCTGTCGTGACGATGTGCTCACTTGGCTTTTCTAACCATGCAGTCACGAGGTCGTTGAACCAGGATTGGGTAGCTGCAGAAAAAGAAGCTTTGTTCTCTTCAAAAGGGATGACAAAGTCATTTAAATGCAATGTTCCTTTTGTTCCAGTGGCAGTTATAACCATCGTTAAGTTGGCGAGGAAAGAGCAATGGAAGGTTGCCACTTTTCCATCTGTCCAGTTCAAAGAGGCGCCACATGATAATATTACTCCTGCTTTGTTGAAAACAGGATCGCGTAAAGCAATTACAGATTTAGGCAGTTCAAAATCAGCAGCCCACAGGATTGCCCTAATGGCATACCACCCGACATCTCCAAGAGCACCAAGCGCATCCAGATCAGGCTTCACACGAATGTCGCTCTCAAGGAACTCTGGACCACCAGCAAAACTAAAGCAGGTGTATACCTACGAGATTCATTAGAGCTTACATTAAAAATCGTAAAAGAGACAGAAAGATCTAGCAGAGTTCCATCTTGTTATCTAGAGGTATTAATAAGGTGCACGAAGAAGTTTTTAAGCATGTGAATTTCAAAATAAGTATTAATTCTAGCTTGATTCCAAGATCACCGAAACTTTAGAGGCACAAAGAGCAGCGCATTTCTACTGTACATTTGTTCAGATGATGAGGTAAGAATATCAGCAAAACTATTAACGGAAAACCCTGGCATCGTGAAATGAAAGATAATTGGTATTATACTCGACCCAGTCCAAGTATTTTCCACATATTTGGGGTTGGCTATATCAATCTTTTTTAACCTATCCATTTGCTTAAAAGCAAAACTTTTTATTACACCACACTCAATCAAATCCTTCTTAACTATAACCGCACATCTTTGTTTAGGTTTTTCCTTACTTCTAGCTACTAGCAGAAACCCGTGCTACAGATGGGATAACTCAAGTATTATACTATATTTTATAACTAGCATTTTATTAAAATGTATATGGCTAAGAAATTCAATTGAAAAATTAAGATAATATAGTAGAATAGTAACTTCAATCGATTAGTCATAACAAAGAGGAGTTTTACTCAACTAACTCTAAATAAATTAGATATAATAAATTTAAAAAATTAATTTGCTCAACAATTAATGATTGTGGGGTTAACAATGTAACAAAATAACTTAAATTTGGTAGATAAAAACATAGTTTTAATAGGAACAATTATCTCCATATTAAACGAAAAACTATAATACTCTCTCTGTCCCCAGAAAATAGTTCCACTATTATTTGGTTTTGTTGCAAAAATTAGTTTCTAATTTTTAACATATGCGTACTTCCTTCTTTTCTGTTTTACTTATTTTCAACTCATTAGAAAACATGGTACTTCTCACACTTATCGCACAAATTTTTTTAGAGCAAATTATAAAAAATATATAAAAGCAAAAATACAATAATAAAAAATTTGATTTTTCAAGTCGAACTATTATTTGGGACAAAGGTAATACAAACAATGGATTAGTATCATTTCACGTAACACAATTAATAAGAATTTTTTTCTTAATAAGTGTTCTGCATGATTGTTTCAAACTATGAGCCGAATCCCTAGAAATCCTTGCAAAATATTACCATTACTGAACACTACATATCCCTCACTTACACCTAATATTCAACTTGTCATCGGCAGCCTTAACATAAAAAATGGGTATAAATATTGAGCACAAAATTAATGTAAACTTGAGAGAAAAGCTTAAACTTTTGAACCTTCCGAGCTCCAATTTCAACTCCATGGCTTGGATTTTATGGTTTCAAGCGTAACCTCTTAAAAAATATTCTTGAAAAGTTGTAATATGATTTATCTTATTAGATGATCGCGTTCAAAATTGAGAATGTTGCTCAACATATCTATTTGTATGTGTTGAGTCTGTTGACGACAAAAAGGAGATGAAAAATGAAACAATTATGAATAAAATGATGAAAATCCTAATAAGCAAAATGACATTAAATATGAATTTGGATGACTGGATCTATTATACCATAAGAGAAGCAAGAGCCTTGCGTGATTTTGAAGCAAATGGTTGATAAGAGGATTTTCAAGTAATCTATGACAAAATTAAGGATCAATTGACTACATTAAATAAGTAGAATGTTGGTAACTTTTGTGGTAAGAAAAGTAATTAGCATTAATAAGTGTCATTAAAAAAAGAAGGTAATGAGTACCTAACCATTAAATAGTCTTTATCCATGATTGGTTTAATTTTGAAAAATAAAATTGGAGAAAAAAGGATTGGTTTTTTGGGAGTTTTAGGTGAAAATGGGTGAATTGCTGTATAGTACAGATATGAAAGTTCACTAGGAGCCCAAAGATGCTGCTAGAAGCAAAAAAATTCCTAGACTGCAGCTTCATTTTATGGCTCAGCCAAATAAACGAAAGTGAGATGGCAGTAGGGTGTCTCTTGAGAGAGTGATACAAGGAAGAGAGATTTTCAGTTTTGGATTTGCTTCTTCGTAGCAAATTCAGTAGAAGGCTTATTCCTTGTGGCCTGTGGAAACTAAACAGTGTCCCTACTGTTTTGTACTGAATTTGTCTTTGGAAGGATTATTGGTCGGGTACTGTATCACCTTCAGAGAATGACAGCTGCTCAGTTGGAAAAGATGAATGACAAATTCAAATATTGAACTCTTCTTGAACCCATTTTAAGAGACTAATATTTGCAAATTGGACTCTCTTTTGGAACAAGTCAAACATAAAGTAACACTCCTAATTGGGACGGAGGAATATGAAGAAGCCACTAATAAACACGACAGGGCAGAGTAAGAATTATGTGGTTCTTTTAGTTTGTGCTCTGAACCATGTTGAGGAAGACAAGTTAAAAGAAAACATAAAAAAGCAAAGCAATTTTTCTGAGGAAAGATCAGTATTCTAGACTAAATGTAGGTGAACTTGGAGTACTCTAAAAACTAAACAAAAAGAAACAAGCTAATGTGTTTAGTTTCATACATACTACAAATAGTGAATCAATTTTAGCTGAATACTTTGATGCAATTGGGGGTTTATAAAAGAATTGCTCCTGATCATATTCCTACATTTTAGTATCCCTGGACTACATACTACAAATAGTGAATCAATTTTAGCTGAATACTTTGATGCAATTGGGGGTTTATAAAAGAATTGCTCCTGATCATATTCCTACATTTTAGTATCCCTGGACTACAGTTATATCAACCTTACTTTCCCAAAATTAATCACATTGAACATTCAACACAAACAGCAAGAAAAATGCTCTGCCCAGAAATCATAAAGTACAGGAAAGTGGTTTAACTTCTCCTTCGATCCTTTCCCTTAACCGAACTTTTCCAACATTCAAACACACCCTCAGATAAAAATATATGAAGCTTTCAAGCTCTTCAATTCCAAGTTATGCTTGAAATAGCCTGGTCAGTGCAAGAACACTGAGCAACTTTTAAGCATAGTAATCCAATATGCCATTTTAGGACACACCTGCCTCTAGAAATACCTAATTCAAAAACTACTTACCCAAAGATAAATAAGTTTCTAAAATTAAACCAAAAAAAAAAAAGAGTCAACAATAACCCAAGCAAATCCAGTTTGCCTTCTTAGGCCAGACAACCCCTCGTCCTAATTTACAAACTAATTACCCAAACTTAGATAAAATTCAAAAATGAAACAAAAAGGGAAAAAAAAAAAAATCAAAAGAGGGACTATAGCAACGCCAGCAAAGTAATCCAATTTGCTTTTTTATGGCAAACACACAAATTTATAACCCCCAAATTCAAAAATTAATTACACCCAAAAAATTGCAATTTTCTAAAGTTGTTCAAAAACTCAAGCACATAAAAAAAATACTCCCTCCGTCCCTAAATTATTATCTGGGTTGACCCGGTATATGGATTAAGAAAACTCAATTGACCTGATTATTAATATTGGAATAGTATTGAAAAAGTGTGTTGTTTTCTTTAATGCCCATGTGTACGTGGCCCATAATTAAAGTAAAAAGAAAAAAGTAAGAGTAAAATAGAAAAAATGATATTTTTAAAAAGAAAGTTTTAAACAAGACAATTATTTTGGGACGGACAAAAAAAAGAAAGGAAGAAAATAATTTAGGGAGGGAGGGAGTAATAATAATAAGGAAAAAAATTACTTACCGATTTAAGTTGACCGAAACGCTCGGAATCAGAGAGGAACTCTCTCATCTTAGAAGTCCTGGGATGGTGCATCCACATGGTAGCATCCATGAACTGCACCCCATTGGATTCACAAGCATAGAGAATCGTGTCCAGCTCCGTCGAGTTCAAAGCCACCGGCTTCTCAAGCAACAAGTGCTTCTTCTTCTGTGCAGCCAACACCGCCCAGCGCACGTGGAGGCTGGTGGGGAGAGGGACGTAGACGGCGTCGACATCTGGATCGTCCAGTACGGCTTCGTAACTGCCGTAGACCTTGGCTGAGGGAGGGAAGCCGTTGGCCGAAGCGAACCTCGTGGCCTTTTCGAGGGATCGGCTTCCGACGGCGTAGAGAGCTGCGTTTGGTGCCAGCGTTATGGCTCTGGAGACCTTGCGGGCTATGTCGGCGCAGCCCAGGATGCCGAATCGAATCTGGGTTTCGGCCATTTGGCTTATTGCAGGGTGTCTGTGATGAGGCGGCCTCTCTGGAAACTGAGAAGAGCGATAATGGTGGAAAGTGGGAGTGAAGTGATCGGGTAGTGACCAAAAGGTGAACGACTGGCCAAGAATTTATTAACGAGAATTGCTATTTGCACTCGTCAATATGCTGAGTACACCTATTGGTGTTCGATACCCCTACCAAATATTAGCTAATGCACTATTTTTGTGTTTGGAAGGAGACCTAATGCAGTATTTTTGTGTTTGGGAGGAATGTCCAACACCTCAAGGGATGTACTTAACAATTTGCTAGGTATAAATAGTAATTTTATTTATTAATATGATATGACTATATGAGTTTAGTTAGCATTTTGTTTAGGACAGATGTTATTTGCACCCAAAAAAATGCTAATTACACCCATTACGGTCAGTATTTTTTTTGGCGTAAATAACAATCATTTTTGTTTAGAGCAAACTCCACAAAATTCCTGAACTTTTTGGGTTTTTTGGTATTCATCCCTGTACTAAAATTTGAAAAAAAATAAATCTTTGTACTTTTGAATTTTTTACAATTGTTCCTTCTGACTAATTTTGTTAATTTTTTACCGTTAAATATTTACAGGTGTCTCTCACGTGATTTTGCTCTAAGAGTAAAATAATCAATTTCTTTTAAAAATTACAAGGACCATTCGTTCAATTTGGTGATTGAGATAAAAGAGAGAAAATTTCTTGGGTTTCTTCTCTCTTCCTCCCCTCCCCTCCCAAACCCAGTTCCTTTCTTCTTCCTTCCCAAACCCAGTTCCCTTCTTTCTCCCTCCCTTATTTCTTCAATAGTTCCTTCCCCTTTGTCAGAAACAAAACACAGATATACAACGTAAATTTTTTTGGTTTTTGTTACAAACTGTAATTATTTTTATAGTTGTTTATTTTAATGGAAATCTCCTCCTCATCATGTTCATCTCACACTCTCCCTCCACCGAATCGATTTCGCCCCGCCTCTTTTAATCCCCCACACCACTTGCCACCTCTGTTCATCTCCAAATCTTCAGATTCGTGATTGTTGTTTTTTTATAATATGGAGACAATTCCAATGCAACAGTATTATAAACAGAAGACGTCAAGTAGATATGAACAAAATAGAAAAACAAATAAATTCCTCGATGATTTCTAGGTACCAGAATTACTGATTGGGAACTTTTTGAAGAACCCACATGGAATTTCAACACGATCATCTCCATGATCAAAATAAGAAAATCGTTTCTGGGTATCGAAACTCCTACCAAAACTGTCAGCATTAGCATTCCCCCGCATATACCTCAAAACTCCAGAACCCAAGGATGAAGGAGAGTTCTGATAAAATTCTTGGATTTCCTTTATAACATCCCAATAATCTGAAAATTAACACCCACAAATGAATAAAAATAATCGAAAAGCATAATTGGAATGAAATTGGGAAATTGTTTATATATGTATATATACCTGAGAAGAAAACAGGGGAAGAGCAAGAGTGAAGGGCAGGGAGCGCATACTTGTGTTCACCATAGGAAGGAGGGTAAATGAAGATATCATCATCATTTTCAAAATTGATGTTTTTTTTCCATTTATGATTGTTGTCATTTTTTAATAACTTAACACTTAAATATAATTTTGGCCAGATTGTCAAAATTCATATCTCTATGAAGAATATTTTTCATCAAGGAAGGTTACTAAATTAATATAAAACTCATTGGCCCTTCAGATGATTTTGTTTTATATAGTTAAATTATCTAAATAACTAATATATTACTTATAAAAATATATTAATTTTAATTTATTCATAATTGACTAATAGACTTCACAAATGGTCCCTGTACTTTTTAAATAAAATGACTATATTACCCTTGAAAAAATACATATGCGATGCGGATATTCAAATTTAACTGCAAAAAATGGATGAAATTGGACGGAAGGACCAATCCTAAAAATAGATTAGTATAGGGACCATTTAGATCACGAAAGGACCAATAGTAAAAGGGGCTAAAAGTATTAGGGACCAATTGTGGAGTTTGCCCTTTTATTTTTTTTGATTGTTTGTTAGTTTTTTTTTTTCAAAGGAAAATTTTGTTTTTCGAGAAAGATATGTAATCATGTTTAATAAGTTATATTTTTTAAAGGAAAAATTCGTTTCTCGTGAAAGATATGCAATCATGTTTAATAAGTTATACTCCTCTTTTCATAAAAATAGTTTTATTTTAATTTTTATGGTTTAATCGAACTTTAATAAAAAAATTCTACAATTTCAATTATTTTTATGAGATCCAAAAAATTATTGTTAATAATATTCAAAATATTGTAATATTAATAATTAAATTTATTACTTAAGACATAGTAAATGTATGGTAAATAGTAATTTAATTTTGTACTAAATTGACTTTAAAAAAGAAATTAAAATTATTTTTTCAGAACAGAGAAAGTATACTATATATCCTAAAAAGAATTACTATATACTATAAGTAAATAAATGGCTGATTTATGTGACTTTGGCCAAAAGTGAGTTGGATTCAAAACTTTTCAATTGGAAAATCAAATTTAGTCAATTTGTTCTTTCATGGCAACATATTTACAAGGTTTTATCTAATTAATCCTATGGTTGGCACAGTGCATGGTTTGATTACCACGAGTTCTCTCGTGGAACGATCTATTTAAATTCTTTTGGGTAAGCGGCTAGATTAGTAGCGGGAGAATTAGTATTAAATCCAATGTGATTTATGGACACTTCGTAAAAGACAAAAATTTAAAAAAAAATTATTTAATCGTGTAAAAAGCTCGAGAAAGAATGTACTATCATTTTTACATGAGAAGTATAAATATGTTAAAGAATAACATCTTTTTCTATGAAAAATAACAATTTTACAATGAAAAGTGACAAATCGGTTATGAATAGTAAAAAATTCACGAAAACTAAACGGGGTTTCTTCATAAATGGCCTAGTTGTCAAATTCATAAAATGTCCCACTTACTCAAAAACAACTTTTATAGCCTTTTTTCATCCAAAAATTCTAAAATATTCTTACTAAGTCGAGTAATCAACTCAAGAATCGATTAAACGACTCAATGAGTCAATTAAAATGACTCAAATCGACCCTGAGTCGATTAATCAACTCATGGGTCGATCAATCGACTCAGGGTCGATTAATCGACTCATGAGTCGATTAATCAGAGAGAGAGAGAGAGACGAGTACTTCGACGGCAGTGGCGAAGGAGGCATAGAACGAGAGAAGGTTACCTCGACAGCAGTGACAAAGGAGACGGAGGACGAGGACGACGGCGGAGGATATGGTGGTGAGGGAGGCTGCAAATGGAGGCGACAAATGAGATGACTGCGAGAAAAGAAAGAGAGGGAGGAGAGAGGACGGCCTCTTTTGAGTTCTGTGAGAGAAAATAATATATTTAGGATTTAAAAGGGTTTTAAAAAATCTTAGAAAGTTATCAAATTTTTTGGTCAAGAGGCATAAAATATAAAAATTGGTACTTGACTAATACCACAAACTAAACTTGAAAAAGCTCTCAAAATATGGATCCCACCGAGTCTACACCTACCTATCTAAAGACAAAACTTAAATGAGATAGCTGGTGATCCTAACCAATGAGGAGGCTTCGTAGTTATTGGCTCTATGGGAGACTCACATAATAATATTGCTTTGGATGCAAAAAAAAATCTTTAAGAAAAAATCAAGTTGCCCCATGCTCCTATCATTAAAATGTGTTTTATATTTATCACAAGATTGAACTTATACGTCAACACTTAACGTGAATTGAAGTGCACTAATTTAAGACCACAGTCAAATTGTATCCCTTATGCACACAAGCGGTTTCCCTATTTGAGCCAAAATGTTGGACTAAATAAGGTTCATGGAACTTCAAAAGGCCTAAACTTCAAAACCCAAAACATCTTAATCATAATTTTCTCTTCGGTTTGCTACCAATAGAAACCCAACTCAGACCCAAATTACATATAAAAAAAAAATTTATGCAACGATATTATTCACGTCAAATAGCATTCACTAAAATTACTACTACAAATTAGGAGTTTTTGCTGATGTGGAGAGCAATGTTGTTGATACACATAAACAATATTGTTCCCACATCAGTAAGGTTGCTAATTTATAGCATTTTGATTGGATAGTAATACTACATCTGTTTTGGTCAAATTTCTACGAGGGAAACTAGTAATAAGAAAGATGACAAAAAGGATTTGAATCTGGGTACAATGATTACGAAATGCTATAGAAATGAACTCAAAGGATTTTGTTAACTAGGGAAAGCCCTTGAACAACTTGTTTGGGCACAAAACCCGGGAGGTTTTAGGGAACCTGCCTTGACCAAGTGATTGATTAACCAAGTTGAATACAAGACTAAGAGCGTATACTAGGGAGCTTGAGCTAGTGAGAATGTGTGTGAAAAATACATGTGTTCCTCCCTTTTTATACCTCAAATACAAAGAAACAAACAAGCCTAGAATATAGGAAATTGGTTGAAGTTGTTGAGGTATTCTCGCCACAATGTTGGTTTGAAGAGATAAGGATCCCTTCTGGCTTTGCTTGATGAAGAAACGTTTGTTGACTCGAGTCTCCTTTATCCGGTGACATACTTCCTAAAAATAGGTTGTAATGTAACAATAATTCAGCAAAAAATGTCAAGGTGCGTAGGAGAGCTCAAGTTGTAAGTGTCAAGATGATATATGTAAGTTGTAAACAAGTTGATAAAAATGTAGGCCCAACAATTGCCCCCAAACTTTTCAAATTTTTCAAAAGAATATAAAGAGACAAAAATTTAAAAAGTTTGCCAAAAAAACCGACAACGTACGGCGGTTATTAATGCAAAGGTAACGATGGGACGGTTTTGCGTATTCTCAAGGCGGAAAAAAGGTTATACTCGATGTTTTGAAATTGTACAACTGCTCACAACTTCTTTTGTGAACAGACCAGAACCTTCTCCAACTCTTTCTCTCGGTCTCACTTACAAAAGGGTTTCCTTCGGAGAAAAACCGGTGAAGAGCGTGCGAAGAAAAATCAAGTAACAACGCTAGGTGAGTTTCTCGTCTTCTTCTCAATTCCTTGTTTGCTATTTTTCTCAAGTTGAAAAAGATGGGAAAAAGAAGATATGCATAATCGAAAGCGAAGAGGGTTTACGAGGGTTTTTCGACCCGAATCTATTAAAAGAACCTGAAAAAGAAAAATGTACAATTTCTGAAGCAGATCTGGAAGTTGTTAGGAAAAATCACGCCTTGCCCCTTGAAGCCGTTCTATTCACCCATCCTTCCCTTACCTCCGAATGCTATTCCCCTGAGTGGGTATGTCTTCCCGAATACCCTTTCACTATTGGCCTTAAATTCCCCTTTCCTGTCATAATCACCAGGTTTTTTGCTTCTACGAAGCTAAATTACGCCCAACTCATGCCACAGGGTTGGCGATGCCTTCAAACCCTAGTTAGACTGCGGGATGAAATAGGTTTGGTTGTAGATTTAGAGGAGTTTGCTTATACTACTGAGATAAGAGGTTTTGGCCTGGGAAGATTTTGTTTTAGGGTAAAAAGTGGGGGTGAGCCCATCTTGATATCTAACAATGACCTGGCGATCGGGGATGGAGAAATCGTTTCTTCTTTGTTAGGAAAGACGACTGAGTCGAGAGGCTGGTGTAATTCAAAAATGGAGGTCTCAAGGTAGAGGGAATTTTCCTCTGACTTTATTCATCTACAAGAGTTTTCTATACATCTTAATCCTTAACACCTTGAATTTCCTTTGTAGAAGTTGCCAAACTCAGTGTTCTGTTCCCAGAACAAGCAGATACAGAGGCTAACGTGAAGAAAATATTTGAATTAGACGCTCTCGGGTCTTTTAAGGCATTCCCTGCGTTCTCCCAGAAAAAATTGAAGAAGAGACTCTAGTTAAGCCTATCAAGATGTCCACAGGTTTGATCTAAGTTCTTGCTCATCTGCAATCTGTTCTGTTTCTCCAAGTTTTCTTAACTCCTTGTCTCCTTCTTACAGCAACTACTCGTTCTAAAGCACTCGTCAGCACTGCTGACTTGCTTGCTGGAGCTAAGGCAAGAAGGTCTTCACGGAAGGACAACAAGCTTCCCCCTCCAGTATCTATGGCTTCCAGCTCCGTCTCGAAGAATAAAGAAGAATCAAAGAAAAGAAAAGCTGGTGGAATGCAAGATCGATGCAAGTGATATTCGGATGGTGAAAGAACAAGGGAAAAGTTTGTTGTGGTAATGAAGGATTTTGCGGATAAGGTAATAATGTGTACACCTTGAACTATGTACCAAAGGATTTCATAAAGTACTAATATTCTTTCTTACGGCTCTCGGGTATAATGACTCCTATCATGGATCAAGTTGCCATTCGAAGATCAAGGCGGCTAGGAGCAGTGTTGAGGCCGAAGAGGCACGAAAGGAGGTGAAGGCAAGTCTTTGGAGAGATAAGCAAGTTGAAGAAGGAAATTAAAATGCGAGTAATGAAATAGTGAAGTTAAGGAAGGAATTGGCGGATGCTTGTCTTTGAAAGGTTGACGGAGAACGAGGCTCACGTCAAGGAGCTTGAAGGCTGCTCGAGAGGATTTCAAATTTAATGCCACCAAGCGCTGCTCGAGACCAGGATTCAGATGATGGAGGAAATGAAGAGTGGACTCGCCGTGCTTGGGACCTCGAGGAAGAAAGAAAGACCTTGGAGGATTTCATCGGTGAACCGGTGGATGCGGAGGAGGTAAATTCTCCAGCCTTAGAGGAGTTGATTGAGGATGCCAACAAAGTCTTGGTATGGTGAAACAAATTGAAAGCGAGAATCAAGAAAAGAAACGGACGTAACACCGACGGCAGTAGGCCAAAATGTTGACAAAGTTTGAATATTTTAGGGGATTTGGAGAGTAACACAAACAATTTTATGCTTTTTATTCGTTGGTCATGTAACCTGCTCATAAGAGCGCAAACAATCTATTTAGGGGTACTAGGTTGGTCTAGTACTCCATGCTTTCATAGGTTGATAGGATTTGTTGGCTTAACCAACTCATCCACTAATCTTGGGAACATTCGAACTTTCTTGAAGTAATCTAGGTTTCTTTTAGAAACACTTGCTTGTGTTAGCGAGATAAGAATGTTTCGATTTAAGCAATAGGTAACATGTTAATGTTACAACCAATAGTCACATCTTGTATAGATGTGAAATCGTGCGCACGGGCGAAGGTGTAGAAACCTTAACTCTTTAGAAAAGATGTAAATCTTTTAACCAAAATGTACCTTTGATTAGAGGTAAGTCGTTTGAAGAGATAGAACAAGTATCAGCCGTCTGGCGTGTCAACATGTTCCATCCCTCTCGGCTAAAGTCACAACATGTTGGAGCCGTCTTGGCGTGTTCACATGTTGGACTTCTTCGTCTCAGTCTGAACATGTTGGAGCCGTCTGGCGTGTTAACATGTTCAACCCGCTCCATTTTAGGTCTCAACATGTTCGAGCCGTCTGGCGTATTCACATGTTGAGCCTACTTTGCTAGTATACCTTGCAAAACAAATTCATGTTAGGGTTGGGTGTTAGCATAGCCAACACCCCTCCGATGCTTAAGTTAGTAAGGGTTTCCAATAAAATTGAGAATTGAAATACATAAATGAACTTGACATAAATTAACTCATACACGACAAGTCTAGTTGTTAACTACTTGACTTACATAAAATAGAGCTTTAAATGAATGGCATTCCAACTCCTAGGGACCCTGTCTCCACTTGGGGTTGACAACCGTATGCACCTTTGCCGCTTCGGCATCAATGAGATATGGTCCCTCCCAGGAGCCAATTTACCTGCATTCAGTTCTCTGGTATTTTGAAATACTTTTCTCAAAACTAAATCACCAACCTGGAACCTTCTTATTCTGACATTTTTGTTGTAGGATCTAGCAATCCGTTGTTGATAGGCTGCCATCCTTATCTTGGCTAAATCCCTGATCTCATCAATTGTATCTAGATCTTGGGTTAACAAGATGTTATTCTCATCTGAGTTAATAAGCCATACCTCATTGTTGGGATTGTTACCTCATTGGAATTATAACCTGCTCCAAACACCAAAGAATATGGAGTTCTACGTGGCTCCTTTTGTAGTTGTTCTGTCGCCCAAAGTACAAGTGGTAATTCTTCACCCACTTTCCTTTCTTTTGATCTAGGCGTTTCTTCAAGTTGTTTACAATCAACTTGTTGCTTGACTCAGCTTGACCATTAGCTTGAGGATGGTGGTGTGGATGTGATCAGCTTGATGCCCCAACGAGCACAAAATCTCCGGTCTTTTTACTTATGAATTGGGATCCATTATCACATATGATCTCGATGGTACACGAACCTGCTAATAATATTCTTCTTTAAAAATGAAATTACCTCTTTGTCTCTTACTTGCACATAGGCCTCTGCCTCGATCCATTTTGAGAAATAGTCAGTCATTGCTAACATGAACACTTTGCCTCCAGGAGCCTTAGGCAACTTGCCCACAATATCCATGCCCCATTTCATGAAGGGCCAAGATGAAACAATAGAATGTAGAGGTTCGCAGGTTGATGCAAGATGTCTTGTGCCTTTGGCGGCGTCACATTTTGTACGTAGCTCATGGCATCTGACGCATTGTTGGCCGTAATAACCGTCTGAGGGCCTTTGATGCAGTGCCTTTCCACCGGAATGATTTCCACACGTTCCCTCATGGATCTCCTTGACGAGTTCAACTTGTTCATTGTCAATACATCTCAAATAGTGTCTGCGAAAGATTTCTTGAACAAGACATTATCTATTAAAACAAAAGTTGAAGTGCGCATTTTAAAGGATCTAGCATTCTTAACATCGGTGGTATAGTTCCAAGTTGAAGGAACTCAATTATAGGTTGGGTCCAAGATGGACTTGTAACTTGTCCTCCATTAGACGAGTCACTTCTTGAGTTTCTTCCACTTGGTCTATAGTGGGTACTTAACATAAATAATGGGGATATTAGTATGCAACATAGATTTGCAAGTTGATCCCAAGTTGGGGTGCATCTTACGTATTCTCTTCTCTAGGGACTGCTCCAATGAGAATGATAGAAATTTTGAAGCCAAAGCTTTAACATGTTGAAGATATAGAGTCATTTTGGAATGTTTTGCCATGTAGCTGCCATTGAAATGGTTAGCGAGCAATTGAGAATCAACATATACATTTATATGAGTAATATTTAAACTTAAAGGTAGTTAAACCCATGATTAAAGCCTCATACTCGGCTTCATTATTCGTCGCATTGAATTCACGGGATACGGCTTGAGGTATGATATCGCCTGGGGGACTTGAACGATTCCCAAATTCCTTTGGAATTTGAAGCTCCATCTCGTATAAAGTGTCCAAAATCTAGGAGTTGTTTTACCTTCAAGCTGTTGTACCTCTTGTTCTACCTCGGGTTGCGGACTTGGACTGAAATCGCTACGAAATCGCCTAGAGCTTGAGATTTGATAATGCAGGCTCGTATGAAATGTCATATGTGCTTAGCTTGACCGACCACTTGGCTAATCTTCCGACATTTCGGAGTTCTCAACACACTTCTTATAGGATAATTAGTTCTAACGGTAATGGAATGTGTTTCAAAATAATGACGCAATTTTGTAGCGGCGTAGTTAAAGCTAAAATTAACTTTTCAAGATGAGAATACCTTGTTTCCATCTAGTAGAGACTTACTTACATAATACACGGGATCTTGTTCACCTTGAATTTCTTTCACTAAGACCGCACTCTTGCATTCTCGGATACTGCTAAATACAAGTAGAGGCGCTCACCACGTTACGGTTTGGCAAGTAGGGAGACGTCATCAAGTATTCCTTAAGTTGTTTGAAGGTGCCTCGTGTTGATCAGTCCATTGGAATAGTTTATTCTTTCTTAACACTTCATAGAATAACCTGCACTTATCGATGATTTAGATATAAATCTATTTAAGGCGCTACTCTACCGGTTAACCTTTGGACGTCTTTAATATTCTTGGGAGATTCCAAGTTGAGGATAGCTTTGATTTGTTCAGGTGGCTTCAATTCCTCTCTTAGTCACCATATGGCCCAAGAACTTCCTCGCTTTAACACCAAAGTTGCACTTATTTGGATTGAGCTTCATGTTGAAAGCTTTCAAGATGTTAAATGCCTCAGAAGATGCTCCACGTGATCTTCAATATGCTTGGACTTGACTACCATATCATCTATGTAGACTTCCATCGTCTTGCCAAGTTGATCTTTGAACATCTTGTTTACCGGTCTTTGATAAGTTGCCCTGCATTTTTAAGACCAAATGGCATAGCAATATAACAATATATACCTTCAGAGTCATAAAGGCCGTATCTTCTTGGTCCGAGGGTTCCATTTGAATTTTTGAAATCCCGAGGATGCATCCATGAATGTCAAGATATCATGGCCACTGTCTCATCGACTAAAGAATCAATATGAGGAAGAGGAAATGGATCTTTCGGGCAGGCCTTGTTCAGTCCGTGAAGTCTACGCACTCGCCACTTGCCATTCTTCTTCTCTACCACTACAACATTGGCCGACCATCTTGGATCTGTACTTCCTTGATCATCTTGGCTCTCAAAAGCCTTTCAACTTCATCTTTAATAATGGTTGCGTTCATGGGCAAACTTTCTCCTTTTCGGTGGACGGGACGAATAGTTGGATCAATATTTAACTTGTGAGTAATGACGTCCTTGCTTATTCTGTCATATCTTCGTGTTTCCATGCAAAACGGCATTTCGACTTTTCAAAACTCGATCGCTCTTCCTCAACTTCGGTCGGAAGATGCGTTCCAACTTGTACTTGGGCCTCGGGATTTGCTTCATCAACGGAAACACTCTTCGTATCGTGCTCCAGCTTCAATAACATCCTGGGCCTTTTTCTTTAATTGCTATGCGGGACGAGGGACCGAACTTGCCTTCATGTTGACCTTGTAGCACTCTTTAGAAAGGCCGATTGCCCTTCAACTTGGCTACACCCAAGGAGTTGGGAACTTGACACCTTGGTGATAGGTTGACGGCACGGCTTTCATGTTGTGGATCCACGGCCTACCTAAAATGACATTGTACGAAGAAGAACATTCGATTACAGAATCTTTCCATAGAATTCATACCTTCAGATAGAGAGGCAACTTGATTTCTCCAACTGTTTGTTTTATTTGAACCCTACTAGTACGGATGAATTCCTCACAACTTCGATAAAGGAATGCCCATCTCTTGCAGAGCATGGGTAAAGATTATATTAACAGAGCTACCACCATCAATAAGGATCCTCTTGACCATACAATTAGCTATCGAACTTGGACAACTAGACCATCATGATGGGGTCAGGTGTTATCCTTGTCTTCATCTTCGAAGGAGATAACTTGACCATCTGTGAAGTCGCGGCATCTTGAAGGCGGTTCGGCGATCCTCCTTTGAGCTCTTGGCATGACGCTGGTGCGAGAATAAGTTGTACCACAAATATAGGATCCACGAAATAACATTTACTACCTTGGTGGTGGAGGAGGTATAACTTTCTGTGCGATTGCTCCACAGAATCAGTTCTTTGGATTCACTTCGACCCTCTTCTTACCCAACAGATCCTTGAGGAGTCCTTTTGACAATAAATGAGCAATCTCCTTCCTCAAGGCGAAACAATTTTAGTATGCCCGAATTCCTCATGAAATGCACACCACTTGGACTTATCCTTCCAAGTTGTGGGCTTGTCACTTTTCTTAGGCCATCTTGCTCTATCTCCAAGATTCTCCATGGCGCAAAGAACTCTGCAATATCCACGTAAAAGCAATAGTCGAAATTCTAGGGTAGTCATTATCATCTCCATCTTGATCATCATCTACAAAATGGACTTTAGAAGATTCGATTTAACGGGGGTTTGCCCCTATGCTTATAATGATGGGAGTCTGATTTTCGTCCGATGGCTCAAATAGAGGGTCCTTCCAATTGACTTTTCCATTGCTAGACTATCCTCCTCCAATCGATGAATCGTAAGGCTCGGTCCTTATTTCTTCAAGTTGCTTGGCGGTGTCATCACCACTCATTATAAAATGGAGAGTTCTTTCTCGGCCAATACGGAATGCCTCGGTAGCTGTGGACATATCCAGATTGGGTATGGTCACCGCTTCTTTATTAAACTGTGCAAATATTCCTTAAGACTCTCATTAGGCGTTGCACAATTACGTAAAGGTCGCCGGTCAACTTGTCGAACGCCTGTTGCATGAAAATTGATTAGTGAACATGCCGACAAGTTGAGCATAGGAAGAAATAGAGTTAAGAGGAAGTCCGTTAGCCATTTTAAAGTGGTCCCGATAGAGTTGAGCCAAAGCCCCTGCAAAACATGCTTCTTTAAAAACAGGGGGATACTTATAATGTCCATTGATTCTTGATACAAAGACACATGTTCTCTGGATCGATTCCATCATACTTCTTCATATGAGGGACTGAAAATTTCTTTGGGATTTCCACATTAGCTATGGCTGGAACAAAACGGGATTCGTTGTAGCAAGTTGGGGAAATTTGGTGATGAGGCAAGTTGACTCCGGCACACCTCGAAGCAATTCTTTTATGGTTTGCATTTCCCTAATAAGTTGGCTTTCGCAAAAGAGAATTATTATTAAACGGGATGCGAAGCGTCAAAAGTATTAAAGAAACTCCTGTTTGCCCCATCGAGGGTGCGGATAGGTATAGCAAGACGTCAACAGTTGGCTAGTTGTAAAGTTGAACCGTGGCCTCGAGGTTGGAATTGACGTCATGATTGTACTTTTCTGGTAAGGTACTAGACATAGGGATATCTCCAACATGGCTTGGTCCTGTACGCACCAAACAAAGATCTAGGATGCAAAGGTGAAAATGGAGTAGATGTTTGAGTTTCGGTTTGTTTTCCTTTACGCATGGAATCAATGGCATTGAGTATCATAGTGTTTGTATGCTCTTGAGCATCCAACTGGTCGATCACTTTTTCAATATCGTGACCATGTTAGACATTAGCTCCATATTGGCGGCTTCCGGATTTGAAGACGGATTGCCGAGATACCGAAGCGGGAAGTGGTGGTTCCTCTCACCAAGACTACCGAGACGATGGATTGGCCATTTCTATATAAATAATCAAAGTGTCCCACGGATGGCGCCAAATTGTTTTGGTCAAATTTCTACGAGGGAAACTAGTAATAAGAAAGATGACAAAAAGGATTTGAATCAATGATGACGAAATGCTATAGAAATGAACTCAAAGGATTTTGTTAACTAGGAAAGCCCTTGAACAGCTTGTTCGCCGGCACAAAACCCGGAGGTTTTAGGAACCCGCCTTGACCAAGTGATTGATTAACCAAGTTGAATACAAGACTAAGAGCGTATACTAGGGAGCTTGAGCTAGTGAGAATGTGTGTGAAAAATACATGTGTTCCTCCCTTTTTATACCTCAAATACAAAGAAACAAACAAGCCTAGAATATAGGAAATTGGTTGAAGTTGTTGAGGTATTCTCGCCACAATGTTGGTTTGAAGAGATAAGGATCCCTTGCTGGCTTTGCTTGATGAAGAAACGTTTGTTGACTCAGTCTCCTTTATCTGGTGACATACTTCCTAAAAAATAGGTTGTAATGTAACAATAATTCAACCTGCAAAAAATGTCAAGGTGCAGTAGGAGAGCTCAAGTTGTAAGTGTCAAGATGATATATGTAAGTTGTAAACAAGTTGATAAAAAATGTAGGCCCAACAACATCATTAACCATTGAAGTCGAATATTTACTCAAAAAATGCACATGCTCGCTTTACAAAAACTAGCAATGAAGCTTATCGCCATGCACCATTTCCAACGTGAGGCAGTTGAACTATCTATTATTCTATGCAATATAGGAATTCACCCTCGTTTTCCTAGAACTCCCACCAAAGTTCTAATTCTCCATATTTCCCTGATAAATGTTCCTAATTAATAAAGTATATATATGAATTAAGAAAAATAATTAATAATGTGCTGTAAAATATATTCTGACGATAATACCCATAAATATTAATTGAGTTCAACTATTCTAAATAATTTGGTTTCTTTGAGATGTGTTATGCATGCGTTATATTAAATGAAGTTTTAAGAATATATAAAAAAGAATGTGTTAAGCAAGATAGACAAGCAAGACAGCAAAGACTGGGGGTATTGAGTGTCATTAGTCAAATGTCTAAGGGAGTTATTAGTTCACTATGTAAAGCTTAGTCAGTTAAGTTGGCTATTAGCAGTTATCAGAAGTTAATCCTTTTTTGTTGGTTATTGTACATATACTTCCTGTATGGGATATTTTTCAGACATGAGAAATGAGATTACTTTTTCTCTCAATTTATTTTATTGTAATGAATTCCTTCTTATCAATTTTATCATGGTATCAGAGCTATGGTTTGGCAATGTCTTGGGTTGGAGTCATCCCGCTTGCATTAGTTACCCGAAATATTGTGAGTGCATGTTGTCACTCTGTTTGGTTCATTTGTGATGCCCTAATGGTGCATATTGGTCACACGTGAGGGGGAGTGTTGAGATTGATATACATTGTTGGGTCTCTATCTAACAGCTTAAGCTTTTAGATGAATTGGTAACTTAACTTTTGTCTCAATTGTTATTTTGTTGACAATGTAGGGATTTGGATTATCAATTGCAAGCTATAGTGATACTTTCTCATGTATAAGATACAACAGTTAATGTTTTGTCCTGGCCCGTATTAATTCTCTTTTGCTTCTGATAGATTGAATTTGACTCTAAGGAATCAGCTACCACTTTTGTTAAAAGTAATACAATTAGGTTTGTTCATCAGCATTGGAGGATCTACCAGATTTTTATTCAGTGATACACTCTTATTTATATATTGTGCATACATGCCTAACACTTACCCGCGAGGGAATTGCTTCTTCTCCGGACTTGCTCATTAATGCCTATATTTGACTTTGTTGATTTATATCCGCTTGTTGAGATTTGCATTCGAGAATATCGGATAAGAAATTGGTGTATTTCACCGAGTTATTATGGTTCTTTTGAGTCACCTAGTTGTCTCGGTTGAATAATTGGTTAACCTGAGTTGACTCACCGAGTTGGATGAGTCACTCAAATATGAGTTCAGAATTATTTGCTGAAACTCCTTCTTTTGATTACCAAAGTCAAAAATGACTTTGTTGACATATATTTTGTGGACTGTATTCGATCCACGACTTTGAATACTTGGATTAAGGAGGTGCTTCTTCTTCTTTCGCAAACTCTGTTCTCTCTCTGTTTTTCACCACACTCATTATGGAGAATGAAAGTCCAGATGGAGATTGTACCACCAATCAAGGTGGACATCAAATCCCTAATGAAGTGGTTGTTGATGCATATGATCTAGATGCTTCGACTCTGCAGTTGCATCCCTCACATCCGCTATTTCTTCATCCCAATGACCATCCTGGTATGATTTTAGTTACTCAAGTCTTGACTGATTCTGTTAATTTTGGGCAATGGAAGATGTCTGTGATAATTGCCCTCTCTGCAAAGAACAAATTAGGTATGATCAATGGTAGTAACCAAAAACCTTTGCCACAATCAAAGTATTTTACTCAGTGGGAGAGATATAATCATATGGTGATATCTTGGTTGCTAAATGCTGTTGCTCAAGAAATTAGGGCCAGTATTGTTTATATTGGTACTGTAAAAGATATTTAGGAGGATTTGAATGCACGATATTCACAGAATAATGCTCCAAAAATCTTTCAAATAAGGAAGAGTTTGGCTGAGTGCACTCAAGGAACCTCCAGTATATCAACTTATTCCACTAAATTTAGATGTCTTTGGGATGAACTTACAAATGTTGCTAGCATTCCAAAATGTGTGTGTAATTGTGTTTGTGGTGCTGTTCAAAGGTAAGAGGAATATGAACATGAGCAAAAACTTACATAGTTTCTCATGGGGTTGAATGATAGCTTTATAACTACTAGGGGTCAAATAATAATGATGAACCCTCTTCCAGCCTTGAGTAAAGCTGAGAACCTTTCGCTCCAGGAAGAAAGTCAAAGGAAGAATTGTAATATCAATATTGGTAATGTCAATATGACAGATCTATCTGCAGCTCTAATAAGCAAGAGTGGAAATAGAAATTTTAGAGCAAAAACTGGTGGAGGTAGTGGTAGTCCTTCTGTAAGAGGAAAATTTTGGTGTGATTTCTGTCATGGTGATTCTCACACCAAGGACAGGTGTTTTTACTTACTTAGGTACCCTGATTGGCACAAGATGTATGGAACTAAACCAGATATGTCCAAAATGCCCAAGAACAAGAACAAAGTTATGGCTGCAAATGTCTCCAGTGTCAACAACACTGCTGGGGTTAACACTGAAGACTGCAATGCACATCCATTGAATGATCTCACTCCTTCACAGCATCAACAATTAATACAGCTTCTTGCCAACACTAATACTGTGGCTGATAATCCTGAGTCACATATTGCAGGTACATTTGTAAGGTTTTCTAATTTTGTCAACTCCAACTATCTCTCCAATCTTAGCCTGCATGCCACTGAGTGGATCATTGACACTGGTGCCACAGATCACATAACCTCTACTTTTTCTCTTCTTGTTAATCCTATTTCTATTGATTCCATTATTCATCTTCCTAATGGCCATACTGCTAGAATTTCACACAAATGCAAAGTCATTCTCACAGAAGATATTATTCTGCATGATGTCTTGTTTGTTCCTGCCTCCAAATATAATCTTCTATCAAGCAGCAAACTAACTCTTGACAGCTAATTCAATCTTGTTTTTTCTTCTTCTGTCTGTCTTTTTCAAGACCAAGCACAAAGGAAGCTGAAGGGGATTGGTAAACTGGTTGGAGGGTTATACAAGTTTGTGGTACCTAGGCCAAGTTCTGTTCCTAATAAAGTCTTAGCAAATAAGTCTGCAGTATGCAATAGTAGTTTAACTTACTCTTCCACCAAAGATCTCAATCTTTGGCATTTAAGACTTGGTCACATTCCAGTTAACTTTTTAAAACATTTAGGTGTTTGTACTATCAAGCAATCTGATTCTATAAATCCTTGTGATGTATGTCATTTTGCTAAACAAATAAAGAAATCATTTCATGTCAGTGATTCTCATTCTAATACTCCGTTTACTTTATTACATTGTGATGTTTGGGGCCCTTATAGACATGTCACCTATAATGGATATAATTATTTTCTTACAATCGTTGATGATTATTCAAGAACTACTTAGACTTTTCTTCTCAAATCCAAAGATCAAGTTTTATCACACCTACAAAATTTCCTTATTATGGTAAAAACTCAATTCAATGTTATTGTCAAAGAGATTTGGTCAGACAATGGTACTGAATTTTTCAATTTCTCCATCAATTCTCTTCTTGATTCTCATGGTATTATTCATCAAAGTTCTTGTGTTGCTACCCCTAACAGAATGGAAGAGCTGAAAGGAAGCATAGGCATTTACTTGAGTTAGCCAGGGCTCTTCGATTTCAGGCTCATCTTCCAATTCATTTCTGGGGTGAATGTTTATTGACAGCAACTTATATCATAAATAGACTTCCTAGCACCATTCTTAATTTCAAAACTCCTTTTGAAAGTCTTCTTGGTCACAAACCCTCTTACACTCACATCAAAGTCTTTGGCTGTTTATGTTTTGCTTCGACATTGAGTCACAACAGGGATAAGTTTGGACCAAGAGCTAGCAAATGTATTTTTCTGGGCTATCCCTATGGGCTATGGCAAGAAAGCATACAAATTGTATGATCTTGCAACTCGACAGGTTTTCTGCAATAGAGATGTTATATTTTACGAACTGTTATTTCCTTTCTCTGACAAGACAGTCTCTTCCACAAATACAAATACTCCCTTGTTTCCCACTGTGTCTGATATGCCTCTGGATGAGTTACCTACCTTTGAGTACTCTTCACCATCTGTGCTCAATACTTCAGACACTATTTCTCCACTAAGTGACAACTCTGAGTCTACCCATGTTCTCATTCCTAATCAAACTCATAACACTATTCCTCTTTCATCTCCAGTTTCTAGGCTAGTTAGGACAAGAACAATCCCTGCAAGGTTCAAGGACTTTACTAATCTTCCTTTTAATTTACCAACCTCTAATGTTTCCATTGTGCCCAGGTACTCTCCCTACTCTATTGCTAATTTTCTGTCATACACACATTTATCTCCCTCTTATCAAACTTTTATTGTCAACATTGATTCTTCTTTTGAACCAAAAACATATAATTAGGCTATCAGACATCCTCAATGGTGTAAGGCTATAACCTTAGAATTAGAAGCCCTTGAGAGAAACAAAACTTGGATTCTTCAGCCTTTACCTACTGGGAAGAATGTTGTGGATTGCAAATGGATTTATAAGATTAAACATAACCCAGATGGTATTATAGACAAATACAAAGCTAGGTTGGTTGCCAAGGGATTCACTCAGACAGAGGGTTTGGACTACTTTGAAACTTTTGCACCTGTTGCAAAAATGACAACAGTAAGACTATTGTTAAGTATTGTTGCTATGAAGAACTGGCCTTTGTCTCACATGGATGTATCAAATACATTTCTTCATGGAGATCTCAATGAAGAAGTATTCATGACTTTTCCACTAGGCTACTGCCCTTCTACCAAGTCTGATACACCATTGGTTTGCAAGCTCATGAAGTCTCTATATGGCCTCAAATAGGCACCTAGACAATGGTTTCACAAGTTATCGACTGCATTAAAGTCCTTTGGCTTCACTCAATCCTTAAATGATAATACATTATTCACTCAAGCCACTACTGCTCACTTCACTGCCTTATTGGTTTATGTTGATGGCATTGTCATTACAGGCTCCTCTTCTACTGTTATTGAAGTTCTTAAAGGTCAATTGCATTCTGTTTTCTCTATTAAAGATCTTGGCCCACTCAAGTATTTTTTAGGTATTGAAATAGCCAGGAATTCTTCTAGTATCTGCCTTCATCAAAGGAAATATACAATTGAAATTATCACAGAAACAGGTCTGCATAATGCTAGAGCATTTAGTCTGCCCATAATTCAACACCATGGCCTTACTTCTAATTTCGGGGATTTGTTAACCAATCCAGATCAATATAGAAGGTTTGTGGGAAGATTAATCTACCTCACTATCACAAGGCCTAATATTGCCTTTGCTGTCCATGTCTTGAGCCAATTCTTGGCCACTCCCAGATAACCACACTTGGAAGCAGCCTTGAAATTAGTGAGATTTCTCAAGTCCTCTCCTGGTCAAGGGATATTTTTCTCTTCTACTACAGTTCCTACTTTCTCAGCCTACTGTGATGCAGACTGGGCTGCATGCCCCACTACCAGAAAATCAGTTACAGGTTTTTGTGTGTTTCTTGGTTCATCTCTCATTTCCTGGAGGAGCAAGAAGCAACAAACAGTGTCGAAATCATCAGCTGAATCTGAATATAGAGCCATAGCAAGTATTTGTTGTGAATTGACTTGGCTTCTGGCTCTTCTCAAAGATTTCAATCTTTTCAGTTCCACTCCTATTCCTTTGTTCTGTGATAACAAGGCTGCAATCCATATTGCTGCAAATCCTGTGTACCATGAACGAACTAAGCACATAGACATTGATTGTCATATTGTACGAGAGAAAATAGCTAGGGGGATGATCTCCACAGCTCACATTGCTTCCTCTGACCAACCAGCAGACCTCTTCACAAAAGCTCTTTCCTCTGCTCAACTCCAGCATTTACTTTCCAAATTGCAAGTGGTTAATTTATTTACCCCTTCCAACTTGAGGGGGGGTGTTAAGCAAGATAGACAAGCAAGACAGCAAAGACTGGGGGGTATTGAGTGTCATTAGTCAAATGTCTAAGGGAGTTATTAGTTCACTATGTAAATCTTAGTCAGTTAAGTTGGTTATTAGCAGTTATCAGAAGTTTATCAGCAGTTAATCCTTCTTTGTTGGTTATTGTATATATACTTCCTGTATGGGATATTTTTCAGACATGAGAAATGAGATTACTTTTTCTCTCAATTTATTCTATTGTAATGAATTCCTTCTTATCAATTTTATCAGAATGGTAGAGAATAAGTAGATCAAAAGTCTTTAGGAATATTAATTAGAACATCTCAAAATAAAAAGTATGAACATTTATTCAGAACGAAAAGGGTACTATTTTCTCATAAAGTAGATTTTTGAATATAAATAAAGAACATGGCTACCGACCAATATAATGAAAAGTACTCCTTCCGTCATCGATAAATGTTCTACTTTCTATTTTTGGATGTTCCAACTAATGTTTCTAAAGACTATTGATCTACCTATTCTCTACCATTCTTCTTAATACCTTAAAGTTTCATTTAATACAACACATCCCAAAGAAACTCAATTAGTTAGAATAGTTGAACTCAATTAATGTTTATGGGTATCATCGTTTTGAACTCATTTTACAGCATATCATTAATTATGTTTTTCAATTCATGTACTTTATCAATTAAGAACATTTATCTGAGACGGAGGGAGTACATAATAAACCTCATTAAATATCATAGAGAATCATGAATTATGAGTTTCTATATGCATTTAAATGAGCTACTATTAATTAATCTCAACTAATATTAATAACTGTTTTAATCTTTAACCTTTAGTCACAATAATACCACTATTTGCAAAAAGAAAAGATATTCAAAATCTTTTGGTTAAAAAATGACTTAATTCTCAATTTTATCACTCTACTATCGTAAAAGGTCCGATAAACTTACTCTACAATTTTTTTTCACAGATTAATAACTATACTTTACAAAGGGTACCACGTTAGTCATTTTATCTGATTTGTTGTTAACAAAGCTTAATTTTTTTTGAAAACCCGAAATTGCCCTTAATATAGCATATGCTAGTCATGTGTCCACACTGGCTACCTACGGTCAACCCCTTGAACCGCTGTGAAAAACCATCACCCCTTCCAAAACTCCAAAATTACCATTAAAAAAGGAAACAAAGGAAAAGAGAAAAACATAAACACACACACACACACATAAAGCAGGTGTGGGACTTACAAACCACCCTCGTTCCACCCCCCTACAAAACGAAAAAACACCCCCTAAATCATATGTATGGCAAATTTTAATACAACTCATCAATTTTGCATACATATATAGAAGTAAATATATTTATTTAGAGAAATAGAGTAGACCCCCCCTCCTCCCCCTTAACTATCTCTCTTCCTTTCTCTTTCTCTTTCTCTTTCTCTCTAAAGAACTGATTTTTGATTTGCAAAAAGAATCCAAAAAGGGGTTAAGAGTCTTTGTTTGATTGAGAACGCCAAACACAAAAAACAAACAACAAAAATTTTCAGTCTTCTCCATACCCAGCTTTATCACAACCTCGCGACGGACATCCTTGATGTCGATGGCGGTACGGAGGTTCTTCTTGGAAATTGGTTTGCAAGCTAGGGCTTGTTTGGTTTCCTGTTAGTACAGAGGTAAGTGATGCCTAATTCGCCCCAACCCAGTTTGCGACCCAGTATGTACTTGTCGGAGATTCTGGTATGATGGTAGGAGAGTGGGACGACGTCGTTAAGGACACGGATCGGGACTGTGGATACGGTGGCATAAGGATTGGGCTTTCGCTGTTGTTGTTGTGTTTGGTTCTGTTTTGCTGTTGTTGGTGGCGACGGTTGGAGTGGTCTTCTAGAGCGTCGGGACGAATACAGGTTACGCAGTTGCCCATAGCAGGCTTAAGTTGGGTTTTGCCAGCTGTTGACGGAGAAGATGGAGAGTGGAGAGGTGTGGGCGAGCATTGCACGTCAACGAAATGAAGTTAGAGAAAACACGGGGGTCATTCAGTCTTTTCCCACAAATGTGTCATAGTTAAAGGGAATTTTAGTCTTTTTGCAGCATTCCATTCAACAAAACTAACGACATCCAATTTATGAACCAAATTGACACTTTTTGTAAAGTACAGTTATTAATCTGTAAAAAAAAATTCTAAAGTGAGCTTATCGGATCTTTTGCGATAGTAAAGTGATGAAATTGAGAATTAAGCCTTAAAAAATCTCATGGAACTTTGAATTCCAAAGACTTTCCAAATTCACCAATTTTTTATCAAAAGAAAAATATTCAAAATCATTTTGGTTAAAAAATTAATAAAACTTTGAATTCGTAAAACTTTCCAAATTCATGATTTTCTATCAGATTTACAACATTGAACCTTCCAAATTCATTTGAAAAGGTAGCAGATGTAATTTTGAATATTTGGTTGAAGAAAAGAATTCTAAAGCTTCTTTGGCTCAACATTAATATTACCCTTTCACTAATACTACTAGTATAAATTTAAGGTTTAATATATAATTTGGTCCCTGAACTTTAGACATTTTTCTGATTCGGTTATAGAACTTTAACATTTCCTATTGTGATCCCTGAACTGTTCTTTAGCCTTACAGTTAGTCTCTCAAGTGACGGTCATCACTTTACCCGTTAAAATTTTTCTAAAATGCCCAAAACGCCCTAACTACATACTGAGTGTGATTCCACAGTGGACAAATCATGCTTACTTGGATTTAATGAATTTTTTTTCTAAGTTATGCAAATTAATGACGTTCTCTCTCTCTCTTCTTTGTTCAACCTCTTCTCGCTACTCTCTCTCTCTCTCTCTTAAAAATCAAACTGGGCTAATCCTTAATTATCAAAAAAAAAAAAAAAATACATAATTTCTACTACATTTACTAGGTTGAAATTTAAGGATATACCCACAAAATCCTTCAACCAATTAGCACAACGAGTTCTTGACTTCAGCTTTAACCCAATTAGAAAAGTTGAGGAACGAAAATGGGGTTTGAGCGAAGATTGGGAAAGTAGGATTTAAGGTTACTCTCAAAACCATGCCTTGGAATCCGGTAATTTCTCCCGGGGGATTTTATCATCTTCACTGTCCTATGGCTGCAGCAACAACAACGGCAAAGCCAAATCCAGAACTATGGCCGCGATGAGTAATGGTACGAGAAAATGGAGCCATTGGCGGAGTTTAGTACCTCTGGTTTTGGGAAGGAAGGCCCGTTCCTCCACCGCCGCCGCCACCACCACCACCACCTTAGGACAAATCAAAATGCCGCCGAAATCTCTGGCTTGGCTGCCGAGACGTACCTCCAGGATGACCGCCAGAAAATCAACTCCTACCTCTATAACCTCCGTCAAATCTACACAATCCACATCTCATCCCTCTACCGAGAAGAACCCAGAAACTCTAACACCAACCACTTTAGCCACCGCCACTACCACAGAACCCAGAAAATGTTATTGAGGAAGCTTAGCCAACAATCGTTCTGACTGAATCAAACACTACCGGGGATGCTGAAAGCATTGTCCAAACCCTAAATGAGGAAGGTGTAGCTCAGAGAGTGAGAGAGAAGTGAGAAGAGAGAGAGAGAAAGAAATTAAAGAAAGAGAGAGAGAGAGAGAGAGAGAGAGAGAGACATGGGTGTAAAAAATGTTTCTGGGTTTGATCCACCTTTTCCACTTTTCTTGATAGATTGATATATGAGACCCAGATGAAGAGGGAGAGAGAGCGAGAGAGAAACGAGAAGAGAGAGAGTTTTTCTAATTTACGTAACTTAGAAAAAAAAATTTAATCCAAGTGTCCACGTGGATTCACACTCAACATGTAGTAATCACAATTTGGGCATTTCAGAAATTTTTTAACAGGTAAAGTGTCGGCCATCACTTGAGGGACTAACTGTAAGGCTTAAAATGCGGTTCAGGGACCAGAATAGGAAATGTCAAAGTTCTAGAGCCAAATTAGGAAAATGTCTAAAGTTTAGGGACCAAATTATATATTAAACCTAAATTTAATGTACCTGTCAGTTTAATTAATTGAATGCTGATTTTTAAGGTGTATAATCTAAGCTTTCAACAAAAAAAAAAAGGTGTATAATGACATAATCTAAGAGACGCCAATTTATAAAATAATAATATGATTACTAAAACTTATATATTGTACTTCAACTCTTATATAGTTATGTATGAAATTGTGTCTAAGTTACAGAAATTCATTGGTCATGGATTGCACTACGTGCCACGTTTACGTGGTATATCACAATTAATTGACATATTCTATATTATCAATGTTACATAAAATAGAACTTTTTTTTGAAGTACTTTAGTATTATAATTAACTAGTTTCGTTAAATGCACGACATATATTTTTTGAAAATTGTAATTTCAACCCCTAAAATTGCTAAGTATACCCATTATACTTAGTTCACCCACCCTTCAAATATTATACCACCTATATTACTAAGTATACCCCCACTTATTTTCCTATTTTACCCTTGAACAATAAACCCCCAATTCTCACCCACCCAAATAAAACACTATCTACCCAACCCACTTACCTCCCAAAATTAAAATACTCTCCATTTCTCTCTCTATCTTCTAATCTCTATCCTCTCCATTTGTTTTGAAACTTCATCTACTTCGACTTAGCTTCCTAAAAATTGCACAAAGTCAAGCCACTACTTAGGCTTGAAACACGCATTTTGGTTAATTTTTTTAATATTTTTTGAATTTTTTGGAGAAAACTGCGAACGAAGTGTGCGGCACCCACCGACCGCACGCCCTAAGGAATGTGCGGCACTGGTCCGCCGCACATACCTTAGGGCGTGCGGCCGGGGGTGCCATACATACCATTAAGCGTGCGGTAAGGGATGCCGCACATATCTTAGGGTTCTCAAAAATTTCAAGGGTAATATAGTCTTTTAAAATTATGACAATTTTATAATAATGGTAAATGGGGTATACTCAGTAATTTTGGGGGTGAGAATAGCACTGCTCATATCTTTTTAAATTAATCTATACATAAGCTAAATGAAGAGAAAAAATAAAATTAAAAGAATAAATTAAGTAGAATAGTTTAAAGAGAAACATGTCATTGTAAGACAAATCATTATAGATTCTAAAAACTTTCTTTATACACATCATTTATTGTTGTATTTGTTGACTTTTATTTTCATCGCATAACAATATCTTCAGAATAATGAATGAAAATTTTGTTTCTCCTCAATAGCACGAAATATATAACAAAACAAAAAAAGATTAATTTTGTAGCGAGTTAAATGAATGAAAATTAAACAAATTATGAAATCATTATTATTTTTCTAATATTGTGAACATTTGTAATTTGTAATTTGAACATTGAAAATGTTATATTTTGTCCATACAACCAAGAAAAAATAAATAAGCCCATTTTGGTTTAGACGCCCAAACCTTTTGATTATGATACAAAGGCCCAAATATATTATTTGAGCCCAATAACAACTCTTCCAAATTTAGCTCATCTTGTGGAAAGCTCTCCAATAACAACTCTTCCAAATATAAACCAAACGTTTTGGGTTTCAGCAACCAAGATTTTCAAAAATGGATTTTTCGATAGTCAAGCCATAAGTTTAATGGTTGAAGGGGTAGGAACAAGTTTCATCTCCTCAAAAGTGAGATAATTAGTTTTTAGCTTTCCCCAAACCAGTTTTATGTATTCCGACCCCAACAAAATCGAATCTCGAAATTGTTCACAAGATAGAGACGATATTCATGGTAAAGGGGCTAGGTTAGACGCAAGATTCATCTCCTGAAAAGTGAGATAGCTTTCCCCCACACCAAATTAAACTACGTTCTCACACTTCACTTTATTGCGGGCAACGGACACTCGAAAGCGGTTTTCTAACGGCGGTTTGGAGGTAAGCTATCATTTTTACGATTTCAACGGTTTCTCTCACTATTTTTTTTTCTTTTTTTGAAACACTCACTATTTTTCTACTCTGCAAAATCTTATGTTTGTTGTTCTATTTCTGTTATTTGCTTGTTATATGAGTTTTTCGGCCATTGTTTGCTTGGATCTAGGTTTTCCATCGTCAGATCTAAAGTATTTTAGTTCTGATATAAAAGTGTTTATGGAAATAAAGTTACAGATTTACAACAGTAAAATACAACACCGCATTCAAAATATTACTTTGCAGATCATAGTGAAGTTTAACAGTTAAGAATTAGTTTATCAGTTGATGTGTCAAATATGGAATAATGTTGTGATTCCAAATTTATTAATTGTTATTTAAATACTAGGATGATAACATTTACATTATATCAACAATCCAAATTTTTACAGATGATATGAATCGCAAATATCAACACCGTTTCAATAGATATTTTGTTTCTTTTACGATGTTTATATTTCTTATAAAGAAAAGGGCAAACTCCACAATTTGTCCATGTACTTTTTGCATGTTTTGGTATTCGTCCCTCATGAGCATATATCTGATCCCTGAAAAACATCATTAGTCCTTCCATCCATTTTTAGCCGTTAAATATTGACACGTGAGATTCACGTGATTTTTAACGAGGTAAAATTGTCAATACAATGTAAAAAGTACAGGGACCATTTGTTAAAAAAATTGTATACGTCAGATTTTCTTACATACACTAGCTGGGTTCATTCTAGGGTTCTTCCAACAACCCATTCTAGGGTTCTTCCAGCAAAGGCGGTATTATGAGATCTAATCTTAAGATTCAAATAGTTTCAAAAACTATTCAAAATCAATAAACAATATAATCCCAAAACTGCAACTTGAACTTCAAAACCAATCAAAATCAATATACAAAACAAACCCAAAAACTCGAACTTAAACTTCAAAAGATCAGTAAAGGGTTTGGGTTTGTTAATAATACTGACAATGAAATTAAAAAAAAAAAATCAAAATATTCGGATTTGATACATAATCTCTTCAAAATTCAAAGAGAGATTTGAGATGGGTTTGAGGGTGTGCTTACCGCCATTGATGTGGAAATAGAGAGATTTGAGATGGGTTTGAGGGTGTGCTTACCGCCATTGATGTGGAAATAGAAAGGGGGTGATGGTATCGTTGTTAGCGAAAATCTCTTATCTTTTCTGGTTATGACACACACACATGGAGTAGCAGTGGGATGGAGGAACACGGGAAGTTCATGAATTTAGAACAAAGATTTTGGATTCCTTTGACATCTCTCTCTCTCTCTGATTTTATAAATGGGGGGGGGGAGAAGAGGATAATGTTTTCCTTTGTTTTCTTTTCATTTTCCCCCTGTTTGTCTTTTCATTTTCCCCCTGTTTGAGAAACCAAGAAAGGATACCAATTCAAACCCATCTCTCTCTCTCTAAAAAAAAATCATGAGATCCCGCCAGCGTGAAATCCTAACACATCCCCATCCCCTTTGATACTTTCTTCCCCCACATGCTTTGCCTCTTGATTCATTCTTTCTTTCTCTCTCTCTCTCCCCCTCCCACGCGCGCACACACAAACACAAGTCGATTTACGGTCAGTGGAAACAATCAAAGTGCTAACCCAGAAACAGAAATATTGGAATGAGCAAAAGGACAACTCATCGAATCCCATCGCCGCCATCTTTCTCTCTTTCAACACTAACTCCGCCTCCTCTCCACCTCTCAACCACCATGGCGAAGACAAAAAAACAGAGGATTTTGCTGAAATGGGTGTTGAAGAAATTTGAAAAAAAAAAAAAGATTTCGCAGGCAAGGGGTAGCTGCTGTTGGATTTAATTTGGAAATAAAAATGCAAAAGTTTGTTCAGTTTCTTGATCTGGGTTGTTGCCCTTCAATGGTTGTTTGATGGAGGTGTAATTTGTTGTGTGTCTATATGTGTGTGTGAGAGAGAGAGAGAGAGAGAGAGAGGAGAGAGGTGGGGGGGGGGGAGAGTCCCCAGAAGCACGTGGAGTTGGCTTGAAAAAAAAATAAATTATAACTATTTTACCCTTTTAAAAAATGCTTGTGAGGGATACGTGGGACAAGTTAACAAAAAAAAGTTAACGAAATTTAACGGAAGGACCAATCATGCTCAATGTTTGTGGTACAAGGATGGTCTCAAAAAAATTTTGGTACAGGAATGAATACAAAAATATGCAAAAAGTACAGGGACGATTTGTGGAGTTTGCCCTAAAGAAAATAAGGCTTACGATGATTAGATTAAAAATTAAGAAAGAAAAATAATGATGAGTTCAATAGTAAATAAATTAAACAAAACACCAATAATTAGTTTCACAATGATATGGTAATGCTCTGTGAATTGTAACCAAGGCTTGCTTTTTTAACTTTTCAAGAAGGATTTCTCTTCAAATAGCTGATACTCCTTTCGTGTGCATAAAAAGTTTCATTTGGTAGGATAATGCACGATAGAATAACAATTCTACTAGACACTACATTAAGAATGTATTTTAGATATTAATACTACTCCCTTCATCCCAGATAAATGTTCATATTTTTTATTTTGAGATGTCCTAACTAATGTTTTTAAAGACTTTTGATATACCTATTATCTACCATTCTTTCCAATATACCCTTAAAACATCATTTAATATAGCACATCCAAGAAAAACTCAATTAATTAGAATAGTTAAATTCATTAATGTTCATGGGTATTATCGCCAGAACACATTTTAAAACACATCATCTAGGAACATTTATCTGGGACAGAGGAAGTATAATTCTTTCTGTTGTAATGTGTTTATGTTAGCATTAAAGTTTTTATCATAGCTGTAATGTGTTTAAAGATTTTAATACGTATTCTATAGTACTATTACCCATTTATTTATATAATTTAATCACTATTATCTATCATGCATGACTAGTTATAGAACAATAGGCATGAAAAACCATAAACTCGGCTGATTAACATCATTTATAATGAGGTAGAATAACAACTCTGTTAGACAATTACAAAATTTTAATACTAAAAGAATAATCTTCAAAATAGGTAAGCATCATTTGTAGTGTATAATTTTATATTCTTATAAAAGATGAATACGATCTGTTGTGCTTGTATGTTTTAACATAGTGCTAATTAAATACAACCATAGATATGCAAGCAAAATCGGAAAATAAAATTAGAAAACACAGAAAAATACTACTCAAATGTATTTAGTTAGAAACTCTCTGTGTTGAAGATATTAAAAAAAAAAAACTACGTATTTAGGTAAAAAAATTTGCATAGAAAACATAAATAATCTCATTATTAAAATGTGTTTTAGCTTGATTGAACAGTAGTTAATAGATTTAAAAACTAAAATGTGTTTTAGGTTGTTCAAGATCTGCTAGTTAAATTTTTTGTACATAAGTACAAACAAATTCCATGTGACTGATAATGGAATGTTTGGCTAAATTGCTCCCTACCACACTACAACCAAGAAAGTGTACACATGCTCATCATATATAGACTATTAAGGCTTTTTTTGGTATTAAGAGAGGGATTAAAGAAATTTAATAAAAAGAAAATTTAGAATGCAAAAGGAAAAATCAGAGTAAGATAAGAGAGGGATTAAAAAAATCTAATAAAAATAAAACTCAGAACACAAAAGAAGAATTCACCATTTATAAAAAATTGATAAATATGCTTTAGGAGCTTGAACAGTCTTCTGACTTGAAAAGAGAAGATGGAGATGGAGAACTAATAGCAAAAGAAGAACTCACCTTTTATATTAAATCGTTTACTTTCGGATCTCGGTTTATCAACTTTTGCCATGTTTGTATGGAAGGACCTCAGGTTGGCATGAAAGACAACGGAGGGACCCCATTGGCAAACCCTTGGGTTATATTAAATTATTGTTGTTTATCTGTTAACTTGTGCTCTCCAGTTTGTATAAATCATGTGGTTGGTAATGCCATTATTCCTACTAACCTTTAAATGATGTGCTCTAGCACATGGAGGTTGCAAAGAGTTGTTCATCAACTGTTCAATGGAAGATGTGGTGACATCCGCAAGTAGAATAAGTTCCTTCATGCACTCCATCTTTGCTCTGATTTGGGGTGATTTCGATGCTCCCATCAACAGCTTAAAAGAGGGCACTTTAATCTGGTGCACAGAGGCTCGAGGCTCTCAGAAACCATATAAATATCAATGATGTGGGTAGGGGGGCGCGGAAAGAGGGAGATGGTGAGAGATAGAGAGATGTACTGGAGAGGTATATATACATAGATAAACTGAGGTGGTTTCTACAAAATAAATTCCCGATTCATTTCTCGTTCGTTACAATGCAGCAAACACAAGTATAACATTCAACGGTCAACTTAATAAGACATATTTTTAAAATATCTTAAAATATTAAGATATTTTAAAATATCTTAAAATATTAAACATTCATTTCTCGTTCATTGACGTATTTTTAAAATATTTCAAAATATTAAAATATTTAAACCTAAAAATATAAAGAATTTCATACAGAATATGTCGTTAACTTAAATTATTGTTGTTTATCTATTAACCTAAAAATATTAAAAAAAAAAACCTTGGGTTATCTTAAAATATTGTTGTTTATCTGTTAACTTGTGCTCTTCAGTTTGTATAAATCATGTGGTTGGTAATGTCATTATTCCTACTAACCTTTGAATGATGTGCTCTAGCGCATGGAGGTTGCAGAGAGCTGTTCATCAACTGTTCAATGGAAGATATGGTGACATCCGCAAGTAGAATAAGTGTCTTCATGCACTTCACCTTTGCTCTGATTTGGCGTAATTTCGATGCTCCCATCAACAGCTTAAAAGAGGGCACTTTAATCTGGTGCACAGAGGCTATCGGCTCTCAGAAACCATATAAATATCAATGATGTGGTAGGGGAGGGGGGTGGCGAAAAGAGGGAGATGGTGAGAGATAGAGAGATGTAAAGGAGAGGTATATATACATAGATAAACTGAGGTGATTTCTGCACAATAAATTCCCGATTCATTTCTCGTTTATTACAATAAAGTAAAAACAAGTACAACATTCAACGAATTTGATTCTCCAAAGAATGAAGAGTTTTTATCGAAACAAAGTAAAATAAGTTTAATTGGTCTTGTTCAGTTTTGTATAGAACTTCACATAAATTGGCATTTTCAAGGCACAGTTCGAGTAATCATTTAATTAAAAATTAGTGCATCTTTCGAAAACAGAAATCTGTTCTTTGTATTTTTGAAGTAATATTAAATGTATAAATTATTTCTTCTTTTAAATGCATGGCCAGATGTAAAAATTAGATAGATTAATTTTTTTTTATTTTTGGCAAGAGATTTTAGACGAAAATTGCCATAAGATCCGGCTTTCATTTTATATATATATATATATATATATATATATATAGATATAGATACAAGTGGTTATAGTGTATTAATTTTATATAGACAATAAAATATTTTCTGGAGCTCATCTACTGAAATTTTGTGTTACTGACGTGTACTACGCGACAAAGCAATGAGCAGACGTGTCCCCAAGCAAGTTGATGGCAGCATAATTAAGCATAGCCGCGAAATAGGAATTACTAGTTCTCTGTTACTCCCTCTACTCCCTCCCTTCCTAAATTCTCGAAGATTTTTTTTGGTTAATCGCGACGTCTTTCGTTTTTCAAATAATGTATATTTATTTATTTATTTTAAAATAACAAAAGATGTAATTTGTAGTAATTTTAAAATATTACAAATTACATATTTTGTGATTTTGAAAAAAAAGAAATAAATATATGTCAAATTTATATTTAAAAATATCTTGTTTGATTAAAAGTCAAACAAGACGATAATTTAGGAACAAATGGAGTATATCTCCTCGGTGTATATATTATTTCTCACATTCCCTCTTTTCTTGTTTTTGTTATTTGAATTTGTTTAGCTGACTAATTTTATTCTCTCTTTGCTGTTAAGTGTGATGACTAATAACAAATAACCAATGACTATTTGAAACAATTTAATTGACACATAAAACCTTTTTCTCCCTCTTTTTATCTCCTTATAATAATTTTATTTGAACTAAATACGTGACACCTACAAGTTAAGTCAATGTGATTTTACTTTTATTTTTATTTGATAATAAAGTTAAATTAGGAGTTTTCATTTACCGGAAAAATATTGTTATTTTCTCAAAATGGAAAACTTAGGTAGTGTTTGGTAACATTTCTGTTTCTTTATTCTATTTCACATGTTTCTATTTCACTTTGTTTCTGTTTCAATTTGTTTCTGTTTCTTAAAACATGTCATGTTTGATAAACATTTCTATTTTCTTTCACAAAGTTAAACTCTTTTCCCAAAACTATTAATACATTACAACTTCATCATATATTATATCCAACTTAAAAGGTGTAGAATAATAATTCACATTTTATCTATTATTAAAAAAATTGTGAATAAAAAATAAAAAATAAAATTAATATTCATATATACATACATACATTTGTCCAACTCTATTTTATTATTGTTCAAGTACCAATCATCTTTCAATTACTGTTTCTAGAATCTGATTATTTAATTTTAGGATTAAACTTTTTATTTATTTTTCTTTTGAAAACCCAATATATATATATATATATATATATATATATATATATACATATATATGTATATATGTATATATATATGTACTTTCAGGAAAATTGCAATTCAGTCACTGATTGTTTGAAAATATTATTTGGGCCATTGTACTTCAGTTATCTTACAAATAGGACCATTTTTTGATGGAACGTTAGTTCAGTCGTTAAATCTAATATGAAATACCCATTTTACCCCTGTCTTCTTCTTCTTCATTTTCATCTTCCCCAATTATGAAAACCAACTTAAATTACTCCCTCATTTCTCCAATTTCAGTACCAATTCTTTCCAAAATGGAGCAAAGATCCACCAAAACTAAGGGCAAAGTTGACTTGGCAGAAATTTTGCGCAAATCATGGTACCATCTACGGTTATTGCCCATCTTAGTTTCAGTTAAGGCTCCCGTACTTGAAGATTGAATGATGATGATACGCAGGCGGGTCCCGACCAAACCTAAATCAAAGGTTTTACAAAGCCAACTGCTAAAATAGCTGATTGACACCGTTCGACAAAATGCCCCACAGAAGGCACGACCTTGATTGTCACCGCTTCAACACTGAGCTAATTAGAACTATGCAGAATCTCTCTCTCTCTCTCTCTCTCTCTCTCAGTGTCCGCTGGTTAGCATTCATTCATGGAGTCACGTGCGCGTGCAGTAAAGGCTTAATAGATAAGCCCTTTGTTCTACCATTTTAAGGTCTCTCCAGGAATTGGTATCGTCACTCCACGTGTTCCTCCCTCTTCACGAGATTCTGCTCCTCCCCCCTCTATCCCTCATCTATTTCTCTCTTTTCGTTGTTATCACACCTGTCAATTGATTTGAGTGCATATACATACATATACGTGTGTATATATATAAATACATAAACGAATCAATCAAAGAGCATATACTATCATCGTCACTCCAATCTCTTTCTCTCTTCAACTTTCTCTCTCCGGAGATTCGATTCAATGGAGGATAATGGATCAAAATCCGGATGTAATTACCTTAATTTCCGTTTGTTGATTTTGTAATTCGTGGTGAATAGCCTTTCGTGCAGCTTTGATCATTTTGACTTTATTTGTGGGTATGTGAATTGCATCTGGGTTGTTTTTCTTGGAGATGAAGTTCATAGGGTTAGGGTTTGCTTTTTTGAATTTGGGAAAGATGAAGATGGAGGGGTAAAATTGGTATTTTGTATTATTTTAACGACTGAACTAACGTCAGTCAAAAAAATGGGCTCGATTGCAAAATAACTGAAGTACTATAGCCCAAATAATATTTTTAAATAATCAGTAGCCAAATTGCAAGTTTTCCAAAAGTACAGTGGCCCGTTTGTAGATTTTGTCTTTAAAGAATTGCTCATTCGTATCTCAGATAAGAATTGCCGAATCGTAATGCTCTAAGGACTCCATCTTATTTACTGTTTTTCTTCTAGCAAAGAGTTTACTATTTTATTTTTAAATTTTTACATAAATAGTTTACTTTTAAAAATTATATCTGTAATTTTTATAATTTTCTAACTTTACCATTTATATATGTTATAAATATATAAATTATGCTAAAATAATTTTATAATTATGATCAATTTTAATAATAATTATATATTTTATTATTATTAGACTTTTCAAACGCTTTTTGAGTGCAACGGAGGGAGTGATGATTATGAAGTTAAATTATTCAGTTAATGCCACGTGTGCTTCTTATCTCGTTAAAATGTTTTCTCTATTGGTCATGGCTGGCACAATTCATACCCAAAAAAATTATTAATACGCTTAGAGCAACCACAATGGTCACCTTGATACAACCCTCTAAAACTTAGTTTGGAGAAATTTAGAGGCCCGGAGCTCACAGTGGCCTCCCAAGCGAGCTCTCTATCTCCAAAAGCCGGCAAATCACTCTCTAACGATAGAGAGTAATTTAGCTGAAATAGTAAATTTTTTAGGCGGGAAATTGTCTACTTTCTCTCATTTTGTGCAAGTCTTCTTCCCCTTCTCCTTCATTTCATTGATGCAACAGTCTTCTTCCTCTTCTCCTCCATTTCATCGCCCAATTTTGTACAAGTCTAAAAACTTCAGGAGACAGTGCGCCTTAGCGAGGCTGCCGGAGCGCGCCCTAGCGCAGAGGGGGTGCAACTGAAAATAAACAAGGCCGTCGTTGTGCGCTTTAGCGAGAAGTCGACGCACGCCCTAGCGCAGAAGGGTTCAATTGAAAATACATAGGCCGCCGGTGCGCGCCTTAGCGGGAAGGGGAAAAGCGCGCCCTAGCGCCTTAGCGTCAGCTTCATCACTTCCACTGGAACGTCTCGTTTACTCTCTCTATAAAGTCTAACCTCTCAACCTTCATCACTTCCACTGGAACGTCTCGTTCCGGTCTTTGATCATCAAACCAATCACCGACGATCAATAATATCAAATTCCTCAGGTGAAATTTACTCTCATCTTTTACATACATTCTCGTGATTTTCCGTCTTTAAATTTAATGTCTAGGGTTTCTATTTATCTTTCGATCACAAAATTAGGTCTCGTTGTTTAAGTTAATGCATAATTCGATCGTTTTTGTCAGTATTGTAACATCGTTAGTATCTTGATCTGAATTATATGTACTCAATATGCTTCTGATAATTCTCACGATAGGGCTTAACTTGCTCTTATTTTTCCTATCATATCTAGCTGATTTTTCTAATTTAATTTATTTGATTCCGTTTCTGTATCTAAGGAAGGAATATCTCGTAGCATACATGAGCTTGTGTTTATTGATTGTAGTTTGTAGTGCTCTAATTTTGGGTATGAGTTCTACTACTTGAAATTTGAAAATTCGAAATTTCTAATGTAGTTTGTAGTGCTATAAAGTAGAGAATCACCGCTCTGAATTATGTGCTTTTGTCATGATATTGGATTAGCTCCAAGGAAATAATGGTTATTGCATATGTTGCTGTGAAGCAACTTAGTATGTATTCATACTTTAGCCAAGGGCGAGGTACAGATCTGTAAAATTGTTGTTTTGTTGGAGTTAATGCTGTTTATATTAGTTTTTGTTTGGTACAAGTATTAGGAGTGTCATGCATTGGCCATCCTTTCTATACTATAGTCAAGGAAAGGACTGATTGTGGACGAGCCTAGTGGAGCAGATAATGTCAAGACACACATATCCGGTTCTTCACCCTCTTTAGTAGATATCAAATGTCAGGACTACTTAGTTTTGGGATGTACGAATTGATGTTATGCATATGTTTGGTGTACTATGTTTCCATTATATTCTGTTTTTATTCAAGTTTTTTGCTCAACTTGTATAGTTGCTTACCAAAGTAATAGGCAAATACTTCAAATACTAAGTGACTAGATCGTGACCATATAGAATCCAGCAGATTGAAGTTAACTTGATTGGATGTATGAATGAGAGCACTATTGTATTCTGTTTGTTCATTTTATTTCTGTCGTATGGTGCTTATCCATTCTTTGTATACCTAATGGTTAGTTTGATTTGTACTGAATATTCAAGGGCATATACCTGTATGATACAGGTAAATGATATACATTTCTTGTATATGTGTTATTGGAGATGGGTCTCCCTTTTGTTCTTTTTTCCTTTCTTTTCTATGATGTGATGATTCTCTGTTTTGAGTGAATAGACTACCCCTAATCCACTCTCTTTGACCTTCTTCTGTCCCATGCCTCTCCTTTTCATAGCAATTTCTGATATTTCATTTTCTTTTTGTGCCAGAGGAGAAACAACTATACCCAGGGCAGAAGGAGGTTGAACGGGAGGGCATATAGAGCTCAGAGAGAAGATAGTATTAGGAGGACAGTGTATGTTTCGTCTTGCGAGATGTTCATTTGAGTTCTAGACCATGTGTACTAGTATTTCTCATGCTTGCACAATCATTATTCATAGACTTGTTGCATTTGGAAATAAGATGACCAACTTATTACTTCTCAGATTCAGTCCTGTTTTTGGGCGAACTTCGGGAAAATTCTGGTACCAATCTACTTAAGTGATGGAGATTCCCTTTGGTTGTGTTTTACCTACATATGTTAGGATACTCCCTGAAAATTTTGGTAATTTTCCAAGGTGTCTAAGTACCTCATTTAGGTCTTCACTTATGGCTGTGCCAGAATTCTGTTTTCAGGAAATCAGCTTCTGTACTTGATTTTGTAGTAACCTTATTTTGATGAATATAAGTCCAAATGGAGTAATTTAAAAAGCTAAAATATAGTTTAATGAGTCTAGTTTCAGAAAAATCAATAATCACCTCATTTGGAGTTGTGAGCTATTTATAGTCGATTTTACAAGATCGACTGTCCAGTAACAACAAAATGGAATTTTGTCATTTTTGGTTGTTGTCTTCAATACCCTTGCCCCTTGGCCGACCTTAGTGACTTAGTACACCATTGTTGACTCTAGTCTAAGCCCTCTAAGCCCTTGGATGAGTTGTCTATCAAAGGCTTTCAAGCCTTGACCAATAGGAAGCCATTTAACACCATTTCACTTGGATTATGGTTTAGTTAGACCATATAAAGTCTTAGACAGCCTTGGTTGTCTTCAACCTCCACACTTACTGAATATTTTTCACCATTGTTGACCTTGGGAAGCTTTCTTGCTTTTGTGATCGATTGCCGGAGTTCCGGTGACCCGATTGGCGAACCGAGACCGCCTAATTGAAGGCCTTGCCCTCCTCTTCCACAATCCTTGATTTGTTATTGTTTCCTTCCATTATTCTTAGGCTTAATGTGAGTTTTCAATTCCTAGTTTTGTATGTTCAATAAAATAACATGCTTCCTTCATTATAGTTGTTCTAAACATGCCTAGGAAGACTTCTAGTAAAGTAGAATTCTTCAATTCATCATGTGAAAAGTATGTAAGTTTTTATGGTTTCCATGTCAAGTTATGATTTTGACTTTGTGTGAAGCATGAATGATGTTCTAAATGTGCTTAGGAACAACTCTTGTGAAAGAATAAATTTCAATTGTATGTTTAGCAAAATCGACTATTCTAGGGTTTCAAACTCGAGAATTGGATTATGGCTAGTTTAAGGTCATGAATGGCTTGGTTATTGTGTTCTAAATGAACGGAGAACATAGAAAAGAGTAATGGGATGCATATAGTATCTATGCTCTACTTGGTTGCACTTTTAGCAATAACTCATCGGAGTTGAGTTTTGGGAGTTATTGAACAATACCGACTCCACATTCAATCCCTACGACGTTTGTAGTTCGTTAGACTAATGTATTAGCTTACGTTACTTTAGAATGGATTGAGTGCTGGCGCTTGTACGCCGAGCCTTGTATAGTTGTAGTTGGTTCATATGTTTAAAGTCTTTCGCTGAGCATCACATTAGCTCTTAATTACTTTTGTTGTTTCTCCGGCATGTTTAGCCGTCGAGGTGTTATAGCATGAACTGTTTAGTGTTGGGTTCCGGTTGTAAAGTCGCCGATGAATTGGTATACTTGTCTTTAACTGTTATATCAGGTTTTAAAAGTTTTAAAATATTCCAGCCTCTTGGTGCCGAGTTGCATCACGTCTACAATGTTGCGGCACGTCATTTTCTTTAATTGAGTCCTTGCATGAATTGTAGTCCTATTTGGATGGCTTGACTCACAATTCCTCCTCGGGGTCCGGGTCGGGTCGTCACACTGATACTGCCCATTTTGTCTTGCAGGATCACTATTTAGTTTCAAATATTACCAAAGTGTGATTTAAACAATTATAAAGGTCGATCCAATTCTTTTAGACTATTATTAAAGTTGGTTCTTTGGTTTAGATATGCTAGAGTATATTCTTAGTTACATTTGTAAATGGCAATAGCTTGTTAAAGTTTCCTTCTTCTCTTAGCACGTGTCATTTGTAAATGGCAATAGCTTGTTACTATACATGTTTTCTGAAGCAATTTTGCATCTTTCTTCTCGTGTTTGAATTATGAATTTGATTTGGCGTCAATTGACGTCGCAGTGCACTTTAATTAATTTCAATGTTATGTGTTTGGTTTAATGTTGTGATAGGTTTTAGATTGTCCAGTTTAAAAGTAAGAAGGCTTGAATGTTGGGAAGCTGTTGGGCTCAAGGAAGGGGTTTTGCTTTTTGGATGGGCTGCTAGTGCTCTTTGAAGCGATTGGACATCAGTCGTGGAACTAACATTTTGGTGCATTACAACTTTTCTTTCAGCTTCATCAAGCTAGATGGGTGCATGCTTGGTGCATTGAGTTTATGCTATTTTGGATGTTACTTTGTTTTGTATCAACTTGATCCTGTCAATTGTCAAATACACTTTCTTGTAAATTATATTCCTTAATAAAATTTAACTTATTTATGCATACTTCTTGATGGATGAAACTGGTAGTTGTACGGGGTTCTGTTGACGAACAGTTTGGTGATGTTGACGAACAGTTTGGTGAAAGGACTGCATACATTTTAAAGCACCTCTTTTTAGTCAGATTTTTTATTCGTTGAGGTGATTTTCTTTATGCATTCTTCTTGTTGGATGATACTGGTAGTAATTTTGATAATTGATCAAGTTTTCTTGACTTTTCTTGGTTTAAATTTTTAAAATTTGCGATTTGGCTTAAGATAATAAGCTTGTTAATAGTTCTCTGAACAGATTTTTATGAATTATCTACGTATGCAAAAAAAAAAAGTTGTTTTTCTTTTTTGGTGCATATTGAACTATAGTTGTCGGAAAAAAAAAATAAGCTTTGAAAATTAATCATATCACATCTTTTTTATATAAATTCTCATGCCGTTGCAAACAATTGATATAAATATTTTTTTTGTTACATTACCATCATAAATTTTATCAATCAATCAAATAAAAAGATACATATTTTATTATATGACATTTGTGAATTAACTGCGAATTCTTTTCAACTAAAAAAATCGTTTGTCTCGTGCCCTTAAAATATGAGAGGACAAAAAAAAAAAGTTTTTTTTTTAAATATAAATTGCCTCTTAGATTGACATACATTTTTAGATAAAAATAATTGAAATTATTAAAAAATATAATATATTTTTCATAGAATATAAATTTAAAATATAAAATATTTCATTCCGATTGTGTGGGAAAATAGAAATTAAAAAGAGGGAAAATAGAATGGTAGTTATGTTTGTTAGTTTAGAAAAGTTGTTTAGAGAGTGCTTGTTGGAGTTGATTATTTTTTAGAGTGTTGAAAAAGTGAAACTGGAACGGAAAACGAGGTGTTTAGAGTGTAATATAGAGAGTGACCATTGTGGTTGCTCTTACTTTCTATATATAAATCCCATCTTTATTTTATAACCCATCAAAATATGCTTACTTTCTACATATATTTCTTATTTTATTATTCTTGAACATACAAATAGGGATGTAAGGTTGAACCATCGAACTGAATCGAACAAGACTGAACTGGCTAATTTGGTTTGGTTTTGGTCTACGACAGTTTAGTCTCAATTCCAAATATTCAAAAATTGATCGGTTCAGTTTAATTTACGAATTTTGAATTGAACCGAATCAAATCAAACCAAACATATATGTTCATATTTATTTCTTTATTTATTTATTATATATATATATATATACAAATATTATAAGTTATATGATTTTGTTAATTTGCGCTCTAACGGTACATGTTAACAATCATTAATTAGGATGGTTATACATAGAATTATGCCAAGTGAACAAAGAATTATGTAAATTGTGAGTTCCTGTATACATTTTACATAATTTTACACATAACTACCATAATTAATGTTTGTTAACATTGCTGTTAAGGTACAAGTTAACAAGACCCTAAATTATATTATTTATTGTGCGTCATTCGAATAGTATGCCAAATCTAGACATTTAAATTTATTTTATTTTAAAGTTACTTTTATTTAACTTTTAGCTATTTTATTTTGTGTTAAAAATATTTCTTTTATTTAATGAGTGTTTTATTGTTGGAATAATTAAACCATGGAATCGAACCAAACTGATCGGTTTGGTTTGGTTCGGGGTTGAAGACTATGACGATTTGGTTTGTTTGAGAAAGATGGAACCGATAGGAGCGATTCGGTTCATAGTTTTGGCATAAACCGAGCCAGATCGACCACTTAAACCCCTTGTAAATTTAACTTTTTAAAGCTGACTTTTTTTTTTTTTTAGAACCAAGCTAGTAAATTTTAGTGCTTTTAAGTGCGAATTTCTAATTGGTAAATATAATAAGGGTTAATTACACCATTAGTCCCTCGACTATGAACTATTTCACCAGTAATTTTCTTAAAATTTCAGTCCCTAGAGTATCAAAAAGTCACGCGGCTAGTCTTTTTGATAGATGCCGTTAAAAAATTCTGTTAAGTCCCTTGTGTGCAAGGCACTTGACTTTCTCTTTTGGGCATTAATGGAATTTTACTAACTCCTTCTTCCCCACCCTCTCTGTCTCTCTCCCTTATCATCTTCAAACCCAAACCCAGTAAATGTAAGAACAATTGTGTTAAAAATATTTCTTTTTATTTAATGAGTGTTTTATTGTTGGAATAATTAAACCATGGAATCGAATCAAACTGATCAGTTTGGTTTGGTTCGGAGTTGAAGACTATGGCGATTTGGTTCGTTTGAGAAAGATGGAATCGATAGGAGCGATTCGGTTCATAGTTTTGGCGTAAACCGAGCCAGATCGACCACTTAAACCCCTTGTAAATTTAACTTTTTAAAGCTGACTTTTTTTTTTTTTTAGAACCAAGCTAGTAAATTTTAGTGCTTTTAAGTACGAATTTCTAATTGGTAAATATAATAAGGGTTAATTACATCATTAGTTCCTCGACTATGGACTATTTCACCAGTAGTTTTTTAATAATTTTGTTAAAATTTCAGTCCCTAGAGTATCAAAAAGTCACGCGGCTAGTCCTTTTGATGGATGCCGTTAAAAATTTTTGTTAACTCCCTTGTGTGCAAGGCACTTGACTTTCTCTTTTGGGCATTAATGGAATTTTACTAACTCCTTCTTCCCCACCCTCTCTGTCTCTCTCCCTTATCATCTTCAAACCCAAACCCAATAAATGTAAGAACAATTGGACCAACCCTCAACTAGTGGGTTCACCAGCACCAGAAGATTGAATATGCATCACAGTTTATTCAAAATTCAGTACAAACTCAAAGACTCCATATTATTACTCAGCCAACCTTCTCCCAACCACCCCCCCCCTAAAAAAAAGGGAAAAACAAGTCCTTTCCATTTTAGCTTGTCCTAGAAAAAGAGTCCTATGCCTAAATTTGAACCATAAAATGTCCATTATTTTTCCACTTTCTTTCTCTTTTTCTCAAGAACATGATAGCTCTATTACGCCATACAAAGAAAGATGTCATTATTGTGCAAATTAAAGAAAATATATTCGAAGGGTGGATAACTCACAGTAGATATGTAACAGCGCCCATCTCCCTTCAGTTTCATGGCTATGGTGTCATAAGAGTCCAGATTAATGAAGCCATCAAACTGCAGTAAATAAGGATGACAATGCAAAATTGACCCACGACTGCCACCACCCAGTTCTATACTACTGCCTCCGCCACCACCATTCTCACGAGCTTGATGAGCTACAGTGGCGCTATCCCCGGAATTGCTTAGTAGGCCAGGAACACCCTGCTGCAGCATTATCTCATAAAGAAGAAGCAATTACAACAACAACTGAAAAATAAAAATACATCAAAACAAAGATGGTGAATTCCTACGGGTTTTATGAGAGATGGGTATATGGTGAATTTATTAATTTATTTCGGTGGGGATCTGTCTGTCAATCTCACACCCAAAAAAAAGAAAAAATAACAGAGAACCGATTAGGGGAAGACAAGTACTTCAACATAGATCTCCCATCCTCATGGAATGGCCGGATCTGGGGTTGGACTCTTAGTACAACCCAAAGCCCGGGCCAAAATTTTACCTGTGTCACTGGTGATTGTGGCTCCGGGAAGATAGAATTTCCTATTGCTATTGCTGATCCACCCGCCACCACGCGTGTTGAGTTCTCGATAGGCATCAACGATATGCCTAATTTCTACTATATCACTTTAGTCGACGATTTCAATCTTTCGGTGCTGGTGAACCCATTTGAGGGTTGGTCCAATTGTTTTTACATTTTTTGGGTTTGGGTTTGAAGATGATAAGGGAGAGAGATGGAGAGGGGTGGGGAAATGAGAGTTGGTGAAATTTCATTAATGCCAAAAAAAAAAAGTCATGTGCCTTGTACACGAGGGAGTTAATGAAATTTTTTAACGACATTCATCAAAAGGACTAATTGGGTGATTTTTTGATACTCTAAGGACTAAAATTTAAAAAAAAATTGTTAAGGGACTAATGATAAAATAGTCCATAGTCAAGGGATTGATAGTGTAATTAACCCATATAATAATTAAAAGCACACGCTTAGCCAAGAAAAACATCTCTGTATGTTTGAAAAGAATGATGTTTCGTACAATTGATAAGTACTTAACTTTGTATATAAAATAATGTATGATTATGTGATGTTATCTTATTTGATATTTTATTGGCTTTACTATAAGTCAAAAAGTAAAGTTAACTAAATGATACATAATATTATATTATTTTGTGCACAAAATTAAATAAAGTTAGTCTCCTGTGAGATTGTTTTATGAATCTTTATTTGTAAGATGGAGCCCCACTTCAGCCCACTAACAACGGTGAGTCGGGTCATAAAAATCTTATTGTCTTACGGTAAATGCCCGGTACGATGATTTTTGAAAAAATTTAATAATTAAGGGATATATAAATATATTGGAGTTGGTCATAATTACAAGAATACTTAGGCACAACTAAGATTATTATAATACAAGTGAGAGTAAAGAAAAAATATTATGGAAATTGTAAGAATTAGTTTCTAAAAGTGAATTTTTTAAATAAAATATCTTAAAATAGATTTCTTTGAAAGACAGTTTCATACCCAATTTGGCTAATCCCTAACATCCACTTGCAAAACAGAATATCTCACTTCGATAAATAAAAGTATACCGTAAATAAGATCAATGAGATAATTGCAAAATAAACTCTGTATTAGTTTTGAGATTTTAATTTAAACTATGTGTTTGTTTTTTTTTCAAATTAAACCTTAACCAATTTTTTTTTTTTTAATCTGAACCTTTCGTCAAGTGGCTGTTAAGCCAACTAACGAAAGGCTGAGTTGGCAGATGACGTGGATCCTACGTGGTTTAGGCGGGAAAATAAGAATTCTCTCCCGCCAAAAGTATTTCAAAATAAACCATGTACTATTTTTAAATTTTAAAAAAAATCCTGTACTATTTTTAAATTTCAAAAAAAACCTTGCAGTTGACGAATTTTCAAACTAAACTATGACATAATTATTTTTCTAAGAAGTGTTCTATGATATTTGTTTAACTTTTATAAGAAGGCAAACTCCACAAATGGTCCCTATACTTTTTGGGTATTTTGGGGTTGGTCCCTGTGTTGAAATTCAAAAAATTAAATTTTTATGCATTTCAATTTGTTGTAATTGCACTTTTTGTTCAATTTTATAATTTTATTAATTCTTTGCGGTTAAATTTTCACACGTATCTCCCATGTTATTTTTCTCAAGTGTAAAATAGTCATTTTCTTTTAAAAAGAACAGGGACAAATTGTGCAATTTGGTGAAAGAGATAGAAGAGAGAAAATTTCTTGGGTTTGATACGATGATGGTCAAATGCATTAATTATAAGGCAAACCCAATTCATTTCTTCTTCCTTCCTCCCCTTCCCTCCCAAACCCAGTTCCTTTCTTTCTCCCTCCCCTATTTCTTCAATAATTCCTTCCCCCTTTGTCAGAAACAAAACACAGATACACAACATAATTTTTTTTTATTTTCGTTACAAATTGTAATTATTTATATAGTAGTTTATTTTAAAGGAAATCTCTTCCTCATCATGTTTATCTTCATTCTCCCTCCACCGAATCGATTTCGCCCTACCTCTTTTAATCCCCAGAATCGGTGTCACCCTAAACCGCCCGTCTCTCGAATTCGACCGCCGCCACCGTCATTCTCTCTTTCAACACCGCCCGCCTCCTCCCCACCTCCCTCAACCACCACCACCATCCCCATCTCTCTCCCGCCACTCCATTACTACCAATTGCAGCAGAACAAGTCATTGCTAAAAACCACCCTCCATAAAACACTAAACCAAACAACATCGCCATCAACACCACCACATTGACACAAACACTTTTAAAATTTAATTCCCGAATTACGGTCAAGTTACTGCTGACCAACCTAAATCTCCCAAATTAAAAGCGGTTTTCCATCGAATTGAAGATGAAATAAAGTACTTTGAGGGAATTGAAATTATATATACATATATATATATATATATAAATAGGTATCACTTATGAAATAATTTATAAAAATATATTAATTTTTATTTATGTAACAAGTATAATTATGTCATAATTGGCATAATACGAGTTTACAACTGGTCCCTGTATTTTTTAAATGAAAATGAATATATTACCTTTAGAAAAATAATTATGTCATAGTTTGGTTTGAAAATTCAATCAAGTTTTTTTGAAATTTAAAAATAAGTACGGGGTTTATTTTGAAATACTTTTGGCGGGAGAATTTATTTCCCGCCTAAACCACGTAGGATCCACGTTATCTCCAACTCCCTTAGTTAGTTGGTTTAATACCACTGACGGAAGGTTGATTAAAAAAAAGGTTAAGGTTTAATTTGAAAAAAAAACAAACACGTGGTTTAAATTGAAATCTCAAAACTAGTACATAGTTTATTTTGCAATTATCTCTAAGATCAATAGAAAGTTTTCTCAAGAAAAAAAAAATGATAAATAAAAAGTGAGGACGGCAATAATCAGCGCAGGTTCAATAAAAAGGTCTCATCCAACTGTCAGTAACCACCACAATGCTCCCAGCAATGCTACTCGTTCCGCCCCTACCTCCTCCCCTATTTCCCGCCAGTTCCAACTCCTCCCGGCACCACCGCCACTTACGCTGGAATTCTTCAACATTACGTCATCACCGATTATCAAACACTCCCCCGACCGCAGCCATTAGTCGCGATGTGGATGCCTTCACGGAGTACTCTGGCTATCTATTCGAGCTCACCACTTCGGAGGCCGACTCTAATTTGACGGAATACAACATTTCGAAAATTGCTTCCACTTATCGAAATAAACCGTTTCTTGTTCTTCGTCGACTTCTCCAAATCGCGAATACATTCGGGAAATGGTTAGCCCTGAGATACATTGATAGTCTTTCGGAGCGGTCCGACCAAATGTTCGAGGTAACTTCCATGCATACAACTCAACTCGACTTAAGCGCTTTTTTTTTTTTTTAAGAAATATTTAATTACTTGGGTTGGGTACATGAATTTTCTTTCGCTGTTCGGTTCGGTCTCTCTATATATGTATGTATATATTAAAAATCTTTTGATTTCGAATTGATTCAGGTTAGAGCTGCGCAGTTGCGGGAGATATTGGTACGACTTGGACCGGTATGTGTTCTTTCATTTTCAACTCGTTATTCTTCGGGCTCTATTTGGTACTCGAAAAGTGTATTTGAAAGGGAAAGGGAAAGTGAAGTGAAAAATATGAACGGTCTTGCTAACAAAAGGGTCCTATGGTATTTCTTAAGATTTTTCAATTAGAAAATTTATTACATTAGAAATGATTTCCAATGCAACCAGTTTCCATTAATGAAAGCTTAACTAGTGCCAAGCGAGACCCAAATATGAAAGCATTATTAGGAAGATAAATGCATTAATTGATGGTTCTACAAGTAGTGATTCTTAAGTATAATCATTAAAATCAAGTGTAATAAGTCATTGGCAAGACTGGAGAAAATTGGTGGTTTCCCTTCAGTTTACATGGTTGATCGTAACTTTTTTTAGCCAAATGGAATCAAAATTCTCTTGGTCGAACCTGCATGATTTGCAAGAGACGAAGGCAGAAAATTCCGAAAAATTTGTGATGATAATACCCAAATCTCAGTTGGTTTGTGGAAGTCTTAGGGATCTTTATACCTTATATCGTTTAACGATTATAAAATTAACCGTCTCGTCTAGTTGTTACTAATCACTAGATTAACTGATTAAGCTTCATTTTGAGAAGAACCTTCTCTAGGTCATCTTCAAAGGGAAGGGATTTTTTTTGTGATAAATAAAGGAAGGACTATTTTCGTTCTTTCTTTCGTTTGACCGTTGTTTTTCTAAAAAATGGAAGGATCAGCAAATTGTGTGGAACCTGAATGATGAGAGGTGTTTATCAAGAATCGCAAAGTACTCCTATACGGTTTAGTAGCTGCGAAAGCTGAGTTCAGCTTGTATGAGTGTGCAGAACATTAAAGTGAGAAATCGTGTTTTTGAGCTAATTTTATATGCAATATGAGACCTCCTAAATAAATAACACCAAATGGTTGCTTTGTTAAAGAAGAAGCAGAATGGTGAAAAAGAAGTTGCTAACTATTAAGGTTGACTCAAAATGTGCAACAATTTGTTATAGTCGAGTTTATTAGACAGTTCACTAACATACAAGTATTCTAGGTTCTGCAAGATGTTGCTTTAAGAATAACTGCAATTGAAATAGTGAAAGGTTGGTGAAGGAAACTAGAATATGCCCTGGAGACTGCGATCATTAGCTCACTCTATATGAAATTATTTACAATTATATTTGTTAATACATGCAGAAACCTAAAGCCTAGCATCATAAGAAAATAAATTTTAGTGGACAGATATATGAATGTTGGGTGAATAAAAGGTTTTATAATTTGCAAAAAATTTCATGGTTTGCATCTGAATTAGCACTTATATTTTCTTTCAGGAATGTCAAATTCTTCAGTAATGAGTTTAACATATCAACTTTTATTTTAAAGCCTTTCGTCATCTGGAATTGTGATGACGCTGATTCAAGTTTCTTCTACAACCTTGTTTTCTGGAATGATGGCGCTTGGTAGGTTTAGGAGTTTGTGCTGTGGCTTGGCAGTCCTACGTGGATAAATTTCTCCCACTTGACCATGAACATAAAGTTTTAAAAGTTCCCTGTTGATTGGTCTGCTAATTAGAAAGATTCTAACACCTTAGCAAATAGTACTGCGCTGCAGTCTATTGACTACGTGTCTGTTCTACATATTAATGGTTAACTCAGGTAGTAAACCTTCTGTATATTAGAAATGTGCCGAAGTAATTGAATAATTTGATCTTGTAAAATGTATAAGTGCAGCAACGTAGGAAGTTTTGTGGAGAGGACATTGAGAAGCAGAGTGTTGGAAAGTCATTTGTGTAACACTCTGATCTAGTATTAGGAGTACAACTACATGTGCACATTTAAGAGCTCCTTTGGTAAAGAATTGAATCATAGTTGCATGAGGAATCATGACTTAGTTAATTTTTCGAGTAAATGAGAAATAATAGCTAGTGTATCTCATGAGCTTGAAGTTTGACCAAGTTGATCAATTGAGAATGGTTTTTAACTTTTGAAATGGGGTCAAATAGTTTTAGTGAAAGCTTGTGGGATACTGAAGTTTCGACCCTTCGTTTGTGCACTACAGTTTTCATGTAATCTAGAAGCTGCTTCAGTCATAGCATTATCTTCTTTTATCAGTACAAGTTGTTAATGTTTTTATTTTTTATCTTCTCCGTGGTTTATGTACTGTGTACCTCCTAGTTGACCTCATCATATCTGTAACATTGTTCTAGAAAGCTCCAAAATTATTCAATTTTGTTACCATAGAAGTGCCCCAGCACTAATTCCCTTGATAAGTTGTCAAAGACATCCATTTATAGGCTATCATACTGTTGAAACAATCTAATAAGTTATTCTTTTTGGTTGATCCCTGCTTCACCATTTATATATTCAAGCATGTTTTCTTTCTTTCTGTTTTTCAGGCATATGTAAAAATTGCTCAGGCTATCTCATCTCGACCTGTAAGTTAACTCTGTTTGTGCACCTGGTTCTACTTCAATTTCATGTTTCATTTGTTAGGCTAGCTATCTTCTGTAAGCTACTCCCTCTGTCCCAAAAAATTTTTTTGTTCTAATTTGGCTTTTTCAGTCAAAAGTTTACGTTGATTTACTTGTCCTTACAAAATTCTAAAATTTGCAATTGATTTTATTTCTAATGTAGTTTTAGATGATTGAAATTTAATTACCTAAAACATAATAAATGTATGTTGAATATTGATTTGATATTGTCCCACACTGAATTTTCAATATGGAAAGTGGACTATTTATTTGGGTAGGAGGGAGTAAAATTGAGGACTCCATTATAAATTAAAATTGCTACATATGTTTGGATGACTTCAAATGTTTGGGACATCCTAAGAGCTTTCCAGTCATCATCTTGATATTACAACTTACAAGTTCTAGACAACAGATTCGAGTAATTAAAATAAGGAGGGAAAGAAAACGAATAAGAATTTTAGTGAAAGTATAATCTCTTCCTGGTCCAACCTGTACTGAAGTTTGTGCTGGACAAAAATGTTTACTCTTTCAAGTGCAAGCAGTAAAACTTGTTCTTGTGTGAGGCTCAACATTAACACTTAGCAGCAGGATAAACTGATATTATTAGTACTTCATATACCGTTAAAGATCCTCCAGAACTTGTTACATGACTTGGAGTGCCAGTAGAATTGTCCATACTTTAAAACCTCAAAACTTAAGACATGTTTTTGAATCTCAGTACAATGTGGTAAAACTAGGATAGAATTCGAAATGAACTGATTCATGAGACAGTAAAAGTCGCCCCAATAGCATGCAAAATGACAGAAAATCGCCTCAGATGGTTTGGACGCATACAATGTAGACCAATTAGTGCACCCGTTAGGAATTGCAAGCGTATCAACATCAACCACACTAGAAATAGGGGAGGGGGAAGACCAAAACTAACATGGACATCTGTAACAAAGAAAGACATGAATGAGTCCGGTGTGTGTGGTGATCTTGCTTTGGGCCAAATCAAATGGTGGAAAAAAATTCATGTTCCCGACCCCAAGTGATTGGGAAAAGGCTGAGTTGAGTTGAGTTGAATACTTATATGTCTGAAAGTATGCATGCATTTTCATTGCTTACTCGTTGACCTCTGTGAAATTCTCTCAATTTCAATTGATGTTATCCCAAGTGCTGTTCCTTTCAAAAGACACTGGGGCAAGGATTGCATGTACATGTGTTTTAGGAAGGTCTTGACATTGAGTAACCAAGGATAGTAGGTGCACCTACAGGGGCGAGACTGGTTGCTTGGAGTGGCTGGTTTGATGATGGACTAGAAAAGATCTAGGGAATGACTAAGGCCACACAAGATCAGGTGCTTCTTGGCAATGTCAAGCTTGAATTGGTAGCAGCTACAGAAGTTTTATCTTATACTTGTGTGCAGACTTCCATGCTTAGATGTCTTTTGTCCATGCTTGCAATCTTCACTATAGCTTGGAAATGCTGAGAAGAGGACTCACCGTTCTTTGACCACTTCTTGAGATGTGTCAATAAAATGCTTTCAAATTTATTAATGTCTTTAGAGTCTGACTTATTTGATATTCATTATAAGCACTTTTTTGTTGTAGGATCTAATACCACCTCCATATTTGGATGAGCTCTCAGAATTGCAAGATCGAATATCACCATTTTCGACAGAAGTTGCTTTTAAAACAATAGAGAAAGAACTTAGATTACCACTAGATCAGCTTTTCTCTGAGATCTCACTAGAGCCCGTGGCAGCAGCATCCCTTGGGCAGGTCAGTGATTGATTAAAACACATAGCTACTTGCCACTTGGGAGCTGTAGCAAATAATGGTATCTTGAGATGAAAAACTCATAAAAGCTTTCTTTGGTTTCAATCTTTTACATAGGTATACAAGGCTAGACTCCGCCGTAGTGGGCAGGTTGTTGCTGTCAAAGTGCAGAGGCCTGGAGTCCAAGCTGCTATTTCCTTGGACATATTAATCTTGCGTAATTTTGCAGGATTGATTAGGAGAGCAGGGAAGTTGAATACTGATCTTCAGGTAATTTTTCACTAAATAAAAGAAGATATTATATATTAGAGGTTAGACAATGCCTAGCAGGTTCATATGGCTCAGGAATATGTTCTGAATCCTGTGGTGCACAAGTGAGGGATTTAAAGTCCCTTCACTTTCCTAATAGAACTTTCTAAAAGATCCTAGTTATTTCTTCTTCCTTTTCCATTGACTGAAAGAAGGGAGGTAGAAGTTGCCTTCCTATCATCATGAGGTGCACTCTTGGAAGATTGTGTAAGCTTTGGCCTCTTTAAAGACCATTTACTTTGTCTGCGCTGCCTGAATAGGTCATTTCACTTTTTGAAAATTGCCTACTATAGGTTATGATGCTTGACTGTATCTTCTCATAAGAACAGGAATGTTCAGTGAATTAATTACTTGGGATGACTCTTTAATAGTTTTTTCTGATCTCAATCTACAGGCAGTTGTTGATGAATGGGCATCAAGTCTTTTTCGGTATGTAAATAGTAAGACTACTTTGTACTTCAACCCTGTAACCACTTTAAGCAATGACTATCATCTTACTTGGTGCAAAAGAGCTCTGAATCACCGCGCCTATATTTTTGCTGGATAAAGTCCTGCCACCAATAGTAGTTTATTGGGTTAGATCTCAACTAAGATAGAAACTATTTCATCTTTTCTCCTCGCCTTTTCCCAATATTTTCTGTTTCCCTGTTTTCTAAACCCTACGAGCCACTAGAAGCAAGAATATTCACTAATACTCATTGTACTGGAAGATCATTTTGAACTAGTTTTACACATCCTGATCTATTTATTATTTTCCTCTTTACTTGTTATCTCATTGACCCTTGTCAAGACTTCCTTGTAAGTTCCTAATCCATTTCAAGACTTCCTGTTTGCAAACACTGTTTTATATGTTATGTCCATGTCATTAGATGAGATGTCAGTTAAGATCCTCCTAAAAGGGACCATATTTGAATTTTACTTGCATTATACTCCCTCCATCCCCAAGGAGTTCCTACTTTGAAAATCGCTCTTTTTGATAATGTCCTTTTACTTCCACTCACACACGCACACAATATCCTTTTAATTGCACTAAAATCACGTCTTCTTTACCATGTCTTTGGAAAGAAAGAATAAAGTTGGAAAATAATGCAAAATTATACCTTAACTTTAAAAACTGGACTCTTTTTTCTGGACAAATTAAAATAGAAAGTAGGATGCTTTTGATGGGACGAAGGGAGATTGATATTAGTTTCCGCTTGTTTGAATTACTTCTGTAGGTTTGATAAATATGCATATAACCTAGGTAGCTGAATAGTGGTGGTATGATGGTTGAAGCATAAACCAGGGCACTCAAATAGTCAAGATTACAAGAATATACGAAATGCTTGTGAGTTGTGATAGCTGTAAGTTAACCACTCAACTAATGTAAAAGGATGGCCAAGGGCATGAGCCTACCCCGTACGGGGTCTGGAATGGTCGACACAGCCCTACCACCGCCTGGCGGGAGATTGTTTCTGTGGTTTGAACTTGTGAGTTGTGACACAGGGTCACAGTGAATAAACTTACCATTTGTTGCGCACAGCGGAAGACTAGCAAACAAATTGACAGAGTATAATAGGATCAATCACAAAGAAGAGAGAGAGATTGGGGTCAACGGACTAACGAAATTTTATTAGAGGCTCACACCTTAAAACGTTCTAGGTATACAACTATTTATATATGGATATAATAGAAAACCCTAAAACCCTTAAAAGATAAAAAACCCGTCGCTATGCGGTCGCACTATGCGGCCGCATACGATATACCAAGTTTCCATGCGGACGCCCTATGCGGCCGCATGGTTTCCAGAAACTCTATGCGCACGCCTTATACGGCCGCATAAATTTCAGTATGCCATGCGGACGCCCTATGCGGCCGCATGCCTTCCAAAAATCCGAATAGTTCGTACTGCCCCCCGCACCCCCCACCCCCCTTTGAGGCCCGTTACCAGTCTACACACCTACCAGGCCGCGCCTTCGAAGGGCGCCGGCCTCTTGCTAAGACATCGAGATCACATCCAACACCATTACACTACGATTCTCCCATCAACACTTGACCTAAAGAAAAATTGTGAAGAGAACCAGGGTCTCAACCTTGCTTCAAGTAACATAAGAAAGCCTAGAAATTTGGTGCAGCTCATGTAATCATTTTTGTCCCCCACATCACCGAAGGGTTTTCCTCATTAGTAAATTAGATATGGGTGGTGCAAATAAGTAACTTGTGCCTTTTTCTTGCCCTTAGTTTGGACAACATCAACCATGAAACCTATAAACATGCTAGGCTTAACAGAAGGGTGAAAATTCTTCAAGCGCCATGAACAGTATATTCCAAAGGCTCTAAATTGCTAAACAGTTGGGGGAAGATGAGCATGGAACATACACATATATCCCAAAACTATGTTTATTGCATCTTCTCACCTACAGGAAGTCATTAGTGTTGAGTCAAGCAGCTTATCAGTTCCTTTTGCCCTGGGTTAAGGAAAACATGCTCTTTAGTCTTTGAGAGGTAGAAATTTTTTTCTACTTTCTGGGGATGAGAATGAATTCCAATTTTCTTGTTATCGTGGATGATAGGTTGTAGAATTATGGGATCTGAGGTTGTTGGAAATTTGAGGCAGCCATTACTATGAGCGTTAAGCTGTTGATTTGAAGGCCAAAGATCAGAGTTTCTTATGTGGTGTGGGTTTGAGTTTAGAGGATGATGAAAGGTGTCTTATGGCATGTGAGTGCGACCATGTAGAATGCTTCTGACAAGTAAGGAGAAAGATGAGGACAATGAAACTTAGGAACTACACTTAGAAGATGAGGCAATTGCATGCGCTTTCTGGCACTCTCAACTGAACAAGATGTGCAATACGGTTTTGAAGCCCTGTCACGCTTCTTCAGATCCCCTAAACTGCCCATTCAAATTATTATTACCAACTTTTAAATGATATACCATCCGCAAATTTTAAGAATAACTACCCAAAACTGCCTAGTATTTCAATTGAAAACAAAAAAGATATAAGAATAACTACTACAACCCAATGTGCATTAAATATCCACCCAGCCACAACTTATCTCGCCTTTCCACTACTCTTCGAGAAAAGAATATATCACTATAAAACTAAATATGTTTACAGAACAACATCTAGTAAATGCAAAGTTACGCAAATATGAAAAAGCATGTGGGTGTGCCACTGTTTACTAGTCATGAAGAAAGGGAAGCTCTTTCAGTTTAGTGGAGATTAATTGATTGGGGTTTCCAAATGCCTTAAGGGAGTCATGGACAGTGGGAGAAAGGGGAAAAGCTATTTCATGGCATGTCATACTTGATGAAAGAACATGGTTATCATTACGTGAATTGTTTGTCTAAAAAAGCTTCAGGATCTCTTTACCAGAAACTATGGGGTGGTTGAAATGCAATAAAAAGTTGCATCATAAACTAATTGCTTTTCAGATAATCTCATTATGCTGTTGGCCGTTATTACTATGCTGTCGATATCTGAATTATATAGAATAACTGATGATCAACAGAATAGTTACTAGGAGAAGTTGCAGGAGGACTTTTGCTATCCAATTTCTAAAATATTCTGCACATATGTTTTTAAGCAGGCCCAGCCCTAAGGGGTGTCAAAATGGGCAATGGCCATGGGCCCCTAATTTATTTACACAACATATATATATATATATATATATGGGGAGTATTTAATGGTTACTTTTTTATTTAACTATCAATGGTTACTCTCATTATCAACCATTTGATCAAAAATTAAAGGTTGAGATTTAATGCATTAAATGACTCACCTACTTGCATTAATTGCATTTTCCAACTAACCATTAAATCTCAACCTTTAATTTTTAATCCAATGGTTGATAATGAGAGTAACCATTGATGGTTAAATAAAAAAGTAACCATTAAATACTCCCCCATATATATATATATATATAATGTATTATATTTGTAAAAAAAAAAATTGTTGGGCCACTAAAAAATTTATTTGGGTCATAAAAACTGCTTAGATTGAGGCCTATATAATATTAATAAAATCATACTTGCATTCAATTATGTGTTCCAAGAAAGATTTACTGTATATACATTGAAAATGAGATGTTGAAAAAACTTAATTTTGAAAACCTTATTGATGATTTTGTTTCTCAAAATGCAAGAAGATCTAGATTTTCTTAATAATTATTTGATACTTATTTTTTCTCGTATGTTTGTAGCTTTTACATTTTTTTAATGCATTGAACGATGAAAAGTGAAAAATTATTTGTGTAAAATTCTTATTTTTATATTTCTATGAGGGTCCCTTTTTTCTTTTGGCCATGGGCCCTCAAAAGTTCAGGGCCGGCCCTGTTTTTAAGAAGGGTGTTCAGCTTACATTCATGGAGATTCTTCAGTTAGCTTGTTTAAGTTTAAATTATTAAAAGAAACAGTTCCTCTATGTTAAGTCCTTTGAGTATTTGATGCGGAAATTAAGTCCATGTAGGAATCACTGAATGAGAATTAGATGGTATAAACTTCAACACATATTGAGTTGTTTGTCATTCATTAAAGTCTCTCTCTCTCTCTCTCTCTCTCTCTCTCTCCCTGTTAGGAATATTCTTAGTGCTTTATATTGAATACAGGTAATCACGTTAAATGCAGGAGATGGATTATGTGAACGAGGCAAAGAATGGTCTTAAGTTCAGGTAGAGATACTTGTTACATACTATTTTCTGATTGCTGAAGCATTAATTTGTGCTCAATTGAGCACCTGCATGAAATTACATATTAAATCGCTGGAGGTATCGAGTTTCCTCTTGCATTAGTACTCAAGAACTGTTCCCATTGGTTACTATGTTGAGTGGAATAGTGGCTTATGCTTTAACTTGGCAATGGTTAACCCAAAATGTTGTGTACCCTTTCACTTCTTTAATAATTTTTTATATATATGAACTGACAATACTGAAAACACATGCATTTTGCCCATACAGTAGGCAAAAGTTGGCAAGAGCAGGATTTAGGTTGAAGCATCTACATAGATATGTGCTTTTGTGATTAAACTTGAAATCATTTGGTAAATCAAGAATGCGGGAGAGAAGCAGATGGACAGAAGTATATTCTGTGAGGGCACTTCTATGATCTCATAGACATGAGGCCTTGGATTTGAATTGCATCACACATTGTATGACGTTTCAAAATCTTTTTGGAGTTCGCTGAAATAATCTTTAAATGTCATGTCAGTCTTCTTTTCAGCACTGTTACTATATTAACCTGAATAAAGTGCTTCTATTACAAGGGCAGTGGTTAGACTCATAGGAGATTTCTAAGATAAGCTCTCGTTCACTAGGATTTTCATTATAGGGCATTATCAGTCAGATACTTTGACTAAATGAAGTATGTATTTTCCACCATTGACCATATTCAGGAGGCGCATCAGGGTGACAGCATAATAAATTCATGATGCATGATCACAAGTATATAATGTGAATTCCTTATATTCCTTTCAAAATTTTATTACTTGAATTTGCCTTAGTATTGTAGCTCTAGGCATGTTTTCTGTTACCATGTTTTTTGGATAAGAAATTAATGCAGATCGATTCATATGGCTATGATATGCTCTTACTATCAAGTATTAGGGAAATGGTGAAATTATCATACTAAGGCTTTTCTGTGTTGAAACAGAGAGCTATACGGCAGCTTACAAGACGTTCTGGTTCCAGAAATGTATCTAGAGCAAACAACTCGTAGGGTCCTTACTATGCAGTGGGTGGAGGTATGCCAAATTCATACTAGCATGTATTATGGATGGCTATGAATTAAAGCACGATAAGTATTAAGTTTAAGCTTTTATATGAGTTGGTTAATTAACATGTAATTGGATTATTCATGGTCTTGTGATCGAATAATCCACTTGTCTTTGTTTTCCTTGGTATTATTTGTAACGACCCCAATCCAATAGCCCAGTTTGCCTAGCCCAGTTTGGTACGCATGGCCCATGCGCTGCCCACAGGACCGTTCCTAGCATTTTATAGGCCCAGGGCAAAGTTAAAAGAAGGGCCCTAATTTAATTATTAAATATTAATCTCATGTATTTTTTTTTAATTTAATTTTTAGAGAGACAAAAATGATTTTTTCTATCAGTACAATTTCAATAATGGGTTCCTACTGAGCTGCAATTAAATTTGGGAAAACATTATTATCTAGAAAACAGAACAATTTCTTACCGAATTTCAGCCTCTTAAAGTAAAAAAACTCAATTACTCAAATCAACAATCATCGTAAGAATAATTTGGGATTTCTTGTTACTTCGTACTTCTATTTCATGATTCTCTTATCACTCACTCTGAGCTATGATCTCAAATTAGTAGTTAACTAAATTAAAAATTCAATGTAACTATGTAAGATGTGAACAAACTATTAAACTCAATCTCAACAAACAATTGAACAAACATAATTCAAAATTTAACAAATAAACAAAGTCAGCCACTTTCAATTTTTAAAAACACAAAACATTATAAAAAGAAAAACAATAATTAACAATGTAACAAAATTTAACAAATAAACAAAGTCTCAACAAACAATTTAACATACATAATTCAAAATAACAACAAAAGCTTTGAGTTTGGGCTTCAATTCAAGAAATTTGGATACTATTTTTGGTTTACATGTATACTAATACTACAAAAGTAAAAAAAATTTGGGCCTTGGGCGGGTGCCCAGCCTGCCCACCCCTTGGGCCGGCCCTGGCTGCCCACGAAGCACCTAGTTCAACTAAGTCCACCACATGCCCACCCAAAAATCCATAGATGATGTTGATGTCTAGTGGTTGTGGGTGACCACTTATATTACAATCTCCCACACTTAAATCCTTAACGTCCTCATCAAGGCCCAAAGGATCGGTATCCTGAGTGATGTGTTCAACACATTCTGGCCGAGACCTGCTTTGATAAGCCCAGCTCACTACGCATGGCCCACTTACGGCCGGGACCTGCTTTGATAAGCCCAGTTCGCTACGCATAGCCCACGCACTGTTTAAGAGTTTTGTTAAATATATATTTGAAACGAGTGACCCCTTAAATCACTGTTTTCACTTAACTGGCTCATTTTGGCTTTCGAATTCATGGTGTGCAGGGTCAGAAGTTGTCTGAAGTGAAGGATCTTTATTTGGTTGAGGTCAAGCTCTAATATTAACTACAGTGGTTTTTATTATATTAAACAGTAATATAATCTCTGCTCCTGCTTCAAAATGACTGTAACAGATGTCTTTTTCCGCTCAAGTGCAGGTAGGAGTATACTGCTCACTCAATCAACTTCTAGAATATGGATTCTACCATGCTGATCCACACCCTGGAAATCTCCTTCGTACATATGATGGGAAATTAGCCTATTTAGGTACTTCCATTTGGTGGTCTTTGCATGATTTCGCTTGTGGAGGGTACTAACAGTCTTCTATGTTACTTGTGCTCTGGCTGATTGGTTCTTCTTTCTTTTTCTTTTTTTTCTTTTTTTTTTTGTATTTTGTATATTGTAATGCTAGTTGAGGGTAACCTTTTGTTGTATAAAATATCTCCTTGGTTGTTAATCTTTCTGAATTAAGTTATAGGAGGAATAAGTAGCTAAATAACAAGAAATAGTTGACTAAGGGAGAAAAGATTTGGTGGCCAAAAAAGAAGGGTGTCAAGGAGTACTGAATAAATGAGTTGTCTAATGATCCTCCTTTGAGCTATTTGAGCAGTTTCCAACATGAATTATGCTTTCATTTGAATTTTCTTCTTTCCTTTGTCAGAAGTAAGACGGAAATGACGAGTTCGAAAATGATATTACTGATTTATGGATATTTCTGCTATTTGGATGAAGTTTTCATGAACTAAACATAAAAGTAAATTTCTTCAAGTCATATCAGGAGAAACCTTCCTATACTTTTCGAGGGGTGGGGTTGCAGGGAGGGGAGTTATTGTAAGCCAGCATCTCTTGTTAGTTGTTAGAATTGCTGTTTGATCCCCAAGTGAAGTTAGAGATTTTCTGGAAGTTGTGTTTTAGTGAGCCTAATCCCTTGTGTTGTATGACTAGTTCCTTGTGTTTGAAGCATAGCATCTTTCACCTTCTTCCTTGATCTTGATGTATGTGATTTGCTGGCCTTTCCATTGTTTTGTAAATTTAAATGTTGAAATTGTCTTAAAAGGCTAAAATAGAAGAAATGGAACCATCCCATGAACAAGTGATGTTTGGGTCACATGGGTCATTAAGTTTCTTATAACATTGACAATAGGCTGCAAAATTTGTAATGAAGACCACTGACCTGTCTTCTTGGATTTTTGCTACTCCCTCCGTCATTGACCTTGTGCTTGAAGCATAGCATCTTTCACCTTCTTCCTTAATCTTGATGTTTTCACTGACCTTTCTATTGTTTTGTAAATTTAAATGTTGAAATTGTCTTAAAAGGCTAAAATAGAAGAAACGGAACACATGCACAAGTGATGTTTGAGGGCACATCGGTCATTAAGTTTCTTATAACATTAATAATAAGCTTCAAAATTTGTAATGAAGACCACTGACCTGTCTCCTTGAAGTTTTGCTACTCTCTTCGTCCCAATTGAAGAGGTACACTGTGAATTTTGCAGTCAATTTGACGAAATTTCAAGTTGATATTTAACATTTTTTATTTAGTGTGAGAAAATAAAAAGATAACAATTGTAAACTACACTAAAGGTTCTATAAATAATGTGTTTTATAGTATTTGAAAAAAAATCCTTGTTAATTTTCCAGTCAAAAATACTTCAATTTGACTAGAAAAGTTAAAGTGTACTTCTTCAATTGAGATGGAGGGAATACGTTTAGGCTCTTTGGAAAATGATTTGTTGAGGGTTTGAGTGAAAGCATGTTTTTGTATATAAAGCATTAAAAGATAAGCTGCACGCCTCAGTAGGAGATAAATTGCGAGAAAATTGCTTAAGATGATTGGACATACATGTAGATCAAAAAGTACACCAGTTAAGGAGTGTTTCCTATCATTATTATTAACCGTAAGCTCAAGTTAGTGGAAGACCCAAACAAATATGGAGGCATTGAAGAAGGATTTGCTTAACATGTAGTCGAACGTAGATTTTAGCTTGAATGGCGAAAAATTATTCATGTAATCAATCTGAAGTAGTGGAAGTCTGGGAGAATGCTTAGTTGAGTTATGTTATTGAAAAATATTGAGCCGCTTTTCACACATTCTAGCAATGGCATAGTTTAGCCATTTTCACTTGCTGCATCTATCATGCCTCTAGTTTTTATGTCATACCATATTTCATGTTCACATCGTGTCACTTTTCTAGCTGTATCTGTTGTGTATTACCTGACACAATGCTGACATGCTATGTCACTTTATATTTAAACCCCAGATTTCGAATGATGGGTGGATTTAAGCAAGAACTTCGGGATGGTTTTATTGAAGCTTGCCTCCATCTTGTAAATCGTGATTTTGATGCCTTGGCCAAGGACTTTGTCACTCTTGGGTACTTCACCATCATCTCTTCAATGTCTGAAGACTTACTCATAATTAATAGTTTTTGAAAAGATGGTGTTTGTGAATTCCAGGCTACTTCCAGCAACGACTGACAAGGATGCTGTTACAAAGGCATTAACAGGTTTTGTTTTCTTTTCTCCATATGATTGTAAACATTTCCTTGTTATTGTAAAATCTTGGAAAATTAAAAAGTTTTTGAACTTGTCTGGCTTTGGTCTTACTGTTATTGGTCTGTCTCTGTTGCTAGGTGTTTTTCAGAAAGCTGTTGCCAAAGGATTCCAAAATATTAGTTTCGAGATCTTTCAGGAAATTTGGGAACCACCATGTAAGGTGTTACAATAGCAATGTTACCCAATTGCAAGCTAATTGATCACAGATGTACTCACATAATACTTATATGCTCCCTTAGATGACTCCATTAGGTCTTGTGAAATGAACAATTTTCTTAGGTTCAATCTGAACTTCATTGATTTAACTGTTGCTGGTGTTAGATTGTACTGAGTGCAAACACAATACACTTTATGCATTGCATTTGTCACAGCTATGGTATTAGTCCCTACTTTACATCAAAATCCCCTGATCTTTTTGGTGTCATCTTTTCTCAGTTGCTCCCAGATTCATATTTTTGGATGAAGCACATAGGTCTGTGGACAAGCTATTGATGTAATTATGAATGAAAATTGATGTTAAAAGAAGCACTAGAGATAAATTGAGAGAAAAATTGTCTTACATGGTTTGTAGAAAACGATAAGAACTAATAAGTTAACTTCTTGTTGGCTTGAAGTTGTTACAGAGTAGACTTTCCTGGAGATGGTAGAGGAAGACATGGTGGCTTGTTGTTTTATGTACTTTAGTCAATCCTTTGTGCATACACTAATATACCCATTGTTTGCGCTTTTTAGATTTTGTACCTATGTTTACAGTAATACTGATCAAATGCCTGAAGAGTCAGAAGATTTAAGGACCTGCTATTTTGGAACAGTATTTTGAACTTTTAGCTTTTCTAGCATTGCTTACTAAATTGGAACACTTCCTAAGTAATCTCTTTCTCTCGCAATCAATGCCTGATTGAAACCCTCTCTATGCATTGCATCTAAAGAACTTCTAGTTTGGTCCAAATTAAAGATACCCCTTGTCCCTAGCTAATAACAGCAATAATATTTTGGGGTGATTCTATAATTTATTAAGGTACATAATCTATAAACCAGTCTGAAATTCATATTTTCGGTTGCAGTTCATATGTGCCAATAGTGTCAATGGAATAATAGCAGTAATAGTAATAGTATAATAGTACTAGTGGTGGTTGCACTAACAATAATGATGTTATTGGTGCCTGCTATTCTGGTTGTTGTTTTCAAGGTCTTTTTTGTTGTTTGAGTGACTTATTTCTTGTGTTTGCAGGTACAAGTTCAAATTTCAAATTCCATCCTATTTTTCTCTTGTTATTAGAAGGTAGCCATCCTCTTGAGACTTGAGCACATAAACTGAATTCTTTTTGTTAAAGTTGGAGATCTCTTTCTAGGTTTGTTAGTATATGTTAATAAATACCGATGCTTTCCAAGCCTTCAATTTTCTTCACATGCCAGTCTTGCTGTTTTGGAGGGCATTGCAATTGGCAATGACCCAAATTATAAAGTTTTGGGTGGCGCATACCCGTGGATTGCCAGAAAAGTACTGACCGACAGTTCACCTCAACTTCAGGCTTCTTTGCTAGCTCTTCTGTATGAGGTATATAATTTGCTGGGACCAAATATATTTTATTTCTTGAGTATTATTTCAAGTAGAATTACACTCGTTTTATCAGAATACTGGGTTATTCGTATATTGTACATGTTTTTGTCATATTATAATCAGTTTTTATCATCTTACTAGAAGGGAGTTTTCAGAATTGATCGCTTGGAGTCTCTGCTTTCGGAGGTATGATGTTATTATTTTATTTATTTTTTTGTTCTTTTTGAGCCTGCAGTCGGTTGAGGTCCAGTAATTTGTGCCACACAAAGATGTTACATACAGTAAACCTGTTTGTTCTGATCTGTCATTTTTGAAACAAATAGATTGATGAGCCTTTCAGGTTTGCCTCAGCCCTTCTTCCTATGATAGACCCAAAAATATTCACACCATTAAAGAACGGTAAACTGTCAACATCAATAAATGTTACCAGTCTTGGATGCTAATACCTATTGCTATCCCTGCATTATTTTTCAAGAGTTATTACTGCCTGTAGTTTTATAGAATGAAGGGTTCCCAGGTCACTTATTTATGGTAGGTATTGCTTGAACCATTTTGAATTTTTGTGATGACTTCCATACTCTACATTTTGGAAGCAACTCAGCCTCACCGAGTAACATTAATTTGCAAATCGAACAATGAACTAAGAGAAAAGCATAAATAGTGCTATTTTTGGTTAATGAGTATTATAGAAAGATCGAATTAAGTTAGTCAATAGTCAACTCAACTCCGCATTTATCCCAATTACTCGGGGTCGGTTACATGAATCCATTTTCACCATTCCATTCAGTCCAATGTAAGATTATCAGACAAGCCTCACACATATCCTTCTTTACTAATTTCTGTTCATGTTGGTTTAGGCTTCCCCCAGCTCTAATCTGGTGGTGTTGATATTTATACTATGACATTCCCTAACTGTTGCACTTAGTGGTCTAAGTTGTACCTGTCCAAACCATCTCAAGCGATTTTCACTCATTTTAACTCCTATTATAGCGATATTTTACATCCCACGAATATGTTTTCAAATTATTCTTTCCTAGTTTTACCACATATCCATCTTAACATTCGCATTTTGGTAACACTCGTGTATATATTACATTTTGTATAAATTATCGCAAGCTTTTTCATTGGTTACATGTTTATGTATCTATGAGTGGATTTTCAAATTTTTTACTCTTTACGCATATGGGTATAATGAGAGGATTTAGGTATCAGCGCCTCATGAAGAAGTTATTTTGTATCTTGCATATCACAAGGGGGAATGTCATGCTAATAATGATGAAGTGGCAAAAGCTCTCTTATCGGCCTCAAGTTCCAGGACCCAACAGTCTCTGTTTGTGTGATTTCCATTACACATGTATATGCGTATAGCACATATATAGCGGTGGCAGTGATGATTATATGTAAGAGTTATCAGGGCGAATCCATACAAATGAATGGTATAAGTAATAAGTCCATGTACCCTTCTTTTTTATGGGTTTTCCTATCCTAGTGGGTTAGGCCGCATGAAACTGTTAAACCTTTCAGCTCAACTGGGGACCTTTTTCTAGTTTTTCACACATTGTATGCTATTTTTCTTGTCCTGTTGACCTGTGTTTTCTGTTAGCCCATGATAAGGGATCAGATGGGATTGGCTATAATAATAGCCAAATGAAAGATTTTCTCAAGATTCTTTTACATCTACTTGAGATTTTGAGAACGGGTTGGTTGAACTTGAAAATCACTCATTGAATAAGTAAACTGTTGAATTGGATTTGGGTGGATGGTAGTAACGAAATCACTTGCTAACTCCCAATTCTTTGTGAATTAATCGATCAACTTGCTATTGGACATTTATTTTGAATTCGACAATTTTCACAAAGTTTTTGATATTTTACAGTCTATTTATTATTATGAGACTCAATCCTACTACTTCCGGTTCTGTGTTTCCACGCTTGAAAAACAAGCTGGGGCGTATCAGCCAAATCATTGGTCCCGGTCCTAGATGTAGCTTTCCTGCCGGGCAAGATGCCTAATATTTATAACACTCTCGTAGTTAAAGGTCGAGATACTTTTGGTCAACCAATTAACGTGACTTGTGAAGAAATTATTAGGAAACAATCGAGTTAGGGCTGTAGCCATGAGTGCTACAGACGGTCTCATGAGAGGAATGGAAGTGATTGATACGGGAGCTCCTCTAAGTGTTCCGGTGGGGCAACTCTCGGACGAATTTTCAATGTGCTTGGCGAGCCTATTGATAATTTGGGTCCTGTCAATACTCGATCACAGTTGAATATGAAAGTCGATATCTCTCGTCGTTTCATGCTCCTTTCCAGCCAGGGTTTTTGATGAGACTATGATCTCAAATAGGGAGACTAAAGGCTTGTAACAATATATATTGATTTCAGGGCCAAACCACTCACAAGCCAATTAGCCTTGAGTGGTACCTTCCAAATATTTAAATTTAACAATAGATCTTGGAGCTAACTAGGACCCTTGCATTTATATGTAAGATCCTGGGCTAATCCACTTAAAACTCGTACCTTATGAGTTGTTTGGCCCCAGGATCATTACTTGAGATGCAAGGTTTTATAGTTTTTCTGATGTGGGACTGTAGGCTTAATAATGTCTTTGTGATAACAAATTCTTGGTATTTTTCTTGGAACCTGAAATACTCTTGTGATAGTCACTTGGCGCAAGAAATGAATATGCCTTGGTTGGAAAGGACACAGAAGACAGTGAATCCAAGATGGTAGTCAAGCAAATCCTTTCATTCACACTGACTAAGAAGGTACACAAAGTTGATTGGGTTATTTTATGAATAAGACTAGGCAGTAAAAGTAGCTTACGAAGTTTACTTTCTGCAGGCTGCATTTGTGAGGGAAATACTTCTTGAAGAATTTGCCAAGGTACGTAAAAGTGCCTTTTGTTTTGCATACCACAACTGGCATTAGAATATTTTACGCTAAGCTGTGACCCTTGATCCTCGAGAAAGAACGTGAGAAAGAATGTACCCAACCATGTCAAGCATGTGAATTTATGAAGCCGAATGTTGCATCGTTCGTCAAAAGTAATAGACTTTCGACAGTCTCCACTCTCCAATGGTTGTGGCCCCGTTATAAGACTGATGCAAACAGCTGAACTAGAGATCCTTCATCTTTATTTACTCATAGAAAGATAACTTTATTAGAGAAAAGAGAAGAGTGTAAGATCTCCTGACAAGAAGTCAGCTACAATGTGGATAAATAGATCTATTTTGAGATTTGTTTTGGGATTGATGAGCACTACTTTGACCACGTTGTGTCTTCGGTTTGATACTCTTTGGTCTGATCAAAAATAAATAAATAAATGAATTCCATCCTGATATTTTGAAGATATTTAATGTAAAAAGTTTATGGCTTAATTACCAAAAGAGTAACGAAGTTAAACTTCACTTGTGATAAGTCTAACAAACTTTTTCCGAAACATAGGAGGGTAACAAACTTTCTTTTCGTTTCACTCTCGGCACTGTAAGCATTAGGTCAAGATTCTAAAGGAACACAACGTGGCATCCAAAAGTAGCCACTATTTTTGTTGCTAAAAACGAACTTCTTCAATTACTAAACTTGTACGTGACATTCTTGTCCTCAATATGTACCAAGTGAGGATATAAACAAACCAATGGATCAACACAAATAACAAAAGAGATGATGTTTGCTTTGCGTTTTGTTTTGTACACCCTAATTGGTACATCTATCTGTAACAAGAAAGTAACGCGCAAGTTGCGAAATGTGAAAATTTTAATACCAAAAATGCCGCCTCAGCATTTCTATTAGGTTTTTGAACTGGATACTAGTGGATGCACAAAAGTGCAACAAAATGGTAAGCTCCTTACCCTCTTGGGTTATGGGAAAAGTCTCTTACCCTTTTTATAAGTAAGGTCTAAGTTCTTTACCATTTTTGGTAATTAAGCCAAAAGCTTATTCCTTAGTTTTTCTGGGACCAATCACCACATCTACTTTATACTCCCTCCATTCCTAAATAATTGCCTTGCTTTCCTTTTTGTCCGTTCCAAAAAATTGTCTTGTTAGTTGGGCTTTCTATAAGCGTCGAAAGAGGAATCATACTTGGGAGGCTGCCCTCTTGGCGTGTGCTGGGCAATTTGGTGTGAAAGAAACCGAAGAATCTTCGATAATGCAGAGTTGAGTGTTGATAGATTGAAGAATTCCATTCTCCAACGTTATTTTTTTGGTGCACGGAGTCAGGTTCTATTACCCCCAATTCTTTTGTTGAGTTTGTGAATAGTTTCTCGGTGGGTTAGACTTTGGTATTTCAAGTATACATCCCGTGTACAGGACGCGCCACCTGTTTTGGCGCTTTTCTTCTTATATAAATACTTATCAAAAAATATTTTGTCTTGTTTCTAAACTTTCCTTTTAGGAAAACACTTTTACCATTACTTTTTCTTCCTACTTTAATGATGGTCTACATGCACATGGGCTTTAAGGGAAATTACATATTATGCTAATATTTGTAATAGAGTCAATTAGTTTTTCTTAATCTGTTTGCCCACTCAAACAAGACAATTATTTAGGAATGGAGTGAGTACTAGATTTTAGTTTATTTGTTTTTGTTTTAGGTTCAACCTCACCTAAAATCATAGTCAGAGTTTCTGGATAATATTTTGGTTAGTATGTTTGCCATGGTTATAGATAAGAGTGTTTTTTATTCTGTTTCTGTATAGCAGTTTGTTGTTGGTGACAGGAGTATCCCCAAGATCTTGTACTTGTTTATCTATAACACTTGCGCTTTCCAGAAGTAAAAGATTATAAGTACCATTTGGAACTTGGTTGTCAACAATTAAACATGGATAAACTTGTCCTTTTACTTGTTGGATCAATCTTATGGTTGAAAGGCAGCTGTGAAACCATGGAGCATTGACAGGTGAATGACAAAGAGATTAACAGATTTAAGTCGATGCACTTCACATATGTATTCCATTTGCAATTGCCTAGCATGGAAACTGTTCTCAACGCATTTAATCATTTTTGTATATGCAAAGAAACAACGGATTTGAGTGGACTTATGGATCACTCGTGGATCCAGATATGATAAATCCCCATGTGAAACTCATTAACTTGTTGGGCGGTAATTATCTACGGTATATACCTTTCACATTTTCAGGATTTTGATCTAGCTTCTTTGAAGAGATTAACAGCTTTATAATTGTTTTCTGCAAATAATGGTAGGGTTTGGATGCGCTTGGGCTAGCAACGGTGGAATCTCTAACATCTGCAGCAACTGCAAACCTACCTTTTGCTGGTTCCTCTTCTTTCTCTGCAATGACTAATGAAGATACTATCAACTTGAGCAACTTCCGTCGCCTTGTTCAGTTGTTATCTGGACCTCAAAAGAATGAAAATGCTGCCACGGTAAGATGCCAAGAGCTATTTCATATACGATTCACTTAAAAGTATATTCATCTGAACGAAGAGGCAAATTGAGTTTCAGGTTGTGTTTGAATATAAGCCTGTTGGTTAGATGGTATTAATGATTGATGTGATCATATGTCTGAGCATGTGTGGATTGGACCAGAGTGTGTGCTTGTTTGCATTCTTAGCACTGTGTCGACCCCAACTTTCATTTCATCAAACAACCACGTGCAACTGCCTCTAAGCTTCATATCTATTTGTTCCCCAAACCCAAGGATATGGGGTATGGACTGAACATATATGTCTGTATGTGTGTGTGTGTGTGTGTTTGAGGCAGTGCTGTTCAATTTGTCCCTTATGAGATGCATTCCTTAGGCCACAATTTCTGTTTCGTGAACCCATTAAGTGCGAATGAGTCTAAGCATCATATCCATATGTTTCTGTTGTGCGACAGCGGAAGCGAGCAAACAATATATTGAGCAATAATCAACGATCAAGCAATTGGGGATTGAAGAAGAGAGAGTATTTGGGGTTTTAAGACTATCGTATATTGATATGATAACCTTATACAAACTAGAAAAACACAGAAATCGGCCCTGGGCGGCGCTCTCTTTCCAGAAACTTCTCCGCTTTTGTGCGGCCGCCTAGAGCGACCGCCCTCTCCTGCGCCCAAGCTGCTGCCTTTTGAGCAACCGCCCTGAGCGGCCACCCTCTTTCCAGCACTCCCGTCTGTGATTTCTTGCCTTGCTACATGCTTTAAATGATTTGACTTGATTATTCTCATCCACGAACTTATAGGGCATTAAAATTATTATACCAAAGAAAACTTCCCCAATAAAGAAACATACCTCTCCTTCGGGACAACTAAGAAGAAAGCATACCTCTTATTTTGGGACCAAGTGAGTATTAGTAATACTGTTGTCATTAGTACATCAAGTAATACTGTTATTAGTAATACTCTTGTTCAGTTGCTCATGTGATGGGCACAGGTTAAAGGGCTAATTGATGATTTGTTTGATGATTTGTTTCTACTAAGCAAGTCAACAATAGATAACTGCCAAGAGGAAGAATGGGTAATCTCCTTCATCTGTATCCTATATAAAAGCATCCTGACTAAATTGACTTTTGAGTTCCAACAGATATCTCAAATTTGTAAACATACATGTATGCATGTGTGTGTGCATGAGTGCGCGTTTGATACATTGGTGTTCAGTTTGTCCATTTCCTTTATGAGAAGCATATCCCAAGATCCTTAACCAAGACTGTCAAACATGGGTCTAATTAGTAAAGAGAGATGTTATCATAGGCCAGTGTCCAAATCTATAATCCCCATGTTTATAGTCCAAAGCAGGATATTCTTGAAAGATTCACATTGAACACCTGAATACTACCTTCTCTCTCTATCTCAAAAAATTATGACTCAAAGAGAGTGGTAGCTTTGCCTTGGACCCAAAATGATCTGCTTACTCGTTCATGTACAAATAAGAGAGGGAAAATATTTTGTGTGGATTCAAATTCTTGGTTAAGGTAAGATCGAGACTCGTGTAGAAAAACGGCTCTAGGTTGGCCTTACTTTTACGTATGTCAGTTAACAGTGACTTTATTGTTTGATAACCACTTATGAACTCTTTTGTTCTTCCCTTGATGAGGGACATGGGAAGGGTTGACATGGTCAATCTCTCATTATGGGTTCTTCTAGTATTGATTTCCATATTTCCGTTGTTTGCAACTACTACTTCTCATTTCGTTATCTCCTATTAAGCTAGACTTTTTACATGAAGGCAGTCTCTGTCAAACAAAATTATTAATCTGGTCCAGGTGAGGGAGTTCTGTTGAGTTTTCCTTTGGCTTGGTAGACTTGTTAGAAACCCATGTTCCCTTTAAGCTACATGCAGGTTTAGCCATTCAAATAACTGGACTCTAAGTTCTATAAATGTTACTTAGGTTCTGGCCCTGAAGTTCAATGCCATATAGGTTATGGAATTGAAATTATCATCTTGAACTGGACTTTATTTGAATGGATAAGATTATGAAAACAAAATACGAGGAAGGAATGGTTGATACAAATAATTCTAATTTTAAATTGCTTTTCCGATTATTCGGTAATTATCAACAGTTGATGATAGGTTATTCAGCATTTGCCTTGTTCATCGAAAATATTTGAATGCACTAAGCATGAGAAGGACTATTTTATGGAACTTGTACAAATGTAATAGATGATGTTACGTGCAATCTTTTGAACAGTTCTAGAAGTGCCTTAGATTAGAAATCCACTTGCACTCCAACGTTTGGCTATGATTTTATTTTTATCCTGGTAATAAAAACAGTAACTGATATACCAAGTTTTCTATACAAACATTTGAGAATATTTTGCAAACAGGAACTTTATATCTTACTTCACGTATTATTTGGCTCTGTTGCATTACAACCCATTGTTGACTAGTTATTTATTGGGAGGGAATGCAAGACGATCTCTGTTGTGGAAGTAAGACAAAAGCAATAATGACGTCGTTCTGTGCTTGTCTTTTCCAACTTGTCCTCTGAGTTATTATCATCTTACAGGGAGCTAGCTTCAACCCAGATACAAACCAGAGAGCATTTGAAAAGCAGGCATCTCCTGGCCTTTATCAGTTTGCATCGGCTCAGGAGATACTATCGGTTCTTTCTGTTATCCCGGAGGTAAGAATAAAGTGTCTACTTTACGCTTATGTTATACATTCATAAATCATCAACCATGATGTAAAAAGCCATTGAAATTACTCCATGGACAGTCACGCCTGTCACTAGTGTGATGTGACTTGGCCTACTGGTTGTGAAGTGTCCCACAATTGCCCTAGGTCTAAGAGTGTTGTTTTATTTTGATTGGAATACATTTCTGATTTCCACGTGTCTAAATTTAAGTGGAACATTACACCATGTCATGTCAGCATGTTGATGTGTGACAGTCCCACTGGATAATTTCTCCTTGTATGCATCAAGTTGCCTTAGCTGCTTGGCCTTGGTTGCACAAGGCATATGCGTTTGCCTGGTCCCAGTTAATAATATAAAAGCAGCCCTTTTATCATGCATAACATTTCAAGTAAACTTCTTTACTTCAACTTTGATTGTTTCCTGTAAGCAGATTTCACACTCACATTCACATCATCAGGTTGAGGTCTCTTTGATGTTTAAATGTGTAGCAAATCTGTTTATCTTTCCTTATTTTTGACATTCCTTGAACTATATCTTGACAGCTTCCTTCAGAAATGCAACAACAATTAATTCGCTTGCCTGCCGATCTAGCGGGAAAGTTAGTTTCTCGTATTGCTGCAAGGACGATTCGCAGGGTTTTTCCTGAAATTATCCCAGATTGTAATTGCTGAACCATAGGTGCGCCCTTGCTGGGTGCTTCCAGTAATTTTCAGGTCCAGTAATTGATTCAATATCAACTTGGTTACAGGTAGCGCATGATAGACAAATATAGAACGTCCACTCTTCAGAACTAGGCAGAGCATTGAGTCCCCAACTTGAGATCTACATTTTAGCGTCCCCGAAAGTCTGAAACAACTAGAAGGTGCTGTGCGAGTGATGTAACTGAGGTCGAGGCACCACTGTTATGCAAATACTGAAACAGTGAAATTCCAATGGGATTGCGACAAAGCTATTGCTTGTAATTTTGAATATTCTGGTTATGAAAAGGTGATACAATATCTGGTGCTTTTGTTGCTGTTTGATTCCTGGACTCTGGCCTGACAAACTAAATTGTAAAGATCTCAATATAAAGTACTATAATGTGAAAATGAGTATAATTTATTGAAATTTGAGGTTCTTGTTATAACTGATCTTATATTAAGTGAACACCAACTAACCTGGAATCAGAAATGCCCCTTAACTCTCACTGAGTTGCCACATTAAGTAACCTGGAATCACACAGAAGAACACCAACGAACCTGGAAGGCTGGAATCATGCACGCCTGCTTAACTCACTGTGTTGCCACGAGTCACTAACCTGGACTCACACAGGCCCTCTCAGTCTTAACTCTCACCGAGTTGCTACGAGTTTTGCTGAAGAAAAATGTGTAAGAAGATTTTACAGATCATGACGAATCAATTTATCACAGTTTCATCCATTCTCACTGAAAACAATGTCAAGATTGAAGAAAAACTTTCTATGAGAGATTTTAGGCCATGATGAATCAATTATATTTATCATAGTTGCTCACTTCAATCCAACCACACTGGAGACAACGTCAAGACTAGAAACTAAAAGAGATTTTACAGGTCATGAATCATGATGAATCAATTTATCACAGTTCCATCCAATCACACACACTGGAGACAACGTCAATATTAATAACTATCTGAGAGAGATTTTACAGGTCATGATGAATCAATTTTATCAAATCCCACTGGAGAAAAAGTCTCATACTGCCAGAATTTCCACCAGCGCCCTGAGAGGAGGTACAAGGAAAAGCTGTTTCACACACATTTTACCCTCAAAAATCAAAACAATTACGTCTCCATTTCATTTGAGCTTATATCATCTTCTTTTCTGTTTACATTGACCATTTTGGCTGAATTTGAAGTGCCCGCTCCTTGAACTTCGTACCAAGCCAGTTACATGATAGTAGCAACTCAGTTCTTTTAGCTTGCTAGCCTGATGAACTTCATACCAAGCCAGTTACATGATAATACTGACTCGGTTCTTTTAACTTGCTAGACTCGGTTCTTTTAGTGATTGAGCTTAGGGCAATGTAGCGTTTGCATAATTGTTCCTCCTAAGGATGCTAGCCAACTAGTCAAGCAACATAACTTTGCATAAAATATAACCATGTAATCTGGTCTTGAAAGCCAAATTGAATTAATGCGAACAACATATGCAGAAGCTGTGAAAGTGGACACAATATTGCAACGGGATCCTTTCTTTTAAACATCTACACTTAAGAAACAAGAAATAGACTCAAAATTTTTCCTATTTAGCTGACAAGTATGTAACCGTTACAACGCAAGAGCATTTCTCGTGCATTCAGGATTCTGAACTATTTTACAACTGTATGTGAAAAATTGGTTAAAAACCAGCACACTCCCTGTTACGCCCAAAAGGGAAATGTAAGCTTCCTGTGTTTTCGACCCTTGGGTCAGGCCTGTTCTTGGAATCATGCACTTTCTTAACTAAGTTGACTGCCGAAGCATCTGCTGCAGCTGAATGACTTGTTGCTGCTGATCTGGTGGCAATGAACTTAACTGCTCCGGAGTGAGATTAAGTACTTGCTGCAGCAAGGCAGACTCCACATCAGGGGAAGCTGCAACCAGTAAAGGAAAACTGCTTAATATAAAAAATTAGTTGCACCTATTATTAATTCAATGTTTTAAAAGTTTACCCAATTGCAGTTAGAAATCAAAAAATTAAGGGTAGAACTGATCTACATTATTGAGGCCAAATTTAGGGAAAATGCATGATTCATCATCCCTTAAATCTCCTTTTGGGGGATGCAATAGGAACATGCCATACTAATGTACTTGCTGGATTCCTACCGCATGCCCCAACTTGTTGCTAAAAACTACTTCACCAGAGAAGTGTCTTAGATACATGAATATCATGCTGGACTCCCAGCTAAATAGTCCGACTGAATAACTAAAAGTAAATAGCATTAAGTCTCATTGCTTTCTAGATCCAAAATTCATCATGCCACTCGGAAACACACACACGAGCACACAGAAAAGAAAGGGAAAAAAAAAAAACAATGCAAGTGCCGGATTGATCATCAATCAACACATGGCAATTGTTATTATGGGGCCCTGCCTAGGCACTTAACTAGGCGGTACTCAAAGCCCAGAGTACCTAGACTTTGACCACCTGACGGTAGTGGTAGTGGTACCCACTAGTAATTGCGTGATCAGGCGACCTGATGGGTGCGGTGCCAAGGGATCACCGAGGCACTGCATGGATATCGTTTTTGTGCAGACCAATTATATAAATTTGGGAGCTCTCAAAAACTGGGGGACCAGTTCACCGCCTGAGAGCAACACCTCACTTCTAATTTTATCTTAATTTAAATTTGTTGATTTACGCACAACTGCCTGGGAAGATGGGGACTCTCACCACCTGTTGTTGCCTGATTTTCCAATAACCATGAACTTGGCATATATTGGCATGCAAGGGTGCTTTCACTGGAACCGGATAGTTCGCAAACCTGGGTCGACCCAACTAAGAGATAACCCATCTCAGATAGACTACCCGAGGTCCTGAGTCTGGTTGAAGTTTTAGGCTTGGTATGATATACTCAGAGTCCGTCCGAATTATGCGCAAGAGTAACTCAAATATCTTTTGTGGATTTATCGTGTATTATATAATATATATATATATATATATATATATATACTCCCTCCGTCCCTAAATTATTGTCTTCCTTAACTTTTTGTCCGTCTCAAAATAATTGTCTTGTTTGAAACTTTCATTTTTAGGACATCACTTTTACCATTTTACCTTACTTTAATTATGGGCCACATACACATGGGCATTAAAGGAAATTACACACTATACCAATATTAATAATCAAGTCAATTATTTTTTCTTAATCCGTGTGCCGGGTTAAACAAGACAATAATGAAGGGACGGAGGGAGTATATAAAATGCTCCCTCCGTCCCAATTGAAGCGGTACACTTTGACTTATTGAGCACATTAAGGAAAAGGTTGAAAAATCATTAGCTTCCAAAATACCTTATCATTGTGTGCTACAATTTCAAGTTGCTTTAGTTGATAGACATGATTATTCTCAACCACAAACCGAGAGGGTAATAAAGACACTATGTTAAAAAGTAGTTTCCCAAAAATGAAAGGTACGTATCCAACTAAAGCGAGTACTTCGCCACCATCTTTGCATATCTCAGCAGTCACTCTGTAGGTCACAGTTTGGTGCGGTGGCCAAATTGACGCAATAATTATCAATTCATAACAAACTTGGGTAAAGTGTAAAAACTGACCTCAAAAATTGGTGATAAGTGAGGTTATTTTTGTCCAGGAAAAGATGGGAAAGGGCAATCCTCCACCAACAGGAGAGGAGGTTAGCTTTCCACTACATATATATATATATATATATATATATATGTGTGTGTGTGTGTGTGTGTGTGTGTGTGTGTGTGTGTGACTTGATTCGATTAGTTACTCTAGCTGAGTTTGAGTAACTCATTAACTTGGGTATACTTGAGTCAGACTCGGCAAGGTGTCTGGAAACTTGATTCAACATAACCACTGGACATGTTTACAACCCTAATTAAAATAAACTACTAACCTAGTTATAACCTTTCTACTCCAGCACCTCGCCCTTCCTAGTTATTCGCATTACCAAATCAGTTCATGTAACGGGGTTCACTTTGAGATTGCAACTAAGATGTCTGATCATGATATATGGACTTGTGGTTTCTAACCAGAAAACTCCAAATGGAATGAGGTACTTCACACTTGTGAATCCTCTCTTATCCCTAATTTATGTTCTTATTTGTATAAGCTACAGTTCTGATTCCTTGTGCTTCACTTGGGATTATGCAACCAAGCAGCTAAGGAAACCACCCATAAAATTGTTGACAGACCAAAATGGCACTCGCACGAGCGACGAGCCAAAAAATCAAAGGAAAAGAGTAAATATATTAATCATAAATGAAATTAATTCACCTCAGAACTCTGTTTTTGGGACTCTGAAGCTCCTTCTGCTTTCGGAATCTGGTTTCTGGAATTGTTAAAAGCTTGAGATGATCCTGATACAGGGACATTTACATCTGCCGCCGAGAAAGAGGTACTCCTTTCATCCTCCAGTTTTAATAGCTTTGGAGGGCGACTAACTTGATCCGGAATTTCAATCGCCGTGCTTGCTTTCTCATATAACCCTGAGCTCAAGCTTGGAGAGGGATCAGCTTTGTGCGCCCAAGTTGGATCATTAGAAAGTTGAGGAGGCTTATTAAAATCTTTATTCGATCTACTCACAATAACAGGTGGTATTGATGAACTTGGCTGTTAACACAAACAAATAGATGCAAAAACAATGAAGTTAATTAGTAATGAGAAAAATACTCTTTTTTACTCTTATTGAATATATATTATCATCTGGAGAAAATGTCTTTCTTCAGCCGCTAACTCATACATGTTTTCATGGTTGCAGTAATTGTGGGATAACCAAAGATATTCACATTCCCACACAAAAAATTACACATTGTGATTATGATGTGGAGGAGTCAATAACAACCCAGTCTCAGCAAAAAGGAAAAAGGAGTTTGAGTTCAAAGTGAATTAAGCTAAAGAAAAGAATGAATTTGATTTGTCTTGTCACAGTTGCCTGGTAACAAAGTTGTGGATAATGTCATAATGAAGCTCATGAGAAGAACAAAAGAGCTGAAAGTTTAAGAAAAGAGACCAGCATACAAAGTGATAGTGCACGTATCAGTTACCTCTATGTAAAAGAACAAAAGTTATGAGAGTACATATGGTAATCATTGTACGCTGAGGGTAATATAGGACCTTTACCCTGTTAGAAAGCCTGGACTTTTTGAAAAATGTATTTATGGTAATTTCAAAATGGAAAGTAAGACAGTTCATTCAGGACAGAGGGACTATTTTGTCTTATCCATCACTAAGATGAGAGAATGAAGACATACTTTTTCATCTTCCTTTACACTTGCTTTTCTTTTTCAAATGAATTTGTCAAATATAAGTTGTAAATTCAAGGTGAGGGTAAAAGCTTCCAGCACGAGTTCCGATTATTATATTTTCCATTCTGATTGTACAAGTGAAGTTGGGCACCTGAAAGCCATTATCTGGTAACGGTGGGCGAGCCATAAAGACGGCTTGTAGGATACATTTGGAGCAACTAGCTGGGCATTATGTCCCTGACTTGCAGATGCACCATGTCCTGGGTGTAGTAACAAAGAAGGTAGAACTTGCTTACTCATCGACGCGGAAGTTGCCACCAGAATTTCTGGTCTAATAGACAGATTGGCTGGTTGTTGGGGATGTACAGATAATGTAGCTTGTTGTATAACCTGGTGCTGGGCCAGCTGTGGAGTCGGAAATCGAGGCTGCACAGGGAGTTGTTGAAGTGGAGCATATTGACTGCGAATCAAAGCATTCGGATGACCAGCAGACACTTGACCTTGTGACTGGGGCACCAAGCCAAAATGCATCTTGTTTTGTGCTAGAGGGGTAGCCCAGGAAGATTTTGAATTGCTGGTTGCTGAACCTGTTGACCATCTTGCAATGGAGACTGTGAAACTGGACCAGTAGCCTGTCGAATATTTGGCATCTGTAACTGCACAGAACAGAGAAATTCAACTTTTCATTGTTCACACAATCTCATACCGTGGGCAACAAACTACAAGTTACTAAAAATAACAGCTGTTCAAGTAAAGAAACTAACCATTTGGGGGTAACCATTCCTTGCATTATTAGTGCCTGAAATCAGATTCAAATTAAAACTTAGAAGATTTAAAATATGAAAATACCACATTTATCTTTCTACCATCATGAAGAAACAGAACAGAAGCACATACAGGATATGTTCAAGGAACATGAGATATAGATGCTGGTGAACTAAGGAAACATGATAGTGCTAAAGTGAATGGAAGTCAAAATACCATCTTGATTTTTCCTATGAAAGAAGTAGAAAGCATCCTATCCACACAGCCCATCAAAGAAATGTCCAAAATGAAATACATGCAAGGTACAATGATGTGTGTGTGTGTGTGTGTGTTAATTTCTTATGTATACCTAAAATTTTACTTCCAGTTCTCATAGGAATCAAGATTAAAATACTTCATTAGGTAAGAAATAAATTTAGATGACAATTATCAAGCAGAAATGAAATATTATATATTAATTTGGGTCTAAAGAGGTTTAGGACTGAGTTTATACTACTTCATAAGAAGTTCAAACTTTTGAACATCGAACCAGACTACCAGAGCCTGAAGAGGAAGTAGTAGGCACTGGACCATTAGGTTTAAGAACACAGATTCTCTGCAATCCAGATAAAGAGAAATTCTTCAAAGAATAAAAAAAATAAAGCAATACTTCAAAGGGCCCGAAGAAATGAAGATGGAATAGAATTCAATTATGTGACATCTCAACAGAAAGAATGAGAAAGTTGGGTACTAAGCATATTAGATGCTCTTAAAAAGGGGCTGACGCATAACTACTTAGTTCTGCAGAACAGTTGGAGCATCAAGATCCAGCTGGCATAAGTTGCCATGATGAACAACTCTTTTCACTGTATACAAGGTTGAATGGCTACTTGGCAAGTGATCCTTGCACTGCAGGCTGGAGCTCCACGTAATTAGCAGATCACGGCTTGTTTGAAAATAAGGTTCCACCTTCAGCACATCTGACAAAATTTAGAGGCTAATTCGACATAGATAGCTATTAAATGTAACTTATACCCATTCCAGTATGACACTTGTGCACCTACCTTTATCCAGCATGACACTTATCTACTTATTTGTTATTTGTTCTTAACCGATAACTTTTACTACGCAATAATCTTACCACAGATCTGTTAAGTCAACTCTCATCATATTTGTACACAAAGGTGCCATTTCACTTGCAGGCAGTTGCAAGTACAAGTCCCATCCGAGGAGAAAAACTGAAGGTTTTGGATTGAGGAAAGGCTACTTCCATCATGTAGCCTATAAGCACGTCCAGCTGATCAAAGCACGACACACTTCAATCCTACAAACTGAAGATCCCTCCAAATGTGCTTATTGCTTCTCACCATATTTATCAATCACATCATTCTGATTGAGATTGTACAATTCAAGCATCTGGAACATCTTACTTAGTTGTATGTGCAAATCCGCTAGGGAACTGAAAGAAGAGAGTTGGAACTTTCCACTTGAGCTGTATCTGTATATAAGATAGAGTGCAGATCCTAATCGGCGATAACCGCTCCCTAGCTCTAATTTGTTCGATTCGCCTGACAGTCAACTAGGAAAACTCATTTTCATGCCATGATTGAATTTTCATAATCATGGTTTGCATAGAGGTATGGTGCATCACAGGAAGCCACTTTCAAGACTAGAGATATAACTTCAGACTAAACAATATATTTATGAGCAATGACGGTTCTTCCATATAATTCATTCTCTTCTTTTTGATACAATTAAAGTTCAGGAGTAGGATAGGACGCTCCAGGATAGGACGCTCCATTCTTAGGCCAGAGCAGGCCACCAGCATTTGTGAGGGCTTATAGTGGTACTTACGGATTGTCTGGCCCCTTGGGACCACTGGCAGCGAGATCCAAACCAAATACTCCCTCCGTTCCACCCAAAAGTCTACGTTTGAAAAGTCTAATAATTAAGGGATATATAAGTAGTATTGAAATTAGTCATAATTACAAAAATATTTTAACATAGTTAATATGTTTGTACCACATGTGGAGGGTAAAGTTGAAAGTTTTATGGAGATTGTATGCATAATTTTTTAAAGTTGACTCTTTGAGTGGATCATCCCAAAATAGTAATGGACTCTTTGCCTGGAACGGAGGGAGTACATGGGTAGTCGAAGACAAGGAATCGTACCAACTGAACCAACAAGGGTTTCTAATTCTCTATGAGTCAGTCAAAACTTGAAATTTCAGATGCTAAAGTTTATTCAAAATCTATCATTCATGTACACGAAATTAAGTTGATTGATGGATGGCGAGTTTCAAACTGACTTGGCCTAGGTATTATATACCTTGCATGTATCTTTATGATTAAAAACATATTAAAATTGGATCTGGACCAAAATAACTTACTTAAGTAAACTTGATTCATGATCTCCTAGTTTTATGTTCAATGCTTTTCCTACAGTACTCTAATTTCTATATGTTCATATATTATGTGAAACACATTTTTGTAGTTATATTAGAACCATGAGATTATCAAATTGATTCCATGTTCAATACGCCAAACTAGGATTTCTATTCACAAACAATCTCAATTTATTAATATGCTTCCCACTCTCTCCTCCATTCATAAGAGCTCCATTTTGCAGTTATCATATATTTTCCTCTATCACAGTATCAGTCAATCAGTCAGAAGTAGTAAATTTAAAAAAGTTCAGATGACACTGTGAAAGTCAATTTTCTCCTATGCCGAACGCGCATGCAAATGTTTAAAACATAGATAGATGCTCTAAAATTTAGGAATTAAGTTGCCAGAGCATCAATTTTACAACTGCCATAACATTATTTCCAGAATCTAAAGGACCAAGGGAAAGTAACAACCTGGAAAACAGCTTTTGCCAACTGTGGGCACATAAGTAATAGCTGGCGCGACTGTTCCTTATTTTGAGTAGCCATTACCTGTCAATAAAATGAGAATAAGATCATATTTTATATCTGAAATTAATCAGAAAGCCTAGCTGAAGTTACCCAAATTCTTACCTTCAACTCAGACAAAACTTCAATTAGCTGGTTCTTTGGCATTTTGGCCAGGTGAAGCGTCAAAGGATCGGTGCCCACAACTGGTTGACTTTGCAAACCATTTTGATTTGAGTTGCTACCTGTTTGAGCACCACCTAGCGCTCCTGCCATGACGGTTGCAGCAGCCATAGCTACTGGGAGACCAACTGGCTGGAGGAGACTAGTATCTCCATGGACTGCAGAGCCTCCAAACTGTTTTTGAGGATCTGTGTGACAGATTTCAAGAAAGATAAAGGATGTTATGCTATATTCGCTGACTGAAAGAACACAAGAGGATCATAATTAGAGAGTAAACACAAAGCTCACCAACATTTGCTGTCAGTCCAGGTCCACCACGCCCTGCAGGAAAACAGTATTATGGCAGCAATAGGTTAATGCCAGAAAATAGTTCTTAGACATCTTATAGCTCAATCTAAAATATAGGACGGAGATTAGGCAAAACAACTTAACATGAAAGACCAAGTGTATAGAGCAAATGTTATGATAGAAACTTGCCTAGCCCCTATCGTGGCTCACATAAACACGGAGAGCTTATCTGGAGGTCTACAATACTTAGACAACATGCATTGAGAAAGGGGAGAGTAAGAATTATCCAAAAGAAAATTGAGTGAAACCCGAGATATTTTACATCTTGAAGATTTAAGAAAAACCAGAGAATACAAGAGACATCCATGAATATATTAAAGTCCATGAATATTTTAAAGTCCATGACTACAAGAGTCAACATGCGTTGTAGGGGTGTTTTCTCCTTTTCTTGGCAAAACTAGTCTGAAGAAACACCGTCTCCATGAATATTTTAAAGTCCATATAGGAAACCGAGAATACAAGAGTCCACACTGTACTTTCATCCAATTCTGCATCTCAAATTAAAAGAATTGGTCCAAATACTCAAGCTCGATTGAATCCTTTTCTGTCATTCAGCTCCCTCCATTATAGGATTATGGATCTAGCTAAATTTGATATTGGCTAAAGGCTAACATAAACCAACTTCATCCAGGCTTGGGACTGACTGTATAATTTAAAACGATCGATCATCTGAAAAAAGGTGTCCTAATCTACTATGACCACTTCAACGTAACAGAACTACATACTGACAAATCTGCATGGCCGTTAGCAGAGCAGCTCAAATGTAAACGATATCAAAGACCAAAAAGTTTTTGAGACAATAATTGATCCCAATATGCAACACAGGGAGAAAGTGAAGCAAAAGTAGCGAAGATTTTGTGGGATGTGGTTTTGGCCTGCTTGGGGTGTCTGGGTCATGCCCAGTTCGGTTAAAGAGCTCTTTTTGAGCTGGTCTCTTTTAAACGCAGGAGGAAAAATCACATTTGGGAGGTGGCGCCCTGGGCGTCTGCCGGACTATTTGGATGGAGCGAAATAGAAGGGCGTTTGAAAGTATGGAAGGGACTATGGAGCAGTTGGAAAAAAAAAAGCCTCTTTAGTATGCTTTCTTCTTGGTATTTTGAGCCTACGGATGTTCCCGGTTCTACCTACGATTCTTTTGTTAATTTTGTCAATAGTATTAACCTCAATTAGTCTGTTTGTATACTTCTAGTGTACATAGGACGCGTCACTTGTTTTGATGCCTTTTGGCATATAATATCTTACTTATCAAAAAAAAAAAAAAGGAAACAGCTAAACAAAATGCTTCGGAGGATATCTGAATGATTTTACCTGTTCCCGGTTTTTGTCTGCATTTTTGTCATTTTCTGCAAAATCAACTCTCAATTGCCGGCCATTGATCTCATAACCCTGGAGATTCCGACGTGCACTTAGAGCTGTTTCTTCATCCTTATATTCACAAAATCCATAACCTTTAGGTTTTCCTGTTTCTCTGTCGATGACTAATCTGGATAAAACATAACAGAAAACAGTAAAATACAAATGACTTATTTCAATGGAAAAAGACTGCAAAAGAATACTCTGACAATTAGCTCAAGCAATTCTTGTGCAAAGGTTAGGCAGTTGTATATCCACAAGATTGAAATAAAGAAGCTTTATATTTAAAAAGATCCTTCAATAAAGAGAAAATGGATGGATTGGTGGAAAGTTCGTGACCAGAAACATAAACTCACATTTCACTGTTATCCCACACATTAAAGAAAAAGAAAAAAGAATTAAAAAGTTCATTTTAACTGTAATTTCTTACTCTCTCCATTTCATTGTTCATTTCTTACTTTTTTTTTATAAGTAATAAATATATAAACAAAAGGTGACAAAACAGTTGTTGCGTCCTTTGTACACTAGAAGTATACAAATAAGAGACTAAGAAATACTAAAACTGTCCACAAAATCTACAAAAGAATTCACCGTCGACCTATCTAAGTTCGTGCACCAAAAAAATAACAGCTCCAAAATGTCATTCCTCAAAGCCAAAACAGGCCTCTCCTCGCTATCGAAAGCTCTTCTATTCATTTCTTACTTTGTGGAGAAGTTAAGTATCTATAAATTTTACTGAACTCATGTAAAGACCTTAATTAAACCTGGAGTTAAATACAATAATAATATTAAGAATAATCATTAATACCACACACGCAATATAAATAAAATTAGAAAGAGTTCCTCCACCATCACTTCCGTATCTGTATCCGATCCCTAATCCTAATTTAAACATTTGTGGTCCGTCGTAAACACCATATCTTTAATCTGTCTTCGTATCCGTATTGGTGATCCATAGTCTCTCATCAGATTCAAGAGAAATTTAATTTATATGCAATGAATTCGAGGGCATAAGGTAGGACCAGTGTTTTTTCTCCTTAAACTTTCAAGCATGTTCAAATAAAAGACAAAAATAGTTATACTACATAAACAGGTCTATTTTGTGATGATCACCAATCAAAGAAATTTGTATCAATGGTAGCTTGAGAACTTTTTGTCAAATAACATGTACTTCAGGATTATTAGTTCTCTAGCACTACTCAAGAAATAGCAACTATATTATGGTACTCTTTGCCACATGAAGGCCTGTAGAGTAATTCACAGACTCTTCAATACTAGAGGTTCTCTGGTTTTCAACAATCAAAAACAATAAAAAGAAAATCTATGGTGCAATCCTCACCTCTATTTACAGGCAAAGTGTTGCCTACAGTTATCAATACAAATCCCATAATTGATTTACAGGAAGGTGGTTATGATGAATAGGCCAATGTCAAGTACCTTAGTTAGATAACATCCATACTCTCTTTATCTCTTCCCCCACTAATGGACTTCAAGCTCCAGTATGGAGGCGAGACAACAAGGTTTTTCAACATCAGCTTTCCCTTCTCTACTCAAGTTGCAACACATCCAATCTTTCCATCTCCACTAGAGTTGAAGGTTGCCATTGAAGATTTTTGGTGAAACCGTGAATTGACCCCATATGACATGAGTAGTACCCATTCTTTGGGTTAAACTTTTAAAAGGAGATTCTTTATGGAAAGATATATATATATATATATATATATATATGTATGTATTCCTTTACATACTTTTTCTGTTTATGAAAAATCCATATTCCATCTATGGAATCACTTTTCTTCCCCTTAGCCCAATAAATCTTTATAATCGAATGCTTAAATATTTCTTGTTTTGTGAATCTATGGAACTGCAGCTATTCACTACAAAGTATCAACAGGTGGTATTTGGCCTTATCCAGTCTCCATATTATCACCAGATTTAAGGTTATGTGGATACTATGAATATATAACTGGTTCATTTTTGCTGAATTATATGATTAGGTTTGAGGAAGTTCATTCAGTTTGATGTATGCATGTAATATCAAACTAGCTCAAAAAGGGTGTATTAGATTCTAAATAATTGCCACTAGAATGATTGTTCAAGCAGCATTTCAAATTACTACCACTTGGACTCATTTGAGCGGAGGCATAAATCTTTTATGTTAGGGCTTAGGCACGAACATACAAGTTCATTCCACAAACATCATGTAATTAACAAATGCAGAAACAATCAAGAATAATAAAAATTTGAATCACGTTATTGAAGACTATAACATAGACCCGAGAGCAAGGTTGAATTTCAGTAAATTGTTATGAAGAAATAAAAACTGACCGGAACGAAACAACAGGGCCAACCTCCTCACAGATTTGTATTAGCTGCTCTTCAGTTGCATCATATGGTATATTTCCAACTATTCCCAAAAATCAAAAATCAAAACAAAAATCAAGTACCTATGTTTGGAATTCAGAATATACAACAAATTCAGAAATTCGAACGGAGACGAACCAAAAACGCAGCGGTGCTGGGAAGTAGCCATCAAATAGTTAAAAGAAGAAAATGAAGCTCGGTTTCAGCTCCATCTTCTTCCTCCTCTCCATCGTCAATTCTACTGTTTATAGATTTGTTATTCAAATCCTATTAACAATTTACTAAATTAAGTTGGATGAGATTTGCTCCTCAATTTCGCATATGGTTCTCGGGGAAAATAAAAATAATTTGAAGAAATTGAGAGCAAGAAGTAATGAAGAGGTAAGTTAGGGTTGTTGTAGGAATTGCCAAATTGGGTTCACTATATTGATGATCCCTAAAATTGAAAAGTGATACACTAGAGGGAGGGAGTTACGTAAATAAATACAAATAGAATGAATATTACTTCCACCTTTGGAGTGATTGACAGTTGAGTTGACAAGTATTTTTCGAACGAAATCTAAGGACCGCAGCGGTTGTAAAGTCAGATGACAGAGAGAGAGAGAGAGAGAGACAAGGGGAAACTAGCTAGGAAGTAAATGAGAACCATGACGGTAACGTTAACGGTAAGGGGATTGCCATTTTCTATTTCGTTTTTATGGATTTTCTGTTTAATTTTTTAACTATAAAATACCCTTAAAGAAGAAACATACTTGATTATATTTTGATTTTTTTTTCTCTTATCTACTTGATTATATTTTGACCAATAATTATAAAAGTATGGTAATTCTCACTAAATTTTATAAATTTTTATTAATAATTTCTTAAAGAGAGTTGTTATTAACACCCCTCAAACCTTTAAATACGCCCCCCTCATATATTACAAAAATATCATTATAAATTTTGATTTAAATGTCCTTATGTATTTTTAATTTTTTTAAGTTAAAAAAGGAAAAAAAAATTAATTATTGTTCGGCAACTCCCTACCGAACACAGCTAAAGTTGTTTGGTAAGGGGTACCGAACAACCATAGTGATGTTCGGTTAAAGGGGTGCCGAACACCACTATGGGTGTTTGGTCACACAATATCAAACATCTTCAAATAAATAAATAAAAATAAGCTCATCAATCAGGGCAACGATAAAAACATGAATTCATATATTTTTTTTAAAGTGAGTTTTGTTAGTAACATGTTTGTCTCTTTAATAAAAGCTATAATTTAGTTATCATATAATTAATTAAGGCTGAAGAAGGAAATGATGAAGACATGCAAAAGATGAGGAAGGAGGAAAACAGGAGGGAGGAGGAAAGATTGGAGAAGGGGGCAGGCCAAACAAAAAGAGAATAATAATAGGATTTTTTGGAAAGAATTTTGACAATTGTATATTCAATGATGAATAGTAAATTTCTTACTATAAAAATAATAGATAAAAATATTAGACTAAAGAATAGAGGATCTAGAGCGGGTAGCGGGAATCGAACCCGCATCTTGGAAGGCTAGGGGTTATAGTCGACGTCAATTCACTTTTTAACATTTGATCACGCTAAAAAGATTATGCGAACGTGTCTGGTCCACGTGTGTAGTCTAGGTAGGATTTCAGCTTGGTATTGCAGGGATTGTCCTTGAAGTGCAAGTAGCGTCGAACCTGTGATCAACAAAGAACACCGTAAGGGGTGCTTGGTCGTCCCAGCGATAACCCTCAGGCGTGAGAATTAGCAATACTTCGTGTGAGAGGTAAAGCTAAAAGAGCTATGAGTAAGTAATTTGCATGTACCTTATGAGGCCTGTTGAGGGTGCTTTTTATAGAGAGATGTATCATAATCCTAGTTAGATTCGGAATAGGGGCGATATGATCCCCATGTCTTTCGGAATACGTTGCCTTATCTGCTTGGGACTGATATGTAGAGTTATAGCAGGACTCTTCTCAGTTTGAGAGATAATTTTCGTAGTGGACTCTGTTTTGCCGAGCTGGGGGAGGCTACGTCGAGGTCGGCCTAGCATGCGCCAGGTCGCTCGTTATAATCAAGGTCGGTCTGGCATGCGCCAGGTCGCTTGTTGTTGGTGAGGTCGACCTGGGATGTCCCTAGGTCGCAATGTGGGTCCCTGTGCCAGCGCGCTGAGAGAGTATACCGGTGAAGTGGGCGACCTGTCGTATAGAAGTTTCCAGGTCGTTATGATAGAGGTGGCATATGTCACCTCGGCGTTTGCCCAGTTGGAGCCTATGAGGTCGCGATATCTGCCGTGTGCCCAGCTGAAGGCTGAGGTCGTTCAACATCTCTAATTCGAGATGGGAGGAGGAGGAAGAAGAAGGGAAGGAGGAGGAAGAAGGAAAGGGGAAGGGGAGAGAGAGAGAGAGAATGTAAAAATTTAGGAGAGGGGTGTACTTAGAGTTTTGGGGGTGTTAATAGCAACTTTCTATCTTAAAATTATATCCATAATTGAAATTACATTACCTAAGTATATCTTCACTCTGTTCCAGTTAAACAATCTATTATTCTATTTTGAATGTTCCACTAGACTAATCCACTTTTAAAAAAAATATGTCTACGATCTTTATAATTCTTTGGATAAAACAGAGGAAGTATTAAAGACTAGTGTTTTGATATTGTCTAAAATTGACTTTCTAGAAAGATTATTGTTTTTAGGACAAAGAGTACAAAAAGTTCATACAAAATTAGCGGAGAAGTCTCTTTCTAACATTTTTTTCATACCAAAAAAATTAGGTAGTGTTTGGTAACATTTCTGTTTCTTTATTCTATTTCACATGTTTCTATTTCACTTTGTTTCTGTTTCAATTTGTTTCTGTTTCTTGAAACATGTCGTATTTGATAAACATTTCTATTTTCTTTCACAAAGTTAAAACTCTTTTCCCAAAACTATTAATACATTACAACTTCATCATATATTATATCCAACTTAAAAGGTGTAGAATAATAATTCACATTTTATCTATTATTAAAAAAATTGTGAATAAAAATAAAAAAATAAAAATTAATATTCATATATACATACATACATTTGTCCAACTCTATTTTATTATTGTTCAAGTACCCATCATCTTTCAATTACTGTTTCTAGTTTCTGATTATTTAATTTCAGGATTAAACTTTTTATTTATTTTTCTTTTGAAAAATCAATTCTATATATATATATATATATATATGTGTGTGTGTGTGTGTGTGTGTGTGTGTGTGTGTGTGTGTGTGTGTGTGGAGGAAAAAAGTTAGGGTTGAGAATTTCTCGTGTCAAAGTTCAAAGACCCAACCTAATTGATCTTGGCCCTTCTGTATTTTGGATGAGAAATGTTTCTCTTCTGCGAGAAACAAAATTTTTTTATTTCTAGAATTTGGGGAAAAATAAGAAACGTTTTTAGTTTCTCAGAAATAGAAATGATTGTCAAACGCATTTCTATTTCTATTTTTCACCAAAAATTAGAAATAGAAACAAAAAATATGAAACAGAAATGGTTAACAAATATGCCTAACAAATACCAAATTACCATTGGTAATTTTGTTTAATAACTCTAAAATATTAATTTTATTAATTTAGTAAAGTAATTTTTTGAGAAATCAATTTACGTATTTAGAAATGAAAGCATAACTAGTACTCTCTTTATTCCTAACCGAGTATTTTTTTTTTTAAATCTTTTTGCAAAAATTAAAGAAGTTGAGTTTTAATTATTATAATACATATAGATAAATATATTTAGTATCCACATTATAGTATCTCCTAAGTTCTGATTTCACTCAACCTTTATTTTGGTGAGTTATTCTTCATACTTCTTCAAGAGTCCGTTAGGTGTAAAACGCTATGTTTTAAAAACGCAGCGTTCCTAAAACGCAGATTATTTCAAACGCGGCTTTTTTCTTTATAAATGCGTTTGGGATATTATGTCAACACTCAGTTTTTTATTCCCTACTGCGTTTTAAAATCTGCGTTTTGGGAAAAAGCTAGGAATTTCAGCGTTTTAAAACGCAGCTGCGTTTTGAATACGCTACAGCATTGAAACGCTAAATTAAGGAATAAGCTGCGTTTTAACCCTGCGTTTTGGCCAAAATACACGAACAAACGGGCTCCAAATCTCATTTTCGACATCTAATTAATTGAACAACTAGTATCTCCATTACACATTTAAGTTCTCATTTCACTCGACCTTTACTTTGGTGAGTTATTCTTCATACTTCTTCAAATCTCATTTTCGACATCTAATTGAACAACGACTAATATAAAGTTAATTGTTAACCCAATAATAATATTCACATTAAAAAAATCTTTGTTCAATGTTTACTTTCTTAAAGAGTAGGGCAATTAGATTGGTACGAAGAAAGAACAAGGCACAAATTTGTGCAAAGAAGGAGTGCAGCACTAATATCAACGTGCAAGTGTAACCGAACTGAAAGTTTTGTAGCTAGGCAGAACTCAAAATTTTCAAATAGATTGTAAATGTAATCATATATACTGTGACATTTATAAAGCAGTGGAATATATATATAATTAATAAAAATACACAGAGTAAACATTTTATCTAAAAGTAATAATACTTGTAGATATGTTAATATGACAAAACTTTCACTAGCTAGAAAAAGATTGTAACTTGTTACAATGATTAAAACTAAATACCTAGTGAAAAACACACGAAAACTTCTTAATGAGTATATCTAAGACTTGGAATACAGTCCATCCCTACAAAGACAGTGCTTGCTAAAGTAATCCACACAGAAACAATGGATGTAAAACAATTCCACGAATTAAGCTGACGTTCAAGACCACATTTAGTTATTGGCAGAATTTGAGTGCTTGTTCTTTCTAAACTGATCTTTCTTTATTTTTCTGGATCACTGCTGAATGGAGCAAGAGCACCTCTTTATATAGAGCCAAGAGAACCTTGGAATGAAAAGAAAAACACTAACAAGAAATGTTAAGATTAGAAAATAATATCTACTATTTTTAATATAATCAAGATCCTAGAATTAAGTAAAATAAGTCAATTAACATAAATATCATATTTACATTCAATCATCCTCTAATTTTTAGGAAAGAATAATTCTAATGAATAATGACATAACCTTTCCATTGATATGAATACATATTTATGGGGTTACAGTCTTGGGTTACAAGTTAACCTAGAAGAGTTAAATACAATAAAAATAGAAAGGCCTAACTTATAGGGAGAATATACTAAAGATAATTACAATTAAATACACAGATATTGAAGAGATATTATTCTTTTATATGCCCCCGCAAGTTAGATCCCTGGGAGGAGAAACCAATCTTAAGTAAGAGATTCCGAAAGCGCGCGTGAGGTAGTGGTTTAGTGAGAGCATCAGCGAGCTAATCTGTCGTTGAGACATGAGAGACCCATAAGATGTTATCTTGGACTTGCTGACGAATAAAGTGAAAGTCAAGAGCAACATGTTTCATGCGAGAGTGAAACACCGAGTTGGAACAGAGACTCGTAGCACCGACATTATCACAGTAAACGACGGGTTGTTGCGACTAGGAGATGTCGAGTTCACTGAGGAGTGAGGTGATCCAGCGTACCTCGGCAACCTTTGTGGCAACTGCGCGGTACTCAGCCTCAGTGGAGGAGCGAGCAACTGTGCGCTGCTTCTTCGAGCTCTAGGAGATGGGGTTATAAAACCCTAACAACCTGACATGTTTAGTATTGTCTTATTCATTCTCTCGTGTGCTTATCTTGGGTTGAGAACCCTTAACATACCTCTAATTTGTCCATACAACTAGCCGTAAGCCTAACAAGTTAGGCCGTACCGTAGTTGTAAGGTCCCGTTCCTACTTCCTTCCCATTTCGCACATAGCCACTTCATATTGGCTTAAAAACCCTTAGAATACGAGATAAAACCTTTATCCTTTGACGTATAAGAGATGTGTCATGTTTGCTTAGCGTGACGTGTTATGTCCCTTGATGGTTGAATAGAGAGAGCGTAGTTATGATCGATAAGCGTGACTTGTTATTCTTTCACGTGGTTGATCCGGAACGGATCGACGTTGATTGCATCATAGTTTCGTATTTGTTTGAGGCCGTCTTTGATACCAAATTGTGTTCATACATATATGTACATCACTCATTTTGTGAAGCCTTGCCTTGGTTTAGACTCACTCTCGAATGACAAGCATGTCAGTCTTGTCGTCAACCCGTTCGTTGAGTCGTTTCGAGTATCATTTTGCATGTCATCTTCGTGTACGATCAAGACTTGTGTTGTTCATCATTCTTGCATCAATGCAGGATGATTCGGTTGAGGGTTGAGTTTTGAGTGTGCTTTGACCTTGGTTTGATGTTAGAATCAACCTAGGATGACTTAGGAACATTTCAGGATCAAACGAGGATATTTTTGAAAAAACTGCCCTGTGCCTTAGCTCCATGCGGCCGCACAATGCAAGGTCGCATAGAAAATTGGATTTTCTGGAGGTAATGCGTACCATGCGTCCGCATTGTGCCTATGCGGCCGTCCTATGCGTCCGCATAGGTGCGTGCCCTTTCATTCAATTTGGTTCTCTCTCGATTAAATAAGAAAACACAACCCTTATCTCACCTCATTTTCGTCCAAATTCAGAATAGAGGAGAAAGAGTATAGAGAGAAATCGCGATATCTTAAGCTTCAGATGTCGAATTGACCATTCGTCTTCACCGTAACGTAGAGGGTGACAAGGAGAACTTTCTAGAAAAAGAAATCCCCTTATCTATTGGTGATTCACGAGTCCCTCTTCTTCTCCCACGTTTTACAGAGAGAAAGTAGTTTTGAGAGAGAAAAGACTTGGTTTGGGCGAGATCGAGTGCGAGTTCGACGTTGGGACTCCGTAGCGGTGTAGTGATCGTCGAGGAGAATATTTCCACCCGAGCCAACTCCATTTCCTTAGTGAATTTGATGTGTTTAGTAAGTTACTACATTTAATTCTTGTATTAGGAACTTTTCATGCTATAAAACACGTATTTCATGTCGGTATGTTAATCATTGCGATTATATGTGATATTTGATGAGTAGAATGAAATGATACTATAAAATCGTGCTAAGTGATCTTAGTGTATTTCTTCTACATGCTTGGTTGTGGAAATTGTCAAGTTTCATGCCGTGCTTGTGAAATATGTGTTAGACTACGTACGAAATTGTGAAATGTGGTGTTGGACTCTACAGAGTCTGGATTTGATATGTGTTGTTAATATGTGATTTAGACTACGGTTCCTAAACATGTGTGAAAATATGGGTAATTAAGTTAGTGACTTAACTTGAGAAATTGTGAAATCGGACTCTACAGAGACCGAGATTGATAACGATAATCTGTAATTGAGTTGGGATTCCTAAAATGAAAAGCGTGAACCATTAGTTGAACTAATGAACTACAAATGTGATATGAACTCTACGGAATCCGATATTGATACGAAATATGTGAATAATGGTTACGCATCCTCCCTACTTGCTTAGTAGTTCGAATTGATGAGGTATATGATTAAAAGGTTTGGTTCCTTGGTATTGAACACGTTGGTAGAGTATTTTTACTAAAATGGATATATGGAACTTGTTAATAATTAATAAAAGGAACTGAATCAGGGGGTTGTAGCATCACCGGCGTTTCATGAGGGTGGAGTGCTAGTGAAACGTTGTTATTAAGCTACGATCCAGCCTACTCCCCCGCTACTGGCCCTAGCGGGGCTTGGCACATCTATTGCTAGCTGAGATGGTGACTGGATCAAGTGACTTCCCCAGGTCGTAAGGGACTGGGCTCACGAAGGTCCAGTGCGCGCGCTTCACCTTACAGTTATTCCAGTCGGTACCGTAATAATACGTTAAATGAGGTGATAAGGTTGGAAGTGGTCAAAGGTGTACCTCGACTCCCGTATCCTTTTACATGTGTTTATATTACAGTTTCTTATTTGCTCCCTATACGGCGAGTCGATCGTGGTTTCCAACCCGGTATGGGACGGTTGGCGGTAGCTGGCCTCTCGCAGTATAGGATTGACTTGTTATAACATGCTACTTATTATGTGTTGTTATTATGGAAAACCATTATATGATGATATATGAAATGTGTTGCATGCCAGTATGTCATGTAGCTGCATAGTAGTAACTTACTGAGTCTTCGACAAACCCCTTCCATATTTATTTTCCTTAGCTTGTAAGAACTCGAGTAATAGAGGTTTGTGAGGATGGAAGGTATACCTAGGTTATGAGTTGTACTCTTTTACCTTTGGATGTTGGTGTATTTGGAAACGAGGATATTGTATAATTATGTAACTTCAAGTTGGGGTTGTATCTTATTGGCAGTTATAGTTTATGTTCCGACACGTGATTTCGAGGTGTATTTAGATGGTTAATTTTATGATGTTGTATATTTATGATTTGTGGACTTGTGATTCTGTCATGATTAAGTTTATGGTTATCGAGCAATGTAGCCCGATGTTGTTGTGATAGTTGTATTTAGCTCCGAGCATTAGCTCGTAGAGGTGTGTGGTTGTATTGTTGTTCTCCGGTATGGTTATAGCCGTCGAGGTGGTTTTAATAGTTGTTGTTATGATTTTTAGGAGCTAGTTTGGCTCGTGTTATACAGGTTTTAGAAGAGATATATTGGGTTCATGTCCTAATTCGGAGCTCCATATATGGGGTCCAAGTTGGGGTGCGACAGGGGTTACGGCCTAGATATACAATGTAGGCACTAGTGGAGGTGAAGTCATCTTTGTTACCTGCCCAGTCGGCATCGGTGAATGCATGAAGGTCGAGAGGCGACTGGCGATGAAGAAAGATGTCAGTGTTAAGGGTGTCACTGAGATAGCGAAGCAGACGCTTGGTGGCAAGCCAGTGATCCATGGTCGGCCTATACATAAACTGAGAAAGCTTGTTGATGACATAGACAATGTTCGGTCTAGTGAGAGATAGGTACTGTAGACTCCTAACCACTGCTCAAAATTCGGTGGGGTCGATAAGAGTTATTCCCGACTGAAGAGTGAGTGCTGGTGAGCTAGCAAGTGGTGTCGCTACAGAGCGAGCAGCAGTATCTTCGTTCAGAGAGGAGTATCCTGGTAGAACGAGGAATGACTTCTACATTGAGGAAGTAATGAAGATCGCCGAGGTCTTTGAGAGAAAATTGAGCTGCAAGGATAGTGATGAAGTCCTGTACTGGCTGGCTTGGTATCAATGTCGGTGATGATGATGTCATCAACGTAAATGAGCAACAGAAGGGTGATACTCGCCTTGTTGAAGATGAATAAGGAGGTATTAGCCATAGAGTTTGTGAAGCGAGCAGCGAGGAGAAACTGGCGAAGTTCATTGTACCACGCCTGAGGAGCCTGCTTGAGACCATAGATAGCCTTTCATAGGTGACACACATGTTGTGGGTGATCAGTGTCGACGAAGCCCGAGGTTATGTCATGAAGACTTCCTCAGGGAGGGTACCCTGCAGAAAAGCATTGTGACATCAAGTTGACGAAGATCCCAGCCCCGACTGATGGCTAAGGAGAGGATGAGATGAACCGTGGTGGGTTTGACCACCGGGCTGAATGTCTCATGATAGTCAACCCCCGGTCGTTGGTAGAATCCTTTGGCAAGCAAGCGAGCTTTGTACCTGTCAATTTAACCATCAGCAAATCGTTTAATCTGAAAAATCCATTTGCAGCCAATAATATTAGGTACCCCGGTGATAGGTACCAAGTCCTAAGTACCATTTTTAAGGAGGGCATTATATTCCTCAGACATGGCCTAGCGCCACTTGCTGTCTTTGATGGCCTGAGTTACACATGTGTGTTCAATGTGCTCAGCGAGTTGAGCCGAGAAATTGAGTTTGGTGATGAGTTTGTGGATATTATTTCAGGAGCGGGTAATAATGGGCGAGGTACGAGTTACTGCAGAGGGTAATTAGTGAGGTGCAGGGTCGGAGATAGGAAGAGCAACCTGCGAGGTTGGTACGAGGTTATGGTTAGCGATCGGTGAGGTCGGAGGGGGTGTGGGAGCCTTTGGATCAGGATCACCCAAGTCTGAACATGTGGTTGAGTCAACTAGCAAGGAGTTGTGAGGACAATCTGCCGGTGATGTGTATGAAGCCATGAGAAGTTCATGAGGTGGTAACCAGGCAGTGCGAGTGGACTCATCGGGACGAGGAAGGTCCAACTCGGCTTTAGACAAGGGAAACTCAGACTCAAGCAAAGATCTGGACTCTCCCTACCGTTGCCCTCACGAATTATGTCATCATCATGGCCTCCATCCCCCGCCAATATCACCATGATTGTACTAGGCCTCACGTTGCCATCGATTATCCCCTTCAATTTCCCAATTCATTCGTCTCCACTCTACTGGCCACTCTCTCTCTCTCTCTCTCTCTCTCTCTCTCTCTCTCTCTCTCTCTATATATATATATATATATATATATATATATATATATATCAAATACAATTTTTTTGAATTTTCAGCTATCTTACTTCTTTCTTTGCCGAGATTGAATGGAGAAAGATTCTTTCTCACCGTGTATATTTGGTTTGTGTTCAGATCTCACCAAGTTGTTATGCCTCCACCACTGACACTTGACCACCTCCACATATAATCTTTCTTCAATTTCGCAATTGAAACCTAATTGCTTCTGTTAGATTTAATTATTAACCTTTTAATTTGCCACCCTAATTTGGGATTAGATCTAAGTGAATTTAGATCTTGGTGTTTTAGTTTTCAGATTTAGATCTAGATTTGAAACACCAAGGTTTTTTATTTAATAATTAGATCTTGATCCATAGTGGTGATGGTGGATGTTGGATGGGTGAAGGCTGATGACTTTCATAGCAGCGGTGGTTATGACTTCTTAGTGGGACGGAACAATGGTTGCTGGTTGAGCGGTTGGCCGATTTTAGTGATATTGATGGGGTTAGGCGTTAGGGTTTGTTTTTAAGGAGATGAAGGCGAAGACATGACTAAAATTTGTATTTTACATTACTTTAACGGATGACTTAACGTTCGTCTAAAAAAATAAATTAATTTGCATCATAACTAATGTACAGAAAAATAAAACTAATCAATCAATCAATTATTAATTTACTAAATTGACACAAGTCTATAATTGATCGAAAGTATTCTAAAATCCAACACGAACAACACCAACAATATCAAGCTAAGGGCCATCAGCGGCAGCCTAACATGGTGCCAATTTCGCAAATAACCAAGGAATCGACACTGCAGCCTCCTTGACAAGTTCGCAAAAGCAAACACCTATTACCCAAAATTGGATAAGCTCAGCACAAGTTTAATTAATGTACGTAGCTGATCAATGAACCTAAGTTCAATTATCAAAATGGCCATACACGCAATTGTGCAGAAAGAATGACTTTGGCTTCGTTCGAATGTCAAGGAAACTTATTCGAGAAAATAGTTCTGATAAATTTATGTTAAATTGAAGTGAAGGAAGGGAAAGTGACTAGAAAATCAATTTCTTAAATGTGTGTTTGTTAGTATGAAAAATTGGTCTAAAGCTTTCCCGGGACACTAAATCCTACTAACAATGCAAGATGCAATTTGCCCGAAAAAAAATTCTACTAGAAAATGGTAATGGTTGTTACCAAATTTTCCTAATGCAACCAATGGCACATTAATTACATGGGGAAAATGAGGTAACTACTATTTTTCCTTTCCTTTCATTTCTTGTAGTTTCCTGGTATTAAATATAATTTTGAGAAGTCATACTCATGCAAATTATTTCCATCTAAAATTATATTTCATTAGTTTTATAAGTATTTGATTAATACATAAGTAATATGTTGGAACTCATACCATATAATCAAACTTTAATTGAAAGAAATATAAAATAATTAGAAGTTTATATGTTTACAACATTATTCTGAATACGATTACCTTTGAACATTGTGAAATAATATACGATAATTTATGCACTACACCACGAACGATAAGTATCGGCTTGAGTTGAGGCGCGGACTAAATCACTCTCATTAAGACGGTTTGCACCCCTATTGGGCATTTCCCAAGTGCGAAGCGCCTTCAAGATACAAGTCCACCTAATTTAGCTTTATAAAATATTTTATAAAGCTAAAAATAATTAAAAGACGAATACTCGTAATGGTGCGAAAATACGTTGCTCTTTATCTTTTACAATGGCTGCCATATACACTTATATAGAGAGCGATTAATTAAATCACACAAAGACCATTATGATACCATAATTGAGTCCTAATAAAGGTAATTACTCCTATAATATTATAAAGGAGTTATAAATTGGTATTCCAACGGATACCACTTTCAAAGTTAATAACTGGTATAATAATATTATAATAATAGTAATAACAAAGGAATTGTGAAGTATTACTATTTTATTAAAAGGAGAGGTTATTTTCACTACAATTTTTATTAATTCACTACATTATTAATTATTACATCAAGCAAATACTTATTTGAACAAAACTACCATCGATTACTTGCTCATATTAAGTTTACTAGCAAAATTACTTTTTTAATTATTTTTTAATATTAATTTCTAATTCAAAACATATTAAATAATATTCGATTAGCGTTTACATGAACCACATCATTATTTATTTTATTTTAATTTATTTTAAATATTTAATTAATTAAACTCATGGCTAGAGTCATGTTTCATAATAAAAAATCTAATATCATAAGGACATTTTTTGTCAACCGAACTTTAAAAATATATGTGATATTTGCTTATTAAAATAAAAAATTCACAGTTAGATTTAAAGAATATAATTGTAAAAATTAATCCACTAGTAAAATGATATTGTGATATAGTATCGTAAAATTTTAATACCTTTTGTCGTCTTTCTATAACATTTGATTCTAAATTTAAAATTTTGAATTCATTGAAACCAACAATAATAACAATATCTATCATATTGCTATTATTGAGTTGATTTTTTTAAATTAGTTATTATTTTTAATTTAAGTAATAAAATATTACATATTTTCTAAAATTTTGATTGATAAATGCGTTTATGATTTTTTTTTTATAAAGAAACATTAAACGAGTCATAAGCATAATTGTGAAAACATATTTATTAAAAATAAATATAAATATAAAAAGTAAAACTACCTTGTTTGTTGATCATATGTTAGGAATTAAAGGTATATTGAAAATAAGAAATATATTACTCAACTTCATTTGACAAGTAATTAATTAAGGGGTAGTATTATCCAAACATACATTAATATAAAATCAAAATTAATAATGTTGTGAATAAGCAATAAGCGTAGTGAAAAATAGTCTCTCCCTTTATTAAAATGCCAACAACATGAGATATATGTAACCCCAAAATATCGTACACTAGTTATTTTCATTTAAACAAACAAAAGAGAATAGATTTTACCTCTCAATAGAAGAAAGTAAAGATAAATGTGAAAGATATATAAGCTTTGTTTTTCAGTGACGCCTTACAAAATTTAGATGCACTAAATTTTCCCCTTAGAGAATGAATAATTTTCTTTTGATGTCCAAAGTAATCTACATTTGCTCGATTCCCTAAGCTTCAAATTAATATATATATATATATATATATATATATATTTGTGAAACAAATAAAATCTTAAATGCTAAAAGTATAAAAGAAAAACATACAAACCTAGTATATTTACAAGTTAGGGCTAAAATATGAAAAACGCCCCAAAGTATCCACCAAATCTCAAAGTCCCCCCAACCTAAGTTTTGCCCCATAACCCCATCTGATATTGCCAATTTTTTCAGTTAGCCCCCTGGCCGTGATGGCCGTTAGAAAAGTAACGAAAATTCATCATGTGCCTTGCACGTGCGGGGGCAATTTGGTCTTTTCATTTGTCGCCCCCCCTCTCTCTCAATGCCGGCGACCTCCATCCTTGCAATGTCCGCCGCCCACCTCCCACACTCCCCATAGAAAACCCAGTAGCAACAACCCTGCCCCATCTCCAACCTCAAGCCACCCATTTTCATCTCCGGCTCCGTTCAATTTTGCGTACAAGTCCAGCAATCTCTCTCCTCTTCGACCCTAGGGCTTCGAACTTGGAGTCCTAATTTCTTCACATTGCTGGCCCATCCTTGCGATGTCTGCCGCCCACCTCCCACACGCCCCACAAAAAATGCAGTAGCAACAGCCCTGCCCCACCTCCAACCTCAAGCCACCCATCTTCATATTCGGCTCCGTTCAATTTCGCGAACAAGTCCAGCCATCTCTCTCCTCTGCGAGCCTAGGGCTTCGAACTTGGAGTCCCAATTTCTTCACAGCGCCGACCCATCCTTGCGACGTCCGCCGCCCACCTCCCACACGCCGTACGAAAATGCGTAGCAGCACCCCGCCCTCCTCAAACATCAAGCCACCCATCTTCATCTCCAGCTCCGTTCAATTTCCCGAACAAGTCCAGCCATCTCTCTTCTCTGCGAGCCTAGGGCTTCGAACTTGGAATCCCAATTTCTTTACAGCGCCGGCGTTCCCCCTTGCACCAGTGAGCCCTTGCCGGATTCACGCCCTTTCTCTATTCTAGTCAGCCGAAACATTTACTAGCCCGTGAAACCTCCTTGCAACAGCGAGTTCCATCTCCTTCGCCTCTCAGATCTCACTTGGTTCCACCCAGCGTAACATCACACCACAATTCTAACTTCGTCGACACATTCAAATTGCAAGTTGAGCTCATCTAAGGTTCACAAATCGAATCAAACACACACACACACACACACATATACACATAGTACATAATTACAGTTTCGTATTCATGAATTTGACCTATACAGATTTTTTGATGTTTTATGTACACACACAAAGTATACACATAGTACATAATTGCAAGGAGGTTTCGTATTCATGAATTTGAACTATAGAGATTTTTTGATATTTTATGTGTTGCTTTAAGATGATTTGACCTAATTGACTATAAGATGATTTGACCTAATTAAGCAAGAAGCCAGTTCATGAATTTCAAAATCAAGAACCCAATGGAAAAGACCAAATTGCCCCCGTACGTGCAAGGCACGTGATAAATTTTCGTTACTTTTCTAATGGCCATCACGGGGGACTAAGCGGAAAATTGGCAACGTCGGATGGGGTTATGGGTAAACCTTAGGTTGGGGAGACTTTAGAATTTGGTGGATACTTTGGTTTTTTTTTTTTCGTATTTTGGCCTACAAGTTATTTTATAGAAGAATCACCCAATCCACCTCGCACAAATCAAAGAAGGTACCACAACAGACCCACTTATATACACTTTTATTGAGATAATTGCAAAATAAACTTTGTACTAGTTTCGAGATTTCAATTTAAACTAAGTTTTTTTATTTTTTACAAATTGAACCTTCACCTATTTAATTTTTTTAATCAAAATCTTCCGTCAACTTACTGTTAAAATAAGTGACGAAAGGCTGATTTGGCAAACCACGTGGATCTTACGTGGAAATGGCGGGAAAATTATTCCAAAAAAGACCTTGTACAATTTTATGATTTAAAAAAACCTTGGTCGTTAACGAATTTTTTAAAAAAGTATTTTAAAAAGAACCTTGTACAATTAATTTATTTTTAAAATAAACCCTGAAATATTGTAGATTATGGGTATTTATATACCTATTTCATCCACACCAAGTGTTTTCCTTAAAAAAAAGGTTTAGAAACAAGATAATTATTTTGGAGCGGACAAAAAAAAAGAAAGACAATTATTTATGAACGAAAGGACTATTAATATTCATAATAAAATTAGTTTATTTTAATTTGTATGTCCAATCAAACATAACAATTACTCCGTAATATTTAGAAAATGAAGAAGTACTTTAATGCATTCTTTGTCACACACACACACACACAAAACTTTTTAATACGTAAAACAGAATAATACTTAAAAAAAAAAAACCCACGTTATGGAGGATCTTTGCTTTGCTACTCGTAACTCATAATAATACTAAAAAAATACTCCTTTATTCTTAAAATTATACTTACTTGTTTGATTCATTACACATATTATATAAAATTAATTAATTTTATTGTAAATATTACTACCTCGTCCCAAAATAATTATTATTTTAGCAAAAATTTTTGTCCCAAAATAATTGTCGTTATAGAACTTCAAAAATATTTTCCTATAATCTACTAAAAGCGCCCTTATTTACTACCCTTATTAAAGAGGGTTATTAAGAGGAAAGAAAAAAATACTCACACAACTTATCTATAACAAATGAGCTTAAATAAGGGTAGATCGGTCTTAATGTAAGTTTTTAAATCTGTTTGCAAATTACAAAAATGATAATTATTTTGGGACACGGTAGTAGTTTGTTACGTGTTTCCTTTTAGAGAGTGATTAATTTTTACTTATTATTAATTTTTCTATTTTTATTTTTCAGAATATTTAGTCAATCATGCTCATAACTCACATCTCGTGTTCCATTATAAGAAAATAATATTATTAAGGCATTTGTCTACTAAAAATTTAGAAAGTGTTAGATATTTTATTAAAAATTTAAATTAATTTAAATAATAATATTTTAAAATATTGATTTAATAATATATAGTAATGTGGTTGGTATTAAATTGATTATAACTAGTTTCAATAAACTCAATATTAATTTTTTATTTTAATAATCAAAGATCATGGTTTATTATGAAATGATATTAAAGAAACTGCCATGGTTTATTTTGAAAATAAATTAATTGTACAAAGTTCTTTTTAAAATATTTTTTAAAAAAATTAGTTAACAACAGGTATTTTTTGAAATTATAAAATAGTACAAGTTTTTCTTGGAATAATTTTCCGCCATTTCCACGTAAGATCAAAGTGGTTTGCCAAATCAGTCTTCCGTCATTTATTTTAACAGCAAGTTGACGGAAGGTTTTGATTTAAAATAAATAAATAGGTGAAAGTTTAATTTGCAAAAAATATAAACACATGGTTTAAATTGAAATCTCAAAATTAGTATAGGGTTTATTTTGCAATTATTTCCACTTTTATTTTATTTATTGAATAATTGTGGGTCGGTACATTTTGTAAGATTTTCAATTGTTTTAGTCCACCATAATTATTTTCTACCACTTAAGTCCATTTTAAGTGAGAAATTGATTAATTGTTCCAAAAGCGCCCGTTTTTAAGCTATTTATTCCTTGATTTACTTAAAAACACGTTTTAAGCTATTTATTCATTGATTTACTGCTCTAAATCTCGACTTTTTCCCATTGTAATTTTTACCCTTATTAAATATCCTTAATTTTTAATATCCTTAATTAAATCTCAAGTTCATTGTATACAATTAGTCTATTTTGTATAGTCCAAGTTCATAGTATACAATTAGTTTTACTTTCCTTTACTCCATGTAGTATTTTTGGCAAATATCTTCAATGTAAATTGGTAGGTGTAATCAATTGGCTTAGATTGATTGATTGACTTAATCATTAAAATTTTGTATCTCCTAATGTATATAATGGAAGAAATTATTGTTTTTTATTCTTTTCTTTCAAGTTTGTGTCCCTTTTCTTCTGTTTTTTAAGGGCATAGACGACATTTTGTAACAAAAGTGTCCTTTTTCAAATTTGAAACAATTATAGTGAACTAAAGCGGTTGAAAATTGTGTAAAATGGAGCGAGCCGAATTTCTCCCTTAATTTTTCTCCGATAGAAATACAGGTGTGTAAGTGTGTTCATTTAGCGTTCCATTCCAAAATTCACAAAAATCTAAATAAGATTCAAGTAGTTAAAATGTGAAAAACAAAAACACATGTATTCTAAAACGACCGATATGAATGTTTTTTTATTATTTACTCACTCCGTCCTTAAATTATTGTCTTTTTTTTTTTTTGTTCTTCCCTAAATAATTGTCTTGTTTGAAACTTTCATTTTTAGGACATTATTTTTACCCGTTTACCCTTACTTTTTTTTTCATACTTTAATTATGGGTTACATGTACATGGGTATTAAAGAAAACAATACATCATACCAATATTAATAATTAAGTCAATTGTTTTATCTTAACTTGTATAGAATCAAGACAATAATTTAAAGGGGAGTATAAAAGTTCTCAAAGTTTTAAGAGCTAGACTACGCGTAGGTGGGATGCTTAGGATTTGGACTCTGGTGTGTTTGGATTCTGGTGTATTTTATCAAATTCCTTCGTCTTTGCAAAAGGTTCTTCGGCAGTTTTACGTTCTCACTTGTACCAAAGCTATCTTTGGCAACCACATCACGTGCATAGGGTTTTTAATTCTCCATGCATAGCATATCTATCTCTAGGAAATCAAATGGATCAGTCTAGTATGGATCTGTGTTTTTGTTCTGCAATCATCCGTTTTGTAACACTGTGTACCGCCAGTTAAAATATCGTATTGCGTGTACAGTGTCACGCCCTCGATCTCAGGTCCAACCAAAACTGGGTGCACGAGCTACCACCTAACCTCAATCCATAATTATGCAATTATATTTAATACAAAAACTCGCAGCCGCAAAACGAATAAATAAGTAAATAATTTTTTTCTCAAAAATCTTCAATTTCTTATAAAACATAATTCTGTTACAATTTAATGAAACCCAAAATAATACATAAATCATTTCTTTCAAAACCGAGCACTTCGATCGCTACACCAACTCACAGCTTGTCACACTTCTGCTGCACCACTCTGATCAAGTCATACTGCAAAATCTCAAACTGATGGAGGTGAGTTTACGAGCCCAAGAAGAAAGTAAATGCATAATATCACAGTGGAACAAAAACATGTAATACAAATATTGCTGCCCATAAAGATAAAACATGGACAATTGATCCATAACCAAATAAAAGAACCGATTCATATCAAATATGATTCAATCATATAACACAGTTTAATTTACTAATCAATTTTGGCCCTAATGACAATCCAATAGTTGGCGCCAGTTATTTGAAAACATTAACCAAATCAATCGTTTCCAATTCACTGCGACCGTTCCACTTATTAGTAACACTAAATCATTCCACATAATCAAGTTCTCGATTAAATAACAATATTCACATATTTCCAAAATTTATTTCAATTAATAAAGACGGAACGATTTTGATAACAAGCAATTGCAACAGCATAACGTTGACAATCAAATACGTTTCAATAAGAAAAGTACGAATCAAACATGGATATTTTAGGGACGATCACATGATCAAACTAACACAGAACCAGTACTGCATAGTCTCTCTTATCTCAAAATCATTGCATTCGAACCATCAAGAACACCATACAAAATTATCCCATCAACCGAGTCCGAGTGCAATCACGTAAACTAGTTGATTTATACTAGCATATCCGAATCTCAAGGTGGAAGAATGTTGCTATTTATAGTAGTAACAATCTACATATAGCTCGGATTAGTCACCAACTTGGTCGAGGTGAGACATCATACATCTCTCTAATTGCGGACATGCACCTACTTAATAGAGATGAGTCATATAGTCGATAGAGCTGTCAAAACGGGCTAGCGGGACGGGCTGACCTGCAACCTGCCAAAACTCGTCACCAGGCGGGACGGGGCCGACTGACTCGCCACCTTGGGTTGCTGGGGCGAGCCAACCCGCCAAAAGAGGGAAGTTGAAAAAATATCAATACTCCCTCCGTTTCAATTAAAGAGTTCACTTTCTACTTTTAAAAGTCAAAATGTGACTAAATCAAATCAAAATTTAACATACTCTAATTATATTTTCGAAACTAAATCTCATTCGCTAAAAACTACATTAAGAATACTATGGATAACAACTTTTATGATTTTGTAATAATAAATAAATTTATATAAATCGTTGGACAAACGTAAATTAATTGACCCAAAAAAGTAAAAGTGGACTCTTTAGTTGGAATGGAGAGAGTATCTATTAAATTAAAGCCAAGGAAAATTGCCACGCAAACACAACTATTCTGTCATAGCAAATAGAAATCAACATAAAATTGTTATCTAAAATCCATTACCTGTTACATGAATTGATATAGCTAATATAATTCTTCTCCATCTTAGAGAGGGTGCGACGGTGTTGGAAGCCTAGAATTGCTGGTGGCTGGTGACGAAGAGAGAGAGAAGGAGAGAAAGTGTGAGTTGCGTGTGCGTGACTGTTGGTGAATGACAAATACGATGGCAGGTGACGGAAAGAGAGATAGAAAGCAATTGTCAGAGATGGAGAGTGTCGAGTGGAGAGAGAGAGAGAGAGAGAGGCGTTTGTTTGAGACTTTAGAGAAAATGAATGTGCCGCATAGATATTAGTTGATAGGGTTCTTAACTTTCTTTTGGCTATTCAGTCTCACCTTTCAATTAATCAACGGTCCAGATGAAATTAAGTAAATTGGCGGGTTAACATGCCCCAACCCATCACGTCCTACTTCAACTCGGATCTCGCGAGGGTTCAACTCTTTTGACTGGCCTCCTAAACGGGATCAGAATTTATCAACTCAACCCACCTCTTTTAGGTGGCGGAACAGGTTGGCCTGACGGGCTCAGCCCATTTTGACGGCTCTAATAGTGGTAGAGTCGGCAAAATCGGCCCGGCCCAATGAGCTGGCCCAGCCAACCCGACTTTAGGACGGGCTGGGCTATAGTTTTGGAGGCCCAATGCAACTTTAAGCTGAGTCAGCCCGGCCCGATTTTAAGACTACCCGATGTGCTTACGTGCCAACTGACAAAAATGTCAAAATTAATGTAAATTAACCCGAAAAAATGCGTCGGCACCAACCCGATATTTGGGCTTCGTTTAGAGCGATACAAATTTGGGCCGGTCAAATTTCAAGGCTTAACCCGATAGTTTGGGGTTGGACCGCCGATTTTTAAATAGTAGCCTTGGTGAGTCACAGCTAATCTAGTAGCCTAGCTGTCATGTGTCAACAAAATATAATGGACTTCAAATCTTCTATCCCACTCTCTATCACACTCTCTGTCCCATTAAATCCTAATCTTACACGTGTACTTGTTATTTTAGTTTGTCTTCTTTTTACAAAGAAACATGTAAGGTTGAGATTTAATGGGATAGAGAGTGTGATAGGGAGGGGGATAGAAGATTTAAATTAATGGTGAGTCTGCGTAACAAATAACAACCTTAATGTGGGATCCACCCAATACCTACTTAGAATCCTTACTCACTTATTCGTTGAAAAATAATTTATGATACTAGTATTCGCATTTGATAAAATAGTATTATTAAAATATATTTTACTAAACATGACTTGGTCAAACATATTAAAAGTTAAATATAAATATTGCGCTTTGTTTGTAGCAAAAGAATAAAAAATAAAATTATGTAGTAATTTTTGTTGATGTTTGACTTGAAAGACTTTCTGAAACCAACCTAAAGAGCCTTTAAATCATCTAAATTTAATTCTTATTAATTACAATCACAAATTAAGATAATCTAAGTTGCAGAAATTATACAAGTAACTTTAATTTTCGTTTCCAATTAGGGAGTGCTGTTTGTGAAAATTTAACGAAATATTCCACCAACTTTTATGATTTTCAATTTTAAAATTTAGGTTGTTGAATTTTAGAACTTTTAAGGTTTATAGTCTAGAATTAGTGTTTGAATCACTCACTTTAGGTTTGAACAAAATCTTTTTGGAGCATCAAGATTCTCGTCTAGTTTTGATATTTATTTATTTTTTCCTTACTTGTAAAGAAAAACTAAAATATGTTGTATAATAATATGCTAAAACCCCACACTGCTCTTCTGCACTCGGTTTAGATCATATTACTACCATATTACAGTAGCCTACTTTGACGGCTTCGCTAATCACTCCCTCCATTCACACCCACAATTTTTTTTTTTAATTAAATAATAATAATAAAGGTCATACATTCTAAATTTTAGGTAGGTAGCTAATCTACATATTTTTTCAAAAATAAAAGTGCTCTTCATAAACATGATATATATATATATATATATATATATTCACATATCATGCCAATATATTTAACTTTAGTAAAAAGAGAAAGTAAAATTTTTAAAAATACAATATTAACAAGTGTAATTTGTCAAATGCAACTCATTTTTGGAAGGGGGTAAATATATCAAAAGGTGGCTTTCCTGGCGAAGCAACTTATTCTTTTACTCTCTATCAACTACTAGTCGACTACCCACTTCCTCCTTCCCAACCAAATAATTCACATTTTATTTTTAAAATTCAATATATGACTAAATCAAAACCAAATTTAACATACTTATATTATATTTTTAAAAATAAACTCATCTATTAAAAAAAATATTCACAATACTATAAATTACAATTTTTATGATTTTAAAAAAATAAATAAATTTATGTAAATTATCGGTCAAACTTTAATTAAGTTAACCCTCGTGAAAACGGAGGGAGTAAAAAAAAGCTGCAAAAGCAACCTTGAGAACAAGCAGGAACTTGGGCGAGCTGGAGAATAACTATCAGAAAAGAGCTTTTATATATTTTCATTAACCACACTCGCCCATATAAACGCCGAGCGTTCCATTTACCCCACAAGATACCCAAAAATACTGAATGTAGATCTTTGAATTTACAGACTATGATGAAGAAATGTATCTCCCCATTACTTCTACACTTGTCCCTATGAGCACCCATAAGATAGCACATAGCACACCCAAAACCGAAAAATAAATAACTCCCCTGACAGAACTGGCTGACCTTCGGGACGAAGTGGAGTTGTTGGCTGCAGCATCGCTTGTGCTGCACACATTTATTCTACCCCTACTAAAGCTAGACATACGCTCAAATGCCCTATTCACCAACGCACTACCCTCCGAAGCTGAAGCCGGGGTTGTAGGTATAGACTCTACAAAGGACCATAGAGCAGAGGAGAACCACGAGTCTGTACCATCATCAGCTTTGACCTTCGGATTTTGATTAGCCTCAGATGTGAGTTTTGCAGAGTTACCATCGCATACAACACCTAGATATGGCCACACAAAAATAATAAATAAATAAAATATTTATATTAGCATAAAGTCTATATCCCACCCTTTTGGTAGAGGAGCTCTTGAAGCTAGGCTCAAACTCCCTCTTCCCAGTTGGGCATGAGAGTTCTCGCCATTTGGAAGATGACATGGTCTGCTGAAACCATCCATCTGACCAAGAGCTCTATCATGTTAGCCAGTGTAGAGAATAACTTGTATAAGTCAAAAACTCGTGTAATACAAATCACACTTTGCGATCATTGTGTACAAGTGCTGCCACTGAAATATGCATTAAACACTATACCTGGATAAGGAGGGGTATAGCCCGTGAGTTGCTTCTGATGGAGTAAGGAGATAGGATTTCTGATCATGTGCCCAGAGCTCGCAACTTGTTTGATTTGCATCATTCAAATGGGGCTCTGGCTGATAGTTTATTACTTCATTCTCAATATTGCTTAAATATAAATGCGAAGCAGGGCTCCCATTTGCTACGGTGTTCATGTATAGATGTGAAATTTGTCCCCTTCACCAGGCCCCATCTCACACATAAACATGGCTGGATCATGGTACAGGTCTAGCTCACCCAACCCATCAAACTCGTCAAACTGCGGGTTCTCCACTGGTTTCTCAAAGCACTGAACAGTAGGTTGTGGACCAATCAGATCATCCATTTCAAGAAAATCTTCAAAGAAATCCTCTTCAGCCACCTGATGCTGCTGAGGTTGAGGCTCCTTGGCAGATATATTTGGAGCAGATGTGACCTCAGACACCTCATATGGTTGTAGCTGAGAAGTGGTTGAATGCGTCATGTCAAAACTGAGCTGGACTTCATACTGCTTGTAGATGGGGTCCACCACTAGGCTCTGGTTTGGGACATTGACTTCCCTCAAGTAATCCAGCACAGTACTTTGGGTTTCTTCCTCACCAACATGATCATAGGGATAAGCAAGTGGAGGAATAAGCACAGGCTCGTCCGCGATCTTGTTCAGGAACTCCTCAAGATGATTCAGTAAAGGCTCTTGCTGACCCGTGGCCCTAGTATTATTATCCACATGAACAACAGGATAATGCTCCTGTACAGGATTCTCCTGCACCAGGAGGCCATTAACCTCCAAGAGCTCGTCGTCAGCCCATTCCTCTTCTTTGAAGGGAGCACCATACTGCTCCCCATTTTTTGGACCAGGCCCACTCTTCTTGTATACCTTATATAGTGCGTAATAATCATGGGCAGACTGACATCGCTTGAGCTCCTCTTCATCCAGGGTGTACTCATGCATCACCCAATCTGTGCGTTGGCCAGAGGGGGCACGTCCTTTATAGAAAACCAGAGTCTTCTTGATCCCAACTGAGCGTGAATTACATGTAATAGTACGGTCCTTTCCAGTTGCTTTCCAATACCCATGCATAGTTGCCCGGTTCGATCTTCCTCCATTTGGATATTTCCTATCTCTGTGGCTGAAGAAGAACCACTGCCTGTCTCCAGTTTTCAATTTAGATTGTCCTGCATCCCAAATTTAAAGAACCCAATTAGCAAAAACTAAGCTTCACAATTAAAAGTGAAAAAAGTAAAACCGCGATAAACGTTATCATAATTTAATTGATTGTATCTACTTACAAAAAACAGCAAGACACACAAACCATCCTCTTCAATCAAATCAAAGTATAGCTACTCACTTCAGAAGAGACAACCCAACATTCAATGCTTAAGTTCAACAAAAAAATCAAAGAACAAAATTTAAGGTCATACAGTATCTACATATACATGTTAACCACTAAAACAATCAACTGATTCAACAGATATAAAATAAAGCTCATAAAACAAGTTTCCTCACTTTTGGCTTCTTCACAATAGACAATTGAATTCCTCTATAGATGAGCCAACAAAATACGGATGCAAATGCTACCAAGCTAGAGTTTTTGATTGGGAATTAATTTTTAAAAACTTTTCATCAATCAATTTTCCAGAAAACAAAGAAAAAGATATATCACCTATCAGTTTTTAAAACAACAGCAAACGAAGTCCACATTAACATGAATCAAACCCAAGCAAACATCTCAACAAACTTTAACAATGAGTGAGCAGAAACGACATTCACCCTGACCAAGCCAACAGTTGATTTTAATCAAACAAAGAGCATAGATGAGGAAACCTACAATCATCGTAGTTACACATAACAAAATCATTCCATATCTCAATTACCATTTCTGTGCATGATTAAATAGTACACCTTGAACATATAAAAACTAAACACAATAACCACCATTAAACAAACAAATATGTAAACCAAACAATATAATTAACCAATACAGACATCCAAATGCATATTAGTTGTACATCAGAAGCATATAAACTACACCATGATTATAACACAATCCAACCCAATTATCGATCAAGTCGACAACTAAACTTGCAAGAAAGGTAGAAATACAGATACATACATATAAGGATGTTTGCTATCCAAAACTGAAAGGGGGAAGTAAACCCAGATGGTAAAAATGATCGGTTCAGTCAACATATCAAGTCAACGGCAAAAACATGAATAAAAGGAGATCAAAAAATTAAAGGAGTAAAGGCGTTACCAGGCAATTCCTCAGGGTCCCATTTGTAAACATCAGTCTCGCCTATGATGTCGAGCTTGAGGGGGCGACGACAGATCTTCCTCTTGAGATAGTAAAGAATAAGCTCCTCGTCCGTGGGGTGGAACCGAAACCCCGGCGGGAAGCACTTTTCGTCACCGAAACACGATGAAGACTCGGTCACCTTCATTGATTCAAATAATCAGGAACGAAAAACTTACTTACAATTAAATAACTAAGTATATACGTATTCTGTAGCTGTGGATGATCGGAATATCGTTTTGGTAGGGTTTCGATCGTGAGAAGGAAACCCTGATCGGGGGGATCAACGGAGGCGCGGATAGGGTTGAGAGAATTGGGGGTGAGAGGGGGTCTGAGACCCGATTAGGGGGTGGACTTATGAGAGTAGTTTGGTCAAAGAAGAAGTTCTGCTGGGGATAGAGAGGGATCCGGACGGGAAACTTCTTAGAATGTGGGTTCACTTTTCAGTTAGGGTCAGGGATAGGTGGATCCAAGATTTGTGAGAGGAGAATTGCTATTTGCACACATAAAATTGTTGAGTACACTTTTTAACAAAAATTATAAAAATATTATTATAAATTTAGACCTAAATATCTTTTTTTTTTTTTTTTATTTTTTTTAGGCTATTCGGCACCCCTACCGAACATCACTATGGGTGTTCGGTAGGGGTACCGAACACCTATAGTGAGAGGGGTGTCGAACACCTATAGTGATGTTCGATAGGGGTGCTAACACCACTATGGGTGTTCGATAAGGGTACCAAACACCACTATGGATGTTCTGTAACCCTGTACCAAACAAACCGTTTAAAAAAAAAAAAGTGTGTGGGGGAAGAGGTGCGGTTGGAAGGGAGGAGGAAGGAGGCGGTTGTGTTTGGGGGGTTAAAGGAAGGAGGCTTGTGTTGGGGGGAAGGAAGGAGGCGTTGTGTTGGGCGGGGGCGGGGGGCGAAAGGAAGGAGGCAGTGGAAGGGAGTGGGGTGTACCTGGAAGGAGGAGGATGGGGTGAGGTGTGTTTGGGGTGGGGTGTATTTAGTATTTTGGAGAAAATATTGGTAAGGGTAGAATAGAAAATTAGTAGGGGGTGTACCTAGTATTTTAAGGAATTAAAAATATTAGGATGGGGTATACTTAGTAATGGGGTGTACTAAGTAATTTTTTAAGTGTAAATAGCAATCCTCTTGTAAGAGTTTAGGCATGATATTAACTAAGTACGACCATTTGACCCAAATTTTTATGTTAATTTAAACTGGTGCAGTTTTATGGAAATATTTTAGTCAAGTTAAGGAATGATTCAATTTGATTACTTAGAAACGTATATATGTCTAGAATAAGAGGTTGATTACTTAATTTTGTCTATTGCTAAATAATTGTCTTAGGTTTTGTTTGTTTTAATGAAAATAATTTTAAAAAAATAGCTTTTGAAAAATAATTTTTTTTATTTTTAGGCGTTTGGTAAAATTTTTAAAAATATGATGAAAAATATTTTCAGGTGTTTGACAAACACATAAAAAATGTTACAAAAAACATATCATGAATACTGACAAAAAGTTATACTCCCTTCGTCTGAAAAATTAGTGTCACGTATTAAATATACAATAATTTGTAAAAAGTGTTGACTTTAAATAATTTTTCTTTAGTAACCCTAATTTATTACTAGTGCTATCATATTAATATGATCAATCTACTTTTCATTCTCACAAATAAGAATGTGATAATTGACTTGAAAAATGTTTCAAAAAATAAAAGAGGCAATTGTTGGAACGTTCCAAAATGAAATAATGGACACTTATCTTAGGATGGATGAAGTGTTTATTAAAATTGAATAGTACAAAGGTAACATTAGGCTCCAAATATTCTTAAACATTATACTAGAAGTTTCATGTACTCTTTAACCAAAGATTTTATTTCGTGTAATATTATATATATATATATATATATATATATATAAACAGGTTCACTCTATGTTAGAATTTCTAATTGAAATATTAAGTTAAAATATTTTTGAATTCAACTACTTAATTCTGTAGTATTATTGCTACTTTCTTGTCTCAAAATGAATATTTATTTTTATTTGTGATCATAAATAAAAGTAACATTTATTTTGGCGAACAAATAATATTTTGGGTCCGGACGGGAAGCTTCTTAGAACGTGGGTTTACTTTTCGGGTAGGGATTGGTGGATCCAAGATTTGTGAGTGTTCTGAGTAAAATGTTTGATATTCTGGGGTGGAGCAGTTTTTTAATTGGTTAGTCAAGTCAAGGAAAGATTCAATTTGATTACTTGTTATCTTTCAAAAATTAACAAATAATTAAAGAACTGGAGCCAAATATTAAAAACTTGTGATAAAATATCATGAACCATAAAATCTACTGTATGCAAACAAAAGTCATTAAAATTGGGAAGCCAAGCAGAGCACACTCAATTTTATTTCTTTATTTTATTTTATTTTTTTGTTGTTTATTTTTTGGTTCTTATGGATCATATTACGTAACGATTTGGATTTTTAGGGCACATTTAGGTGATAATATTTGAATACTTATCACTTTTGTTATGTCATAAGAGTTTTATTAGTTTGTTTAGACCAGCTTGTGTGTATATAAACTTAATTTATTTTTTTAAGAGAATGTAAAGGTGCACTTCCTATATCAAGCGTACATATTTAAAACTTATCTCTCAATGCTACAACAATAAATAAATTGATTATAGAAATTTCAACCTTTGTATATAAGAATATTGGTTCAAATTAAAATTAATTAAATTGATTTTCTAAGATAGCTTTTGCTATATGTTTTTAGAAATCTTATGTTAAATATATTTTTTTTCAATGAATGATTAGACATTAAAAAAAATATATTATGTGGGTTTTGCAACAAAGCATCAAATCTATTAATGCGATACTTCGTAAGTTAAAGACCTAAAAGTTACACCAAAATTTAACATCTAATCAAAACCTTTTGAAACCTTTTCTATTATACCTTCTTTTTTTTAACTTGTTTTGATAAATGGCATCCTCCTATTACTTGTAGACTAGGTTTTGTGCCCGTGCCTATGGCACGGTATCGGTATGGAATCAGATTAATGCATGCTTGAGATTTTTGTAGGGGTCAAATTCAATTAATATTCTAGCAGTCATCCCTACAAAACTTCGAGCATGCATTGATCCGAACTCATATTGATAACTATGGCTGCAAAATAACTATCAGATTTTCAATTCTTGAATTGTTGACTAATGGAGAAAATATTGAAAGACACAAAAATAATAATTTATTTATTTATTTATTTTGTAAGCAAACAAATAATGAAATATTAAAATTGTAAAAAAAAAAATTTAAATGCAACAACATTATTTTATTATTTTCTCAATAATAAAAACTTAATCATCTTCCGGAGGTTCTTGCTTCACAACAATGTTTGGTTTAGCAATGCGAGCTGCAATACATTTATCCATTACTTCCACCTACACGTGAGACAAAGAAGATGTCGGACACATTCATTGAACAATATAACCTGGATGACTTTAACCAATGATAGGTGTTTTTATATGTCAGGATTCTACATGGAAGCAGAAATGTATCTTAACATTCCTTCCTTCCAACTTCTAACAACATCCTGAATATTATATATGCATATTTATTACATATATCGTTGTTTTTGCTGATTGATTATGGAGCAAGAGCTGACTACTTTGCTGACCGGTGAAATGTTCTGTAAGAGGTGATCTTGGACCTCTGCAATTCTGCTGGAATGATAGATCGATATGTCCTTGGTATTGATCATCTATATAAAAACCTGTTTACAGAAACCTGAAGGTATATTACTTTGAAGGTACTACTTTTTGTTTACTTCAAGATTCTGCATCTTGTCTGTGCCTGATAATCATTCAAGTATAGGAATGCAATATATCCAAGAAGGGCCAAGTTCCAGAGAGTTCACCGTCATGGTGTCATGCTCCTTTTGATCCTGAAGGTATTATAAGGTGATTGATCTGACATTTTTCTTTCCCTCCAATGATGTGCCTGCACTACATTTTAACCACTTTTTTTCCCCCCTGGAAATTCTCTTAGTTTTGTGTAGTGTAGCAGATACATTTGTATCAAGTTATTCTCACTTCGAACTCAGTTAAACATCAGCACCTATCCTTGCATTTTGCTTAACTTACAAAAAAATGGTTATATATGACTAAGTCTGCTCTCATCACTGATTTCACCTCTTTGATTTTCAAACAAAATTCAGTTTCAATAGCAATGAAAGTTTTAGAGTAATATTGGAAATAATCTGGCCCTTCACCTATTCCCTGAAGTTGTTATTTGGGAATTGACTCCTCTTTTATTGATAAACCTGGTATGATATTTGAATCCGCTGAAACAATTCACTTGCAGTTCCTTAACAGCTGCTATGGCATGCATAATTGGACGGAGATTTATAAAATAGCTTGCTCTAAGAAAAATGGGTTCAAACTGAATCTGCTTATGAATTCCTCCCAAACTCTTCTCTTTAGTCCCGTTGAGCTTGTCTTTTAGATTGCTGCTAGTTGAAATACCTTAATTTATGTACTGCATCTTCATAATGAATTACTCCCAAAATACCTTAAGGTATCAACATTATATACATACATCGACCAACATAGTGAAAATGATCCAAAGAATTTTAGTTTCACTCTATGGTCTATTAAATCATGATCTGTAGATTGATGTGTCTGATTCTATGCAATCAATGAAGGACCAGGGTAATACCTGAATATAAAATGCTAGAACCTAAGAAACTAAAGGGAAAACCTTAAAAGATTAAACCGTGGTGAAATTTTGGAAAATGAATTCAAGCTTTTAATTGAATTGTCCTCTTTAACATCAAATAGCATCGTGGCAGTGATTGCATCCATTGTGCCATAGAGACTAACCCAACTTGGTGATGAAGATTGTGATTCACGAAAAGGGCATTCACCGCCTAAACCAAGCAACTCGATGGCAACTATATAGGGTAATTTGTTGCACGTGAGTGCAGGCTGGCTACACGTGTAGAAAGATGAATTATGAGGGCCAGTATTAGAGCAGAAAAAGGAACCGCCAAGAATCAGTTTTAGGACCCACTCAAAAAGCGATCAGTTTAAAAAACCGTTAGAATGAAGTTTCGATAGAGATAAATTATAGCTTAAAAGAACTTCCCGACAATAGAACAGGGCAAACCAAACTTTACATCTCCTTCAGTCAACCATCCTAAAATCGAAACAGCTCTTTGAACACATTTACACACTCAGAATGTTACATTAAAACCTTCTCACATTTCCTCGTTAGTAAAGCTCTACACCGCCATTGAAAATAAAATATGACCACTGTCATTCCTAACTCACCTAATAACCTCAACACCTAGATTTTTAATTCAAAATCAAGTCAATAACCAAACAAATCAATCCCAGCAATAATAAATGCTTTGGAAGAACAAATCAAAAAATCGATTCATACAACTCTAATGATCAATTCTGAATATGTTACAGAATAAATTGGAATTCCTAGTTTACACAAATCACAATAATTACACAGAAGAACTATCACATTGTATGTTTGTCGATTTGTGTTCTACTTATTTGCTAAATGGAGGGGAACCTTAGGATGTCAACAAAGAAGAGATGCATGCCTGCATGCCTCCTCTCTACTTAACGGAAGGCTCTCCTCTTACCAAACACTCACTTGTTCAAATAAATAACACATTACCCACACCAAAGTTGACCAAACACTCTACAAAAACCAAGTATTTGACCAAATCCCCCAACTCCAAGAAACTTTCAAGAAAGGAATTAATCCCAGATGTGTATTCAAGGTATGATTTGTGATGTTTCTACAATTCTTAATAGAAATTGATAATGATAATTGAAGAAGGCAGTAGAGGGAGAGAGAGAGAGGACAAACCCGGGAGCTGTGATCGCATGACGGAGGAGAGAACGACGATGAGAGAGCGAGAACGATGGTGAGAGAGTGAGTTAGTTGGGGAAGGAGCCAACGCAATTTGTAGTACACTCTGACTTCTTTCGTTTTTAGGGCGCCCTTCGCTTTTTTTACAAGAGAGAAAAAAAATTTGTGAGAGACCGTAAAATTCAGAGATGAAATTACAGGATGAAAGGGTTATAGAGAAAGAGAGAAAGAAATTACGGGGTGGAGAAGTTTTCCCATGCGAAACTGAAACAAATTGAAGAGGAAAACCAAACTGAAAATTGAAGAAGACAGTTGAAGAAGGCAGTAGAGGGATAGAGAGAGGACAAACCCGGGAGCTGTGATCGCATGACGGAGGAGAGAACGACGGTGAGAGAGCGAGTCAGTTGGGGAAGGAGCCAACGCAATTTGTAGTACACTCTGACTTCTTTCGTTTTTAGGGCGCCCCTTCGCTTTGTTTTTACAATAGAGAGAGAGAAAAAAAATTTGTGAGAAATCGTAAAATTCAGAGATGAAATTACAGGATGAAAGGGTTGTAGAGAGAGAGAGAGAGAGAAAGAAATTACCGAGTGGAGAAGTTTGCCCATGCAAAACTGAAACAAATTGAAGAGGAAAACCAAACTGAAAATTGAAGAAGGCAGTAGAGGGAGAGAGAGAGAGGACAAACCCGGGAGCTGTGATCGCATGACGGAGGAGAGAACGACGGTGAGAGAGCGAGAACGACGGTGAGAGAGCGAGTCAGTTGGGGAAGGAGCCAACGCAAAAGAGGAAGGAGTCGGCAACTGCCGTTCACACATGTGAAAGCCCGATTAAATCTCAGCCGTAAAAATTTAGTAACTTGATAAATCTGAACCAGTAGTTGTCCCAACTCAATTGCACACGTATAAACCTCCTTGTATTGTATTATAAATGTCGCATAATCTTGTTAATTTGGTGTCCCAAGACCACTAATTAATTACATGTCTATCTTTGCAAGCAGTGAGTATTGTTGAGACGCTTCATTAATGAAGCTTATATCGAATAATCCATGTTATTGTTCCAATTTTGTATGTTTTTTTAAACATTTTACCTTAAAATTTTAGAGTTTGCAATAGTAATTAATGATTGATGACTTTAAGATAAAAATGTTTCTAACTATAATTGTGATCATTATCATATGACACGTATAATATAAAATGATGGATAATGATACACAAAGTGAAAAATTGTACATAACTTTTTAAAGTCCACACATATGGCGCAAGGAGATCCAAATATTTTTGTTAGAGAGAGAGGGAGAGGAGAGTGATCTCCTTGTGCCACATGTGTGGGCTTTAAAAGTTATGTTCAATTTTTCACTTTGTATATTTCATTATCCTAAAAGGATATATCAAATTATAATCTTTTTAGAAACCACAACTTCATAGCTTGGAATTGGAATTGGAGACTTCAGCATCAGGTATTTTGGATCATGAGAAAAATCATAGAAATGAAATTGAATTAGAATACCATTGACTTCAATTCTATCAAATGAATATTCCAATTGATAAGGTTAGAATTTCGGCTTCATGTGGAGGGGTATTAAAGGGCAAACTATAAAAAAAAAAAAACACGTGGTAAAGTGTAAACCCTCTTTTTCAAGTCCCCTCATGTGTTCAATCTTTTGTAAATTTCCCCCATCCGTTACCTATTTAACCAGGGATAAAAAAGAAGGTAATGGAGTTAACAGAATATGCTTTGTACACTTATCAATATTTAGTATTAACATATCCTTTTCCCTACTTTTACCTCAAAAATCAGAACTAGCAACCTAATTTTTGAAATCAATCGCCTCGCCGTATCACTCAAGCTCATCGCCACAGTAAACTCAGCAGCCATCATCTCGTCTCCCTATAAAATAATAAAATCCATAGTTGGTGTTTCTCGTACTCTCGCCAAGTCTCTCTCTCTCTCTCTCTCTCTCTCTCTCTCTCTCTTTCTCTCTCTCCCTCCCTCTCTCTCTCTCTCTCTCACACACACACACACACACTTCATCGATCACACTGGCATCAAGCCATTAACTACAACACATTCCTCCTATGTTAAGATCTTTGTATAAATTATGTTTCGATGATGCTAACTAGGTTAGAATTATTCCTAAAACTCATTAGCATTATTTATGTACAAGATGTTTCGTCACAATAACATATTTGCAAAATAGAAATAGTTAACCTCCTTTTGAGGATAACTATTTTGTTCAAATTCATCAACAAAGAAGATCAAAATAGTGTTCAAGGAGTAATATCAATGTCTCTTAAATTCAAAACATTGAAGTAATACAAATTAACTTACCGTGAATCATTTGGATAACTCAAAAATCATTGATTCAGATGATAGTAGTTTCTTATGAAAGAAACAATTATCTTATAGATACATTTAAGCAGTTGAGACACATATATGTGTCTTTCACCAAAGAAGGATCTTTATTGATAAATCATTGGAAAAACAATTCTTAGCAACCATTAGAACAATTTGTGACTACAAGAGACAAAGAAACAAGAACTACTAATGGAATACAAGTGGATTGCAAGTGGACAATAACTTGCATATCAAGTGGGTAAAACTAGTCATTATTCCTAACAACTAGTTTCTTCAAACAAACGTGTAGATGCCTATAAATAGATCATTTTACAAAGAAAAAATACAACCTTACACTAATATAACAAGGTAGTAATAAGAAAATTCAAAAGATCTACAATATCTCTATAAAATACAAGAGCTTCATTGACTGTTCAAGCTAAAGAAGAATTGTAAAGATTTAACTGTTTGAGAAACAATTATCCTCCTAACAAGCTGAATCTTTGCAGATACACATCAAGAGCTTCCACTAGACCATCAAGAGTCACCCAGGAAGCACAATCAACCAACCTTATGCCTTATTCAAATCTGTAAAATGTAGTCTAGTTGGAAAGCTAACTAGAGGAGAAAATTTTGGGACTTTCCTCTAAATAATCCTTGTATTTTGAGTAAACATGGTGGAATATTGGCTCACCAGCTAAGAGCCAAGAGGGTTATGATAGGTATACGTAGGAGAAAGTTATTCCGAAGCACCTTAAAAATTGCATGTGTTCTTTCTCTCTCTCTCACTCCCTTAACTATTTGAATTGCTTAGTTGTTTTACAACAACTTTTACGAGTCAAACAATTAACCTTTATTTAAGCTTGGTCAATAGTGAGTCATTACTAAAATAATATAATAACTTGTTTTATATCATACTAGGTCTTTGTGCATGTGTCTATAGCACGGTATCAGTAGGACCAAATCTTGTAGGGGTGGTGAGTAAGAGTAAATGACAAAAAAAATAAAAAATAATTTATTATAATTCATTTATTTCATAAGAAAACCAATATTGAAATTTAAAAAAAAAAAAAGAGATTTGAAATATTGAACCACAATTATCACTAATAGTTGCATACATTTCAAATGAATTATCCAACCACAGAAGTAGCAAAGTAGTGGTGATTGAATATCAAAAAATTGTGTGGAAGATTTACATGATCTATTGTCAATTCCATTAATAAGTTTCTTTATATCATATTTTCATTTCCGTTAACTCTCAATTCCGTTGTGCATAACTTTTGGATCATTATCAACTATTTAGGATAAATGTTTTGACAAAACAGTTAAAACAACAAACTTATCATTAGATTTGTCCTTTTGATTAAAGGGTTAGTTATAATTAGTAATTTACTAGGAAAAGGACCTCTCATATATCCTAGCTTATTATCAAACCCCAAACTCTTCCATCCAATCCGTTCAAAATTTTCCCAAATCAGCATACTCATCAAGATTTGAGGGTGAATTCATGTGATAATTGTCATAGTATTACTGCTACTGCAATTACTGAAAGTACAGGGCACACAGTCACTTCCCCTGAGAGTGCAAGGGTTGAGAGTGTAAAGTCTTAATCACATTCACATTCTCTTAGCAGTTAAGTTTGTTATATATATTCTGTCATAATGTATTTCGTTTTAATAAACACTCTTTCTTTCTGACTTCAAGATTGTAAAGGAGATTTGTTATATCAATACAAAGCTCTTCTTATTCTCCATCTTTCTTTTAATCATTTCATGGTATCAGAGCAGTGTTGCAATGCAATTGATTGCCTCCTCAAATGACCAATCTGAAATGCTGCACATCTATCTCTATACAGATATCCAGATCTACACATCAAGTTTTACTCTGTCAAAATCAAACTGCGTATGTGATTCCTTGATTTCTTCTTCTCATCTGCATATGTGATTTGTTGATTTCTTCTTCTCATCCTTCAAATTCCTCTTTGTTAGGGTTCTTTCTTCTAATTCTTCATGACTATTGTTGACCAAGAACCCACTAATAACCAAACCAATATTATCAAGAATCCTTCCAGTTCTGAATCTCCAGATGAATATGACTTGCCTGATTCAACCCTTTAATTGCATCCTGGACATCCTCTATTTCTTCATGCCAATGATCATCCAGGGATGACACTTGTTTCTGATGTTCTTAATGATTCTAACTTCTCACAATGGAAAATTTCCATTTCCATTACTTTAACTGCTAAGAACAAAATTGGTTTAGTCAATGGCATGAACAAAAAAAAACCCTATTCAATCCAAATATGTGAGTGCCTGGGAGAGATGTAACAACATGGTCATTTCTTGGCTCCTAAACTCTGTCAATCCTGAAATAAGACAAAGTGTTGTATACTTCTCTACTGCTCTTAAAATCTGGGAAGATCTTTGCACCAGATTTACTCAAAGTGATAACCCCAAAATTTTTCAAGTCAGAAAATCCATCATTCTGTGCACCCAAGGCAATATGAGTATAAGTGCCTACTTTACCAAGTTCAGAGGTCTTTGGGATGAACTGACTAGCCTCCTCCAAGTCCCCAAGTGTGCCTGTAATTGTTCTTGTGGAGCCTCAAGGATCCAAGAAGAATGTGATCATGTCACCAAGCTCACTCAATTCCTCATGGGCTTGGCTGAAAACTACACTGATGTTAGAGGGCAAATTCTTAAGATGACTCCCCTTCCTACCATCACCAAGGTTGTGTCTATGTTGACTCAAGAAGAAGGTCAAAGAAAATGTATTAACAACATAGCAACAGAGGACATCCCAGCAGCCATGATTGGAAAAGTAAATGGAAATTTTGCAAACACAGGCAATAGATTCTCAAAGAACAAAACTTCTGGTGTCAATCAGTCCACTTCTTCCAGGGGCAAATTTTTCTGTGAATTCTGTCATGGTAACTCCCACACCAAAGACAAATGCTTTTATGTCCATGGTTATCCTGATTGGCATGCTTTATATGGTACCAAACCTGACCTATCCAAGATGCCAAAGAATCAAGGGAGAACAAAGAATACTTCAAATCCTGGTGCTACTAGTGCTTCTGCTGTTCAAGGCTCATTAACTACCAATGTTCATAATACTTTCACTCCTGAGCAATATCAACAAATCATGAACCTGATCAATACCTCAAACAATAAATCTATCAACTCTGCTGTCATCTTTGATAGCCCTGAGGATCACTTGGCAGGTAACAACAATACCACCTTTAGTACTGCTAGTCCCGTTTGCCTGACATCTACTCATATCTCCATTACTGACTGGATCAGTGATACAGGAGCTAGTGATCACATCACTAACTCCTTTGACAAACTAATTGCCCCTACTATCATTAACACTGTTATTCATTTACCTAATGGCAAAACTTCTCCCATTACCCACAAAGGAACTGTGTTGCTGGACAGAGGCATTACTTTACACAATGTGTACTATGTGCCAGACTTCCAGTTTAATCTCATCTCAGGAAGAAAATTGACAAATGACAATAAATGCTATCTAATTTTCTCTCCAAATTTATGTATTTTACAGGACCTGAATCATCAGAAAATCATGAAGATTGGTAAACTGGTTGATGGACTATACAAATTAGATCTGTCTAAATCTGAAAGACCCCTTCTTTCTACAGCTATGTGTAATGTAACCTCTGTTGATTTGGATGATTGTATTACTGTTTCTCCTTCCAATAAAATGTACTTATGGCATAAAAGACTTGGTCACATTCCCTTTCAAGCTATGAAATACATCCCTTCAATTAGCAGTGATGTTAGTTCTAAAATTCAGTTCAGTTGTGATACTTGCCATTTTGCAAGACAAACCAGAATTCCTTTCCCTTTAAGCACTTCTCATAGTCCCTCTATGTTTGATCTCATCCATTGTGATGTACGGGGACCATATAGACAGGAAACTTATGATGGATGCAATGCTTTTCTTACTGTCCTTGATGATTTCTCTAGAGTTACCTGGACCTTCTTATTAAAATCCAAAAATCAGGTGTACAAAATCCTTCAATATTTTCTTGCCATGGTTAACAATCACTTTAGAACCACTGTTAAACACCTGAGGTCTGACAATGGTACAGAGTTCTTCAATAACTCTATAGCTTCTATGTTGTCTTCTCAAGGAATAATTCATCAAAGTACCTGTGTTGACACTCCTCAGCAAAATGGGAGAGCTGAGAGAAAACACAGGCACCTTCTTGAATTGGCCAGGGCTCTGAGATTCCAGGCCAAGTTACCTATCAGATTTTGGGGTGATTGCTTGCTTACTGCTACTTATCTCATTAACAGAATTCCCAATTCTGTTCTTCATTACAAAACTCCTTATGAAACTCTCTTTGGCACTCTTCCCAAGTATGATCACCTTAGAACTCTTGGCTGCTTATGCTTTGTCTCTACTCCCACTCACAACAGAGATAAATTCTCCTCTAGAGCTCATAAATGTACCCTTTTAATAAAAAGGCTTACAAAGTCTACAATTTAATCACTAATCAGGTTATCTATAGCAGGGATGTAAAATTCTATGAGACTATCTTCCCTTTCAAAAACAATAAGCTCACCTCTCTTGACACCAAAAGTAATGACAATCTGTTTCCCAATCATCTGAGTGAACCTGTGTGGGAAGATGAGATATCTTTGGCCATTACCTCTGATAAGCACATTGATCATGCTACTAGTCCTTGCCCAAATTTACAAAATATAACTGCAGTTCAAGAAGCTCCTGGTCCATCTGATAAACCAAAGAGAACTAGAACTGTTCCTGCTAAGTTCAAAGATTATGCTGAATTGCCTGCTTCTATACAAACCAACACTGGTTGTACCAGAATCTGCACTACTCCTTATCCTATAACTAATTATGACTTTTATGATAATGTATCTCTTCAATATAAGGTCTTTTCCTGTAATATTTCTGCTTCTGCTGAACCTAAAACCTTCAACCAAGCTGTCAGAGATCCTTTGTGGTGTAAAGCCATGGCCACAGAGCTTCAGGCCTTAGAACTGAACAAAACCTAGACATTACAATACTTACCTGTTGATAAGAATACTGTAGGGTGCAGATGGTTGTATAGAATAAAGTATAATGCTGATGTAACTGTGGACAGATATAAAGCCAGACTAGTGGCAAAAGGCTTCACTCAAACTGAAGGTACTGATTACTTTGAAACCTTTGCTCTTGTTGCTAAAATATCAATTATAAGAATCCTTCTTGCTATCACTGCTGTCAAAGACTGGCCTATAACTCAAATGGATGTTTCCAATGCCTTTCTTCATGGTGATTTACATGAAGAAGTATTCATGGATCTTCCTCCAGGATATACTTATGATTTACCCTTATCCACTACTCCTGTGGTTTGCAAATTACACAAATCTCTGTATGGTCTCAAACAGGCCCCAAGGCAATGGTTTGAAAAATTTTCTTCAACTCTTATTCACTTTGGCTTTACAAAATCTCAAAATGATCACTCTTTATTTACTTTAGCCAATGACAGTGGGTTTGTTGCCCTTTTAGTGTATGTTGATGATCTTTTAATTACTGGATCTAACCCTTCCATGATTAATGCAGTTAAGACATTCTTACATGCTACTTTTCCAGTTAAAGATCTTGGTCCTCTACAGTACTTTCTTGGGCTTGAAATTGCTAGAAATCATAATGGGATCTATCTGCATCAAAGAAAATATACCATGGATCTTATCAAAGACACTGGCCTGCTCAATGCTAAACTTGCCAGAACACCCATTGAGCAGCATCACAGATTGAGTACCAGTTGCAGTCCTCTCCATTCTGATTCAGCTTCTTATAGAAGACTTGTTGGGAGATTAATCTACTTAACAATCTCCAGACCTGACATTGCTTACTCTGTTCATGTCCTCAGTCAATTCATGGCAACTCCTACAGAAAATCACTGGCATGCTGCCTTACGATTGGTGAAGTATCTCAAAGGTAGTCCAGGGCAAGGTCTTCTGTTCTCTTCTAGCAGTGCTCTATGTCTTCAAGTTTACTGTGATTCTAATTGGGCTACCTGTCCCATTACAAGAAGATCAGTGACTGGTTATTGTGCCTTCTTGGGAGATTCTTTAGTCTCATGGAAATGCAAGAAACAACCTACTGTAAGTAGGTCCTCTGCTGAGGCTGAATATCGAAGTATGGCAAACTCTTACTGTGAAATCAAGTGGTTGATATCTTTGCTAAAGGATTTCAAGGTTGATACTCCTCTTCCTGTTCCTCTACACTGTGATAGCAGATCTGCTATGCACATTGCTGTTAACCCAGTGTTTCATGAGAGAACAAAACATATTGAGTTGGATTGCCACTTGGTTAGAGAGATGCTTCATCAAGGTTTAATTTCTACTAAACACATTTCATCTTCTGAGCAGCCTGCTGATGTGTTTACAAAAGCTTGGGATCTGCTCAGTTTTCTTATTTGATTGGCAAGTTGAGGTTGCAAAATCTGTTTACTCCTCTCAACTTGAGGGGGGATATTACTGCTACTGCAATTACTGAAAGTACAGGGCACACGGTCACTTCCCCTGAGAGTGCAAGGGTTGAGAGTGTAAAGTCTTAATCACATTCACATTCTATTAGCAGTTAAGTTTGTTTTATATATTCTGTCATAATGTATTTCATTTTAATAACTACTCTTTCTTTCTGACTTCAAGATTGTAAAGGAGAATTATTATATCAATACAAAGCTCTTCTTGTTCTCCATCTTTCTTTTAATTATTTCACATGGTTGTTCACCCTCTTGATTGTAATCGGCTCGAGGTTCGTTGTTTGTCAGATGTAGGTATTTGATTTTTTTTCTCTTTCTATTTCAATGTTGCTATTTTCAGCAAACCCTTACCCAAAAAACATTATAAGAAATTGGGTTTTTTTGTTAATTGATTTTAAAGTTCAAGATCAAGGTTTTAACTTTGTTCTCATTTATTGGTTTTGACATTCGATCGAGTTTAAGCTTTGACTGGGTTGAAATTAGAGATTATGTTATTTCTTTGTAGTTGTGGGTGGTGGTGGTGGTGGCAATAATAGGTGGAGGAAAGAGTAGCACTGTGATATATTTTTAAAAAGTAGAAGATGATGAAGAAGGGTAAGAATGTTTGTTTTAGTTATTGTTTTGTGGTGGTGATGTATAAAGGAGTAGAAAGACTGTGTTTTTGGTGGATGGAGCTTTTCAATCGAAGATTATGCTTCTGCATGTGTTTGTGAAGATAAAAGATCTTCAATCTTACTTGAATGGGGAGGTAAGTCACAAACCCAACAAAATTTTATGGGCAAACTCCACAATAGGTCCCTGTACTTTTAGCCCTTTCTGTGATTGGTCCTTTAGTGGCTTAAATGGTTCTTGTACTAACCCATTTTTGGGATTGGTCCCTCCGTCCAATTTCATCCATTGTGAAAGCCTAATTATTTTCCCTCTTTCCCATCTACCTAATTATTTTCCTCTCTTTCCCATTCACAAGACAAGGAGCCGAGTCAGCACATTAGAGTTAAGCTAATGATGTCCCAAGTAAAGGTGCTTGAGAAGCGCTTGAGAAGGTGGACAATCCTTCAACTATAGATTCACCAGGCACTATTCCAAGCGTGAACGTGAGCAAGTGACTACTTGACTACTGAGTAAAGAGGTGGTCACATCTCGGTCACCAAATCGACATCGCTTATGCACGTCGAAGGCCAACTTCTCATTCTCAGCACCGATCTCAACAATTTTTTTCTAATGCCCCATTTTCGGATCTGAATGTACCTCTTATTCACAAATTTAAAGAATTAATTAGCCTTAATTTTGTTTGTTTGATTGTTTTTTTTTTTTTGTTTAAGAAGATTGATTTTATTAATTGGGGTTATGGAATTGCAGCACTATCTCCTGGGAGACGATTGAATAATTGGGGAAGCAAAACTTCATGCTGTGCAAGAAGCCGGCGGCGGAGGTGATGGACGAGGGTAAGGCGCCGGTGGTGGGGATATCAAGAACGGGTTCCGGTAAGTGAGAACAATTGAAGATTTGGAGGCTATTTTTTTTTTAAACTTCGAATTGGAATTTCTTTGTGTTATTTCCTCCGTTCTTACCTCTTTTGGATCATTAATAAAAATAAGCTTCTTCCAGGTTTTTTCTTCTTCTTTACTGTTGAAATTGTAGAGAAGAATAGTTTATTTCTTGACTTTGATTGTTGGCTTAATCTCCACCGTTTGTTTGGTGGATTGAATGTGGTGGAACAATGCTATTTTTGGTAGAAGAAGTTTGGGATATTTTAAGAATGGGTTTGTCTAAATTTTTAAGTTAGGGGTTTTCTGGGTTTTTTCTTCAATTTTGAATTTTGTGGTCGTCGGCGATGGTAGTGGTGGTGGCAGCATGGTGGAACGATAGTGAAGGGGATTGGGAATGGAGTAGAAAGGGTTATAAAAATTTTTTTTAACTCATTTTATCTAATTACATCAATACCCTTTATTAGGTTTTAAAAATTAAAAATATTAGGGACATTTTTATCTATTTAAAAGAAAAGAATACATGGACTATTTTACCCTTGAACAAAATCACCTAAGAGGCACATGTGTATATGTAACGGCAAAAAATTAACATAATTGAACGGAAGGACCAATTGCTTTTAATTGAAAAGTACAAGGATTTAATTTTTTTCGAATTTCTGTACAGGGACCAATCCCAAAAAACCCAAAAAATCAAGGAACCATTTGTGGAGTTTGCCCAAATTTTAACAAAAAAGAGGAAGGGCAGTTTTGTCAATTTACTCATTTTGTTACATCCATTTGCTTGATTGGGGCAATTTTTAGAAAAAATAAACATACGTCTCAATTGTTGTGAGCTACATTTTCGTTTTATGTTCTTTCTTGTTACCACAACTCATATTATTGTTATTCAAGACTCAATTTAATCTTGTAACTTTTGAGCTGCTTTGAGTCGATTCGAGAGCCAAACAACCCGTGTTTGAGCTCTGTTATAACATCATAATTGTTTCAAAGCCAACTCGACCTAATTTAATAAACTTTCAAAAATTGATCATTGTGAACATGTTTAAACTCTCGTGTTCATATCATTAATTAACATATTATACACGATATTAAGACCAATTTAAAAGTCATGTGAAATTAGCAAAATAGATAAAACAAATAAATTTAAATCCAATATTATGGAGATTTAAACAACAAATAGTAAGAGATTGAACATTTTGTTTTATTTGGTACAAAGATTGAACCCTTTTAAATACTCATAAGTATGTCCCAAAATATTTTACCAAAAAAAAAAAAAAGTAAATAATACTCTCCGTTTTAGGTAAGAGTATATTATTTTATTTTAAGATATTTTAGGGTCAATTTTAATAATATTTATATATTCTTCCATTGTTAAAATTTTAAAACATGACTTTTTGGATGGTACGGACGTAGAGGGGGAAAAAAAAAAAGTACTAGTTGGAAACAAAAATCACAACAAAAATAGAAACAAAAGAAAAATGAAAAAGGAATGGGAAAAGGAACAGGAAAAGAAAAGCGAAAGAAATACTCCAAATAGACTGTCGCCGTCGTCTCAAACGAATATTAGATTCAAGTTTTGTCGGAATCTCACAACTGTCATCAGCATCTTTTTTCAGAGTCATTTCACTCCCAGATACAAATAAATATATTTACATATGTATATGCCCTAGATCTGGTTGACGATTTCAGAGTTCTCCCTCTCTCGTCAATCACCGTCTATGTAAGTCCTCCACATTTCAATTTCCATACCTTAATTTCAACTTCTGCTCAATTGTGTGTGCGTGTGCGTGGCTTTTCCAATTTTTTTTTTCCAATTTTGATTTACATATGGAAATTCATAATATTTTACAGGGCATATACATTTTCATTGTAATGTATATGGATCTGGAAATTGGAGCTGAATAAAATCGAAAAAAAATTGGATTTTGAGGGGAGGGGAGGGGAGGTTGGATAAGAAGGAAGGAGTGGGATTAGGGATGGTGTTTTGGGATGGGTATGTGAGTGATGAAGCGATGGGGACATTTGCCCCAATTGTGGTGTACTGGTTATACGCTGGGATTTATCAGTTGCTGCCTCCCCTTGATGATTACCGCCTTCATACAAGGAAGGAAGAAGATGAAAAGAACTCCGTGCCGTTAGGCTCTGTTATCAAGGGTGTGTTGCTCCAACAGCTAGTTCAGGCCACTGTCGCTCAGGCCCTCTTTATGGTAATCTCTTTCTCTCAATAGCTTCCTTTTTTTTTTACTACTTGTAATTCGGCTAGTTGTGCCTTTAGTTTCATTTGAACATTGCAGATTTAAAGATGGGGAATTGCTATTCCAACCCCCAAAATTGCTAAGTATACCCATTTACTTAGTTCACCCCTCCTCTAAATATTATACCACCTATATTACTAAGTATACCTCCACTTTTTTCCTATTTTACCCTTTAACAATAAACCCTCAATTCTCACCCACCCAAATTAAAACACTATCTACCCAACCCACTTCCCTCCCAAAATTAAAATACTTTCCATTTCTCACTCTATCATCTAATCTCTATCATCTCCATTTGTTTTGAAGCTTCATCCACTTCAATTTAGCTTCCTAAAAATTGCACAAAGTCAAGCCACTATTTAGGCTTGAAACACGCATTTTGGTTAAATTTTTTAATGATTTTTTGAATTTTTTGGAGAAAACTGCGAACGGAGTGTGCGGCACCCCCCGCCGCACGCCCTAAGGAATGTGCAGCAATGGTCCGCCGCACATACCTTAGGGTGTGCGGCCGGGGGTGCCGCACATACCATTAAGCGTGCGGTAAGGGGTGCCGCACATATCTTAGAGTTCTCAAAAATTTTAAGGATAATATAGTCATTTAAAATTGTGGCAATTTTGTAATAATGGTAAGAGGGTAAACTCAGCAATATTGGGGGTGGGAATAGCACTGCTCTTAAAGATGAGTTGAGGTTATGAATGGTAGAGTGAGGAAGTTTTTATTAGTTGACTTTATACTCTTATAAGTGCATGACTTTGACTTTGACTTGGACTTGAGAAATTAAATCAGAGTTGCGCCTCATTCGTAATGAAATTTGTATTGATATGTGGAAGCAAAGTTATGATGGATTCATAGTTATGAAAGGCGCTCGCCTTGGTCGCCCGAGGCGAGGCGAGGCGGGAGGCGAGGCATTGGCGCCTCAGTTTTGGTCAGGCGAGGCGTTTTATGAAAGGCGGGGTCGAAGCGTTCGCCTCTCTCGACTGGGAGCAAGGCGAGAGGCGCGCAAAGGCGACGCCTTTGTGACATGGCCTAAAACCCTAGCAGTTTGAATATTTTCTTTTTAGATCTGAACAAAACAACTCAATGTTTGACCAATCCAAGGCCACAGTAGTCTTCGCCTTGAGGAGACGAACAGATCTGTGCCATTTTCACTGCCGGATCTCGCTGGAAAAAGTTGCCGGCGCCGGAGAAACTTCGCCGGAATTGCGCAGACTAGGTCGCCGGCTCCTGCTCAGGTGAGATCTGAGAATGGTTGGCTGGTTTGAAGAGTACGAGATGGTTTCCTATTATTTTTAAAGAAAAAAATGTAGTTTTTGGTATAAATACTAAACTTAAAAGTGTTATTATTATTATTTGTGAGCTTAGTTACTAGAGTTAATTTTATTTATAACTAGTTTATGAAATATTTTATAATATATAATATTTTAAAATTATTTTTCCTAATTTATCGCCTTGCTCGCCTTTTAGTCGCCCGCCTCTCGCCTCGCCTTTCGCCTCAAAAAAGTACCTCTCGCCCGCCTCTCGCCTTCCGCCTTTAATAACTATGGATGGATTATATGAGAGCACAAATGTCTTGCAAATTTTGAGTATATTTCTTCGAGATGCAGCTTGAAACTTGGTGTGTATATGTTATGATTTTGAATAAAGATTAAAGTGTTCAATGCAAGCTTTTTCCCTATTGCCAGAGATTGAAACTCGGTGTATATTTGTTATGCTTTTGGTTACAGATTAAAATGTTCAATGTGAGCTTTTTCCCTATTGGCGCATAGGATTTCCAGAGGCTTGATTAGGTAACATTAACATGTAGGCCCTTGGTGTTTGTTTCTAGAGGGACACTTTTGGATGGGTTGTATAGTTCTTCATGTCTTTCATATGGTGAAACTTCAAGGAAAAGCTTTGATGTGGTGCTGTTGTTGCAGACCTTGGATTTTGTACAGCCTCTCCTTTTAAATCTAAGTACTTGACAACTTGTGCATAAAACTGGATAAGTGCTTGGAAACAGCTAATGTACCTGTGTCTTTGTTTCTTGTTACATAATGGGAGTAGTGGCTCAAATATTATGAAATGAGTGTTTGTGTGTCAGGCTACATCTGGTGATTTGAAATATTCCTAGGCATTGAATTTTGTGTATCAGGCTATGTCTGATGATTTGGTATATTCCTAGGAATTGAATTGTAAGTCTGAAGATTTTAATTAGTTGTAGTAGATGAGGACTTTACAGATTCATGTTCCCAGCTTTGTGGTTTTTAGGACGGGACAAGGCTATTAGAGGAAGGGGTAGATTGAAGAATATCTTGAGGTTCAAGATTGTTGGTGACTGTTAAGCTTGATTTTCTTTAATACAGTTATAACCTTCCTGGCTTAATGAAATACCAGAACTGTGTTTCAATGATTATGAGAGTGTTGGGTGTGCGTAGGTGGGGCTTTGATTCATGATTTGGGCCTTAAGTCAGCAATGTCTGAAGAGGCAGTTTGGCAGAATACCCAAAAGGGTTAGTGGAGATGAATTTAGTCCTAAAGTTGCAGACTCAATTACAAGTATTTACTGGTTGATAAGAAAACCTTCTCATCGGCAGGACTTGATCGAAGATTCTATCTCACATTATAATTATATTAGCACTGGAAGAGAATAAGCATACAGTATTTGGAGAGGGAAATATATAAGTAGGCAGACTAGGATTTAACAGTACTTACTCGTTCTTGTATTATCTGCTATCTTGAGTTCCTTCAATTGTCTAATGGGGGAATAAAGTAGTGCTGATGAGGGAAAACATAAAACCCATGTCAAGACTGTTGAGAGAGGCAGTATTTCAAGTGTGTTGATTAACCTGTATCTCCCAAGAAAAATTAAAGGTGGAAAGATATTGCAAGAATTAGTTTGAATTTGTAGATTTTAGCACTAGTTTACAAGATTCTGCAAAAGAGGCTTTGAGTTTGAAAATAAATGGATAAGCCTAGTTAGCTTCTTGTGTAGCCTAGTTGGTAAGAAACACCCAATTAGCATGAAAACTTGGTTAGGATCTCTTGCTCTGTGCTAAGTCGTTCCCATTTCCTGATGATAGATGGAGAATCAGAGGAAAAATCAAAATAGTAAAATACACAGCACAACTTCGACCACCTGCTAAGATGACTATAGCACAAGATCTACCGCTCCTCAAAGATAACTGTATGGAAATAAAGTATGCCATAACACTTAGGTGGTTTCGGACGGAATAGAATGGTCAATGGGATTTCATATCCATGAGATTTGGAATGAGAATAAAATCGGTCAACGCACACGTTAGGTTTGCAGGGAATGAAATGGAATGGGATTGTGATTTTGTGTTTGGTACGTGGGAATATCAAAGGAAATGGAATGAAAATACTGGTAAATCACATTTGATGAACACCAATTCAATTTAATAATGAAAAAGAACATACAACCAAATAATTGCAGCATACAAAATTTTTTTTTCATCCAAATTTATTCATTCCATCTCACTTAAATTATTCATCTGAAATTGATATTGTAAAAGAATGACGAACTGAAAGCATAATTACAAAATATTATGAATATAATCAATCTACAAGAGAGAAAACGTAGAAAGATGTAACAATTCCCTCCCAGCAAAAAGGGCAAAAGTAATACAAGAAAATAGAAAAGAAGTAGAGGAAAGAAGATGAACACTACCAAACCAAGAATAAGGGTAATCATTAGCTGTTATTGCCCATCATCAATTTTAATTTCATCTTTATCTCCTTCTTCTCGCCATTTCAACATCCCAATTAAATGGCCAAACTATCGACCTCTTCGTCTAGATTTTTCAATCTTCAAACACCAAAACCTTCTTCGAATCGAACCCTTTTATGTCGGTGTTGTTAAACTGATTTATTATTTTCAAATTGGATGTAGGCGATGGGATGGGGGATGGTTGTCGGAACCCTTGATATGCGGTGGCCGGAGAGCTGCCACAAAGTCATGAATGTCAGTTCCACCATCGCCGTGGCGGTGGCAACAACGGTAGGAACTTCAACCGATCAGATGACCTAAATGATGAAGAGAGTGAATGGCAGTGGAGGAGGACGACGGCCTAAATGATGAAGAGAGAGAACTGTTGTGGAGGAGGACGATGGCGGTCATTGGTGGGAGATGAGAGAGAGGAGACGTGAACTGGGCTAGGGTTTGGGATTACTAAATGATTAAGAGTAGTTTAGAAATAACATAAATATGATGAGGGTATTTTGGTCCCAAAAATACATTACGATGGACTGATTTTGAAATACCACCTCCCCCATGGGTTTCTCAAATTCCTTTATGTTAGGGATTTTGACATTCCCAAGGATGACATTCCTTCTGAAAACTTAACCAAACGTGTCAGCTGAATTTGGTCAACGGGAATTGGCCATTCAATTCCCTCTGATTTCGCAAACCAAATGCCGTTTAAGGGAATGGAAAACCAGTAAAATGAGGGAAAAATATATGCAACCTGCCCAAAGAACTTCTCGCCATCTCAGAGTCATTATTTTATAGGCACGTAGGTTTGCTCTATGCCACTTGGTTTATTGATTCTGGCATTCTTTGTTTTGTCTTCAACATTTTCCTTTTTGTGAGTTTGCTTCCATGCCTTCTGAATAAGGTCAAAACCCAATGTTACACCAATTTGCTGTATTAGTTGCTGTCATCTTTTGTTCTGAATGAGCCAGTGAGCTTTCCTTAACTGGTGTGTTTGTAGTGCTTTGAAAAGAATCTGTCTTTCCCAACCAATCTTGTGTGCATCAATGTCATACTAAGCCAAGTAGACTAGCACTGATATTGTCCCAAATAGGGTTTTAGACATTTGGGATGGTGTTCCAAACCCTAGCTTGATCAGCAGGACGACCTTTGTGTTGATTTACTCAAGGTCGTAAGCACAATCTTCTCAGAGAAATTGGAAATAGGAAAATAGCACAACCACATACGGCTTTAGTGCTATCTTTTCCACACAATATTAAGTAACCATATCACGTGGGCTGTTATTGCAATTGACTTTTCCCTCCAAATTCTATATATGATTCCATTTTTCCTAAAAAGTTTAGCTTCTTTAGTTGTCACCGGCTTGTGTCAACCAAACACAGACAAACTTTGACCTGAGCCAAGTTATAGTTTAACTATCTGATTAGGGAATGAGTGCTACGATTAAGAAACTGGTTTGAATGCTACTGACAATTGCTGTGAATGGAGACAAGATATTTGGGACATTTGGTCTGTTTATAAAGTTACTAATTGATAAGTTGGACCTTGGATATATCATGTGCTTCTTGCCAAAGCTTTGTTATCTGGATATATCAAGAGGTAGGATAATATGACCAAAATAAATGATACTGGTTGCTAAGAGTCATTACTTACTATTTACTTTTTGATGCTATCAAATGGCAAATTTCTTTTGTAAGTTTAGGTTTCTGTGGTCCCTACACAAGGTTGCGACCTTTTTTCTTGGAGACAGGAATTTTGTGAATCTGATGTGTAGAAACTTTCTCGAAGAAGGACCATGGAAGCAGGAGTTGATGGAACCTCTGTTTTTCCATTTTGCCATGAAATTTTTACTTCTTGTTTTCTTAATGGTGGGATCCAACGCGTTAAGTTCAGCCATCAATTTGTTCTAGAGATGCTGCCTAGTGCTAGAATTGCGGAGGTTGATCTGCCGAAAGGGGGCCCACGTTTGCTCTAAACCTTTTGGAGCTCGGTTGAAGCTCTTCCTGCATTGGCTCCCTACTTTTTACGCCGATTGTCATTAGACATCTTTAGGGATTGGGGATACTTTTGCGTTTCTTGTTTTAGTTTTTCATGTGGGAGTTTTAGCTGCCTGTCTACATAATTGCTCCCTTCTAGTTTTTTTCAGGCTAGAATAGAGAAATACTTTAGATACAGTGGGTTATATTATCCACCCCTAGAGCATAGATATAGATACAGTGGTGATTAGATTGGCGTCACTTTCATCTTTTGGATTGCCTACTACCATGTCACAAATTTGGGGTAAAAATTTAAATCTTAGCGAGGATTGTCCTTCACTTTTCTGTGAAGAAAGTGTTGTGGGGTATACTTGTCATATGAATAAAGAGTTGGCATCCTCAAAAGGCAACTGGGAGACCAGGTGAACCTATGAGGAGAAGAAGATGAGAAGGCCGTGCCATTTAACAATGAGGCAAGACTTGTTAAATACCAACTTTGCTGAGGCGAGGCAAAGAAACCTATTACCTCTATGTATTTCTCCTAATTCCTTGTTGACACCCCCCCTCCCAAAAAGTATATATATAGAAAAAGAAAAACAGAATGCACGCATGAAGAAAGGGAGTACTCTTCTGTCGAGTTTGCTTAGCCTTGTTCCCTTTTGAAGACAAAAATCAATGCATTCTTCTTAATACTTTTCCAGTGCTTTTATATCCCATGCAATCAATTTTGGGGTTTCTTTTCCTTCTTTTCTCTGTATGCATTGGGTTTTTGGAGTATGTCTGTAGATGAATATAAAGTCTTCCCCTTTGGAAGTGCATTCTTGCTAAGATTTTTATTTTGCATGCTTTTTGTCTGTTCACTTAAAAACTGCCTTTTGTTTTACGAATATTATTGTTCAATCTTCTTTCAGACAGGAAAATATAAGTGTTTATGTGGTTTAAGATTCACTGCCAATTAATTAAGACTACCATTGATATGCACTTCATTATGCTTTCTTAGTTTGTTGTTTTTTTTGGACATATTCCTTGGCAACATTTTGATTTGTAAAAGTTATATATTGAGTGTGCCTGCGACTGTAACCTCTTGTGCTTTCTGCTGCAGTTGACTTCAAGTACAAATTCTTCTGGGATTACAGCTCAGCCGTCTCTCCTCGTCCAACTTCTGCAGATCATTGTTGCAATGCTGATCATGGACACCTGGCAGTACTTTGTGCATCGCTACATGCACCAGAACAAGTTTCTGTACCGCCATATCCACTCCCAGCATCACAAGTTGGTTGTTCCGTATGCCATCGGGGCCCTTTACAACCACCCCCTTGAGGGACTCCTGCTAGACACATTAGGTGGTGCTATCTCTTTCCTTGTCTCGGGAATGAGTGCGAGAACTTCTGTGATATTCTTCTGCTTTGCTGTCATCAAAACTGTTGATGATCACTGTGGTCTTTGGCTACCTGGTAATTTGTTCCATCTCTTTTTCCAAAATAACACTGCTTATCATGATATTCATCATCAACTCCATGGCTTGAAGTACAACTACTCTCAGCCTTTCTTTCCTATTTGGGACAAACTTCTTGGAACCCACATGCCATACAGGCTTGTTAAGCGACCTGAAGGAGGTTTTGAGGCGAGACTAGTGAAAGATTGAATGCTCTCAGCCCATAACTCTTTGTATCATTTAAATTAAGCTTTGTAGGGATTTTTTTTTCTTCCCGTTGTTGAGGTGGTGCCACTATTGGAGGATTGTGCTAGCATTATCCTTTGATTTCAGATATTCAAATTATTCATTATTTTCTTTCCCCGTTGGTTGACCACTGTTTCCAGTTTTGTTGGTTTTGTTTTAGGTCACCGACCTATTGTAACTTCTGTCCGCATTGTATCGCCTAGTCTTTCTGTATTGTAATTAGTTTGCTGATGTTGCATATCGGCGCTGCTGTACTAAAACTCGAGTTTTATCTCTCTATTTCTCCAGGGGTTAGGACCATGTGGCTTCTTATTGACATTGCTTGGATTGTATCATTGTATGGATATGGGATCATTGTAATTTTCCTTCGTGATTGTTCTTCCGAGTTCCTAAATACTATAGCCAAGCATAAAGCAGTAGTCAAAGTCAAGATTACCTTTTCACTTAATTTTATGATCAAAGCATATCCTTTTCTTTTTCTCCTCCTCCGGAACTCCAGTTGTTTAGGATGAAAGGCTGTGTGGTATGTGTACAACTTGATTGCGGAAAGGTGATGAAGGAATATTTTTGAATATCTGAGAGATAAAATGAGAGAAAACTTAAGATGGTTTTCTACTTCGTAGAATAATGTGTGCACATTATGAATTGTGATAGAATAAATATCTTTTTTCTTAAAAACTTTTTATTCCTAATGTATTCCTAAGTTTGAAGGCCTAACACTAATTTTCGAGGTATGGTCGTGTCTAGCGATGCCCTCTTTTAGGAAGTTTTTCACCAACACAAGGGCTTGAGATTGAAACTTCTTGCTTAATCAACCAGAGTGACTCCTTTCCAATACCAACTTTCTTTGATCTGATCTTCAAGGAAAGAGAAGGATATACTAGTGTGACTCATCACGCAAAAAGGGGATCGGTGACCACATCTGATCTACGTGTGTAGTTTAGTAGAATTTCAACTGATGTTGCTGGGATTGCTCTTAAAGAAAGAAGATATGAATGTTTTGTCATCAACAGAAAACACCGTTAAGGAGGCTGAGATGTCCAGTAATAACCCTCCGGTGTGAGAATTAGCAATACTGCAAAGAGAATATAATGCTCTCACAAAGTATAGTTTTAATATAATTTGCGCGTACCGTTTGATGCCTCTGAAGCTGCTATTTATAAGAAAAAGTATGCAACCCTAGATAGTTTCGGAATAGGGAAGCACGTTGATTCCTTGTAACTTACGGGTTATGATACCGTATCTGCCAAGGAGTATTCTGGAGGTGGAGTGGTAATAGAATTCTACTTCAGTTGGGTTATGATTCCGTGTGAGATTCTGTTTACGCCGAGCTGGCTGGGTGATGTTGAGGTCGGCTTAAGATATACCCAGTTCGCGAGCTACTCCCGTGGTCGGCCTAGGATACACCCAGGTCACACGGTTTGGCCTGACAAGGAGGCCGGTGAACCCGATGTGTAAGCCCCAGGCGTTGGGAGTCGACCTGGTGTGTCAAGGTCCCTGTGTGAATCAACCTCGCCATGGTATCTTTCTCGGGCTTGCTCTGTGGGTGTTCTCGTCAGCAGCCACCTGGCTTACCTTGTCATGATGTTCAAGTGCCATGTATGGAGTTTTTTGGTCGAGGCCGTTAAGTGACTCATCCAATAATGCTGTATTTGACCTAGCAAAGTGGCAAAAAAGATTTATGTAGGCAAGGACAGAGCCAATTCAAGGCGAGGGCTCGTGCTCAAAATTTGGATCAATTTTTTTTTCTAGGGATAAGTGCACCACTAGTCCCTGTACTATGTAAAAGTCCACTAACAATCCCTGTACAAGGGAAATGCTCACCTCATACCAAAGTATGCATTTTTTGTTCACCGGAAGTCCCTGGACGTGACACTGTCAGTTGAAGTGCCATTAAGTGAGCACGTGCTCACCATGTGAGCTTTTTTTAAGGCAAAAAAGTCATTTTATAGGAGATGTCTTTTCCTTTCATCTTCAACCTTAATATCACTATAACCCCTCCACCCACCTCCACCACCATAACCACCTGTCATTCTTAGTCGCAAAAAAACATCTCACCCATTTTCTGATCAACACGCCACCCATCTCTCTCTCTCTCTCTCTCTCTCTCTCTCTCTCTCTCTCTCTCTCTCACACACACACACACACACATATACAAAAACTTGTCAGTATTCCCAATCCAAATCTTAAAAAATCCAATTATCCAATAACAAAAAAACTGAATTTACGAAATTACGTACTGATGAAGAAAGTGATGATGAGAACAATATACAAAGCCAAGTAGCCCGACGTAGTGGTGAAGAAAGTGGCAATAGAATGATACGAGACGACGACAGCGCCTACGGCGAGAAGCAATTGGATAGCAATGATTGAATATATTTTCCGAATAAATGACCACTGGAGCTCCGGCTGCTCTAACATCATCGGATACAGAGGTCGGCTTCCCGACTCAATGTCATTTTTCCGAAAGTGTTGTTGCCACATATTGAAATTAGATGCAATTTGATAAACTTTGATGTTGCGAATTTGAAGAAATTTAGAGTTCTAAGAGATCTTGGGAGTCTGAGAAACTGAATGACGACGGAGAATGGGGGAAGGGGTAAGAGGGTATATAAATGGAGTTTGGGGATGATGGAAATGAGAGAACGTTCATGATTCAGGATGGAGTTTGGAGGGTTAAGGGATGCTAAGGTTGAAGATGAACCGATGAAAAGAGAAAAATATCTCTTCTATGAAAATGACTTTTTTGCCCTAAAAAAAACTCACATGGTGCGCACGTGCTCACTTAACGGCACTTCAACTGACGGTGTGATATCCAGGGACTTCCGGTGGACCAAAAACGCATATTTTGGTCTGTAGTGAGCATTTCCTTTGTACAGGAATTTCTGATGGACTTTTGCATAGTACATAGACTAGTGGTGCACTTATCCCTTTTTTCTAACTACATGGTTTGCGTGGTTTTTTTACTCTCTTTTGGTTTCACTATTTTTTTTTCTTTATCGATCTTTTACTTTTTAATTAATCAATCACTATGAAATCGTGAACACAAAATGAATCATCTGTCCAAACAGGAACATGATGTTGAATATTGAAACAAAGTACGGATGAAGGATCGACGATCGTATATAAGAAAATGAAATGCTCTTCCTCAACAACTCACTCCTCCAAGCATCCAGCTAGCTTGTGCTCATATTTGCTCCTCTATTACTGCTCTGCTACTTTTTGAGCCTTCCTTGTGTAGTCAGTCCATTATCGGTAGGTGAATCCTCCGCAAGCATTTTTTTCTTTTAGTTTGGTAAATATGTTAGATTCTTTAGTGAATGTTCAAAAAAAAAATTATAAATATATTTTTACTTAACATTTATGTGCTGACACTTTTTTAATCGTTGAGTCCATCCACAACCGTTTATATCTTCTTTTAGAAAGACTAAATTATATTGCTCCATCGAGAATAGATCTATATGCTCCCTCCATTCTTTAAAAAAAAATTATGTTTGACTCTATACACAAATTAAAAAAAAGTGAATTGACTCGATTATAAATATTACTCCATGTTGTGTATTTATTTTTGTAAAGTTAACATCCCAAAAAGAAAATATTAGAAAGTAATCAAATTTTCTAGGAAGACCAAAAAAGAATGATAGATTCTTTTTTAAGAAATAGAGTAGTTTTTTCTTTTTTTTTAGTTGTATGCTATTCACTTGCTTCCTCCGTCCATTCCACGCAAAAAAATTCACTATTTTATTTTGTTATATTCACTTAAAGACTTAACTTTAAAAAATATACTTATAAACTTTATAACTTTTCAACTTTATATTTTACATGTGATATTTTTGACTATCATCAATTTATTGTTATTATGATCAATTATATTTATATAATTTCTCCGTTCTAATCAAATAGTTCACTTTTAATTTTTTTAGATCAACATAATTAAAGTTTGATCGACGATTTACATAAATTTATATATTTTTACAAAGTCATAAAGTTGTAATCCATTGCATTCTTAATGTAGTTTTTAGTGAATAAAATTTTATTTTTGAAAACATAATTAACAGTATGTAAAATTTCAATTTGATTTAGTCACATGTTGACTTTTAAAAATAAAAAGTAAACACTTTAGTTCAAACGAAAAAAATATTTCAAAATTATTAGATTTTTTAAACACGGATTATATTTGGTGAAACAAATTTGCTTAGCGTCCATAATTATTTTATGGGTGAATTACAGGCCGGTCCCTTTTTGGACATTTGTAATCGCTTCAGTCCACCATACTTTTTTTAAAACCAAAAAAGGCACTTTTGGGACGAAAAGACGATTATGCCATTAATGAAAGAAAAATACTCGCTCATCACTAACCTAATGCATCTCGATGCCCAATTTAAGGCATCTCGATGCCTAATTTAATAAAAGAAAAACACGCGCGCATCAGTAACCCAAGGTATCTCGATGCCTGAAATGTCCATCAAATTTGGCGAGGCGATGCCTGATTTGTGCAACCCAAAATTCAAACTTAATTTTATGTATTGCGATGCTTGATATGTGCATCGAATTCAATCATATTGGCATCTCGATGCCCAAGTAAAAGGCATATCACAGGATGCATTTATCTTTTATTTTTTGACGAAAATACTAATATGCCCTTAATATTCAGGTATCGGTATGCATAATCAAAGCATTGTGATGTCTAATTTCATCATCGCGATGCCCAAATATTAGATTGCGATGAACCAAAGCAGTTTAAGGCCCTTATTAATTTCTGCATCGCGATAAACATTTCCTGCATAGGGATTATTAATTGTTGCATCGCGATGCCTAATTCGGGCATCGACTGAATCGAAAGGTGGGATAAAGGAAACAGAATCACCAAGTAACCCTCCTCTATTCAATCCGTAGCTTAAAGCATTTTGATTTTAAAAAACGTCTACTGATGTAATATTAACTGATAAAATTTTGGCCAACAACACCATGTTTACGCAATCATCATCATTCTGAGTGTTTTAGATCGAGTGTAAAATAAAAGAGTTACATAAGATATTACAAACTGAAGCATTGCGTTTTCTATTATAGAGACGAACGTGTTTTAGATTGAGTTTTCAACGAATGTCTAAAATAAAGGAGTTGCAGGAAATATTTTTGGAAGAAATCATAAGGTTTACATAATAAAAGATTCACAGCAACATTTTAGTAATAATTTTATTAAACCGTCTTTTAGCAGTTAAAAAAAAAAATTGTGGACCGATAAAAAAATAAAGTTATAAAAGTGGACCGGTCAATAATTTTTTGTTATTTTATCATAGACAAAAAATTAGAGTGATTATTTTCAGTGCTTAAATTGCAAAGGGACTTGCTATTCCAACCCCCAAAATTACTAAGTATACCCATTTACTTAGTTCACCCACCCTTTAAATATTATACCACATATATTACTAAGTATACCCCCACTTATTTTTCTATTTTACCCTTGAACAATAAACCCCCAATTCTCACCCACCCAAATTAAAATACTATCTACCCAACCCACCTCCCTCCCAAAATTAAAATATTCTCTATTTCTCTCTCTATCATCTGCTCTCTATTCTCTCCATTTGTTTTGAAGCTTCATCTACTTCGACTTAGCTTCCTAAAAATTGCACAAAGTCAAGCCACTACTTAGGCTTGAAACATGCATTTTGGTTAAATTTTTTAATGATTTTTTGAATTTTTTGGAGGAAACTGCGAATGGAGTGTGCGACACCTCTGACCGCACGCCCTAACAAATATGCGGCACTGGTCCGCTACATATACCTTAATGCGTGCGGCCAGGGGTGCCGTACGTATCATTAAGCGTGCGATAAGGGTGCCGCACATATCTTAGGATTCTCAAAAAATTTAAGGGTAATATAGTCTTTTAAAATTGTGATTATTTTATAATAATGATAAAAAAAAAGTATACTTAGTAATTTTGGGGGTGAGAATAGCACTGCTCAGTTGCAAATTGAGAAATTGAAAAAGTGGCAGCGACCAGAAACATCTAGAGGTTTCACTTTTAGCGCTTCAACAAATTTCTCCCCGTATTATTTACAGAACAAAGACCTCCTCTGAGCAGAGCACAGAATCCACAATAGTGCGAGCGCGCGCGTGAGTTTGAAGAAGATTTAAGAAGAAGAAAATGAGGTACACATTTCTTCTGTTTACTGATAAACTTTTCTTCCTATCCTCCTTCTATGTATGTATATCTGTTCAATTTTTCTACTTCTCGTTTTCACTTGTTTTTTTGAATTTTAGCGGCGTGATTCAATCACTCTCTCTCTCTCTCTCACACACACACACACAAATTGTAAAAGAAGATGTAAAAGCTTTAGGGGATTCATGTAGACGTTCAGACCCATTTTGTTTTCTACAGAGAATGTCGTTCCTGATGACGCAGACGTTAGGGTTTTAGTTTTTTTTTATCGTTATCCCTCTTCTGCTCTTTCCATCAATAGATTTTGCTAGCGTGAATGCGTCATGTGTGCGTGTTGAAGTAATCATAGTTCACTCATGCTGACAATCAGTTATTTTGGACAATTATGTCTGTGTCCCGCTCACATAGGCAATCAATTATTTTGGAGAGTTGTTATTTGTGTGTGTGTGTTGAGGTAAGCACTAGTCTGTGTGTGTGTTACAGACGTGCAGACAATCAGTTATTATGGATGATTGTTAATTATGTGTCTGTGAGCATAATACCCACTCACACAGGCAGTCAATTATTTTGGACAAGCTATATTTGTTTGTGCATGATGTAAGAATTTATGAGTCAATACTAGTAAATAGATTTCATTTTTGTCTTCCGTCACTTTCGTTCAAGTGGCTGTTGCTAGGTGGTTAATCATTTGTGATATTCGGGGAAGCTAGTTTTGTACAATACAGAATTGTATTATGACTGGCATATGTTAACGTTTGTGAGTTGTATCACGTTTCATCTGTACTCGGGATACTATTCTAGAACTAAAAATATTGAATAAAATAGTTTTGTTGGTGCAAGGATTTCTTCAGAGTGGCAGGATGTTGTCAGATCATAAATGTGATGTAGAATTGTAGATAACTTGGCTTAAATACTGACTGTCTTTGTGGGTCCCTTTTTATGTTGAAGTCGGACATAAGGCTTCATGCTGTTTTTTGTTGCCCCCTTCCTCCTGGAGGGAAGTGATGTTGTGATCGAGAACTAAATTCAGCTTTCATCATGTATGCTCATATTATTTGATTCAATATACAAATACTCATTGGTTTTAGCATATGCAGTTACAATATATTTTTCTGAAACATGAAACTAATGATGGTTTAGTGAATGTCAAAGAGCGTAAAGTGGACATGTAAATGCTAGAATCTGCTGCTACCTGCTGTCTCGGCCTGTGTTTATTGTATATTTCAGGTTTCCCGAATTGCTGAACTGGCTGACAGTTTGCTACATGGCATGCTGTATTAGATGTGTAAACTAGAAATTGGCACAGATAATGATATTGTTCATGAAGCTTTTTGCTTGTTTTATTTGAATCTAACAACTATTCCGGACATGTATTTTTCAGCCGACATCCTATTGTCAAGTGGGCCCAGAGGTCTGATATACTTTTTATCACTATTGACTTGGCGGATACCAAGGATGTGAAGCTGAAACTTGAGCCAGAAGGGAAATTATACTTCTCTGCGACAAGTGGAGCAGACAATATACCTTATGAAATAGATATCAATCTCTATGACAAGGTTAACGTTAATGTAAGTGCTACCAGTATGCTTGTCTTCTGTTGGGTAACTTGTGACATTTAATTGTGGAAAAACGTGTGTGCTAACTAACAATTGCAGGAGAGCAAGTCTAGCATTGGGTCGAGAAACATTGTTTACCTTGTAAAGAAGGCAGAGAGTAAATGGTGGAGCAGGCTTCTAAAGCAAGATGGAAAACCTCCCCTTTTTCTGAAAGTTGATTGGGACAAATGGGTGGATGAAGATGAGCAGGATGAGAAACGTGAGTTGAATCTTATCGAATCGTCCCCCGTTGTAGTTGTTTAGTTTCAAATTGCCAGTGTACGTCATAGAATGTCTGAACACTGTATACTTACATGCTTTTGGTTTTTCAGCTGGACCCGAAATGGACCTTGGCGACATTGATTTTTCAGTAAGTAGGATGTTTATAAGACGAAGATGAGTTGTTTTTGGAATTTTGCCTGAAAGTTAATATTGGATTTCTTGTTTCCATTTTCCAGAATCTTAACATGGTTGGGGAAGGAGATTCAGATGCCGATCCTGATGGAGATGAGAATGATGAAGGTGAGTGACACTGTTTGATGCATCATAAGACATAAACATACTTTGTTTACTCTCTGTAATTGCAAATAATGCCTAATATGTGTCATGCAATATTAATACTTTCCATGTGTGTACTACTTGCAGAAGATGACGACAGCGACACTGAAGAGGAGATTAAAGAGGAAGTGACACCAGTTACTACTGAAGTAGCTGCTGGTAAAGAAGTTGAGACAAAAGCTTGAGTTCTTGTCTGGTTATGGTTCTTTACGAACTTGTCAATCTACATTAGTTTTGGTAGAATGTGAATGTGAAAATTTGTGATATTGGTTGGCTCACTATGATATGTACTTTAGAAGACATTGAAACTAAGCTTGGATACTCCTAGAGAAATGTTCTTTGATGTGTACGAAGTTAAATGGTTGATTCTGTTAGATGCCATCTGGTAGATAGGTTGCTTAAATTAGGTTCCTCCGAATAGGAGAGTGAATGGATGTGAAATTAACTGCATAGCTGCTGATTTCTGTCTGACAGAAGGCTGGCAACAGTGCTTAGGTTTGATGGCTAACCTTGTGCAGAGCCACTCTAGAAAGGCAGATTCTCTATATAGTTTTTGTTTGTTATTTTTCTCTGTCCAGGCTTTACTTGCGCTCCTTACATATCCTCTGGACTTTAAGCCTTCTATTCATGACATAAACCATAGAGCACGGCACGGACAACAGTAACTGTAAATGTATCTGAGTGGGGTCGACAATGTTACCGTTGTAGTGTAGTTCCAAGCTATCTGTGTAAGCAGAGGATGAATTACCTTAAACTATGCAATCTGTTATTTTAGCAGGTAAAGGAAATTAGGAGCTGCTCATGTTTTAGAGAAGTATAAATTTTAAATATTTTTCTTATTTTTTTTGGTATTCCCTAACGTTTGAAAAATGTGTCATCCATAAAAGATAAAAGATCCTACAAGTTGTTTTCCTCATTGCTGCTCTAACATCTGAAACTTAACCATCCATAAAAACTAAAAGATTCTACAAGTTGTTTTCCTCATTGCTTCTTCTATAACATCTGAAACTTACTGGTAATGCTGTAGGTTTCGTCCTTTCTTATCCTCTCGACACTTTTTATTCAAAAAGGAAAAAAAAAAAACCTTTCTTATTCTCTATACTTGTTCATCAATGTTTTAATGGTGATTCTGTTCGTTTCTTCTTCCTCATCTTTTGCATTTTCTTGCTACTTGCTAGAGCCTCTTTTTTACTTTTTCTCACATTTGTGTGCGTGTCGTGTCAGTTATGGTCAATAAATATGCACCTTGGCAGTTATGGTCAATAAATCTGCACCTTGGCATGAAAGGCGAGGCAGCATTGGTCGAAATTCTGGCATAGGTGCAAAGAAACTAGTATAGTTTACTTGTTTTTAAGAAATTGTACTGCAGGATTGGTTGAAATTTCGGTTGATCAAAATTCTGGCATAGGTGCAAAGAAACTAGGACCGTTTACTTGTTTTCAAATAGTGTTTTTAAGAAAATGTATTGCAGGATTGGTTAAAATTTCGGCATAGGTGCGAAGAAACTAGGACAATTTACTTGTTTTCAAATAGTGTCCAGGAAAGAAGCGAAGGTGAAAAAGAAACAAATACAAATTCTGTTCTATTAATTCGGACTTTGCAATCAGTCGAGAAATTTATCATTCCCAATTCTTTTATTAGAATATCTCTATATATAATATTCAATTTACCAAGTAAAATGTGGACCGTTCCTTTTGTCTTCACAAGGTAAGCCTGCAATTTTGCATACATTACATTTCAGCTGGTGTGGGGTGGGTTGGGGAGGGAAGTGGGGGTTATTTTCATTATTTACCCAATGAGAATGGTTCAAGCCTAAGACCTCATCGTCTCCGCTGGGCCACCCTTAGGGGTCAATTGCTGATGTTAACTGCGCTTCACAGATACCATCCTTGAGTCGATGAGAGAGGAACGCCTTAACTTTTCAGTTCTTGACATCTTTGGGTTGGTGTAAATTTATTTAGTTTTAAAAATAAAACTATCACTTTTATAATTCTAAGCGATCCAAAGACAAATTAAATGTGCTAATGACTCATGGTTTGTAGTCAATGACAATGTTAGGACTCCTTCAGCCCCAATTGAAGAGATATATTTTGATTTATTTGCAAATTACGAAAAAAAACTGAACAATTATTAACTTTCTAAAATACCCCATCACTATGTGGCCACAATTTCAAGTTATATTAGTTAATATGACAAGATGATTCTCAACCACAAACTCAAGGGTATCAAAGACATTATGGTAAAAAATAGTTTCTGAACAAGGAAAAGTACATCTTCAATTGAGATAAACTAAAAAGGAATGCATACCTCTTCAATTGGGTTAGACTTAATGTTCAATCCAGCTCAGAAAAGTACCTCTTCAATTGGGACAAACTATAAAGGAATGTGTATATCTTCAATTGGGTTAGAGTTAATGTTCAATCCAGCTCAATATTAAATCCAAATCCATTAAAACTAAAGCTGAGACATTTGGCATCAGTGGAATGTAGAAAGAGTCAACCAGTTGTATTATTTCCCAAAACAATGGCCAGCATAAATATACTAATAAAAATGGGAAGTAATAGCCACATTTCCACCCTATCAATCTTAGACCAGGACCAAAATGCTGAATTTACTTGAAATATGTCCCAATAACAAAACTAAGATTACAGCTAACCCCAAAATTCAACAATGGCAAGCTTCAACCATAATTCAAAATTCTTCAATAAAATGCACAAAATTCACAAGAAAACACAATAATCAAGTAGGAAATAAGGATAAATCCATAAGTCTATTCACTGGTAGTTCATGTGTAAACGAATAAATTTATTCTCTTGGAAAGGAAGCTCATAGGTAAAAATGAACCTGAAGAGGCTGATCGACTTGAGAGAGAGAGTGATCAGGCACGAGGCTTAAGGGAGCTGAAACAGCAGTCTCTGAGTATTTGGGAGGGATGCTAAGAGAGAGAGAGAGAGAGAGGAACGTTGTTTGCTCTGAGTTTCCCTCGTGGAAACCTTGTATCTCATAAATCCATGTATTATTAGTTGCCTGTTCACAACATGTCATGCAGTTGCCTACACTTTGTTTAAAAAATAAATTGAATTCACCAATAATCCCTACAAGAACAAGTTCCCCCCCTAAATCTATGAAATCGAGTTCGGTCCCTCACAATGATCTCCCGATCATAAACCTTTGAAACAAGCTTTATGAGCACATGACAATCTCCACATATCCGAAGATTCTTGTTCACCTGTATTGCACTCCCCTCACTCGTACTAATCAAAGCAAAAGCCACCGCCAATTTCTCACTATGATAACTCAATGCGTTTTCCTTCTCCTCGTGTCCTATATCATGCAAGACAAAATTAGTTTCAGCAACATACCCATGCTCTGCAATCCGAAACTTAATCTCATCTAGCTTCCTATAGATCTCCTGCCAATTTGAATGGCTCTGGTCCCCATTTACAAACTTGTGTATTACACCACCGGCTTCAATGTAGCTAAACCCGGGCACTTTCTTCACGTCTTTATCCTTCATTTCCTCCCTTACCCTCCTCACATCTTTCCACCTCTCGTGCGCTGCATAAATATTTGACAATAACACGAAATTTCCATCCTTCTGCGAACCCATCTCCACAAGCTTCCTCGATGCCTTCTCTGCTATATCCACATTCCCATAAGTTTTACATGCCCCAAGCAAAGTTTGCCAAAGCACCACATCAGGGGCTATGGGTATAGAATCTATAATATTGTACGCCGCCTCAAGACGTCCAGCTCTAGCCAATAAATCAACAAAAGTACCATAATGCTTGATATTAGGACTCAACCCATACTGTCCCATTGTTTCAAACAATTTGACGCCATCGTCGACCATACCTGCATGATTACAGGCACACATAGCCGAAAGAAAGCTCACACTATCGGGAACAAGACCATCTTTACCCATTTGTTTAAAAAGCTCAAGTGCTTTAACTGCATCCCCATTCATGCCCAAGGCCATGATCATGGTATTCCAAGTAATAAGATGTTTCCTACATTTCATATTTTCAAAAACCCAATAGGCCTTTTCAACAAACCCACATTTCCCGAACATGTCAATAACCACATTACAAACTTGTACATTCTCATCAAGATTCTCTTTTCTAATATAGTCATACACTTTATCACCCTCCCTTATCGAACCCAACTGCGCACACGCAGAGAGAGCCCCAAGGACTGTGACTTCATTCGGCTTTAAACCCTCCTCTCGCATTCCCTTGAAGAGCTCTAAAGCGTCATTGGGTCGACTTCCCTGAGCCAACCCAGCAATCATAGCATTCCAACAAGCTAAATCTCTGCTCAACATTTTGTCGAACACTTTACAGGCATCGTCCAAATCGCCTAATTTTGCGTACACGTCCAACAGCGTTGTCTGCAAAAGCACATCAGCATCAAAGCCATTCCGTACGACCTGAGAATGAATCTGCACAGCCTCGGTGCCGGCCAACGCACGTGCACAAGCCTTGAGGGCGAACGAGCACGTGAGGGCGTCGGGCTTGCATGGTGCACGTGACATGGTGAGATAGCATGCGACGGCTTCGATGGGTTGGTGACTTTGGGCGAGGCCGCGAATGATGGCGTTCCAGTCATTGGTGGCGGGGAATGGGATTTTCCGGAATATGTCGGTGGCGTAAGGGAGGCTGCCGGCGGAGGAGGTGGCGCAGAAATCAAGGAATTTGGAGCGGGAGGGGTATGATTGGAAAAGACCGTTGGTTACGAGGCAAGCTTGGAGTTGTTTGATGTGGGAGAGAGATACGCACTTTTGTAATAACGGCTGGATTTCAGTGAAGGCCATGCAACTGAGTGGCAGACTCGATAGCTCGTTCGCCAACTACTTACTATATGCCATCATTTTTATTTTTATTTTTATTTTGTTTTCACTATCCTGACGACTCACCGACCAAAAACCACTTATCTATGGCAAATTTCTAATATTGTACTTGGACATTAATCGCGAGCTAGTACTAAAATAAAATGAGACTTTCTTAACTTTAGTGAAAAAGAGAGATTGAAAACTTATTTAGGAAAGAAAGAATCATTAAGCAACTAATGTGTCTGCTGAATTAATTACTTAAATGGTGTTTTCAGGACAGTGTACGCTGCTAATAGTGGTTTTTTTTTTTGGTTTAGCAGTGAGGTGGTGCTCAGGTTGGCTTGCGCATACCTCAACTAATCCACATCTCTGAGCTGGTTAACGGCAGTCATCCACGCCAAGTCTAAGGGATTTATGTGTTCAGGTCAACATGAATAACTTGTTTGTATTGTAAAATGGCAAAAACTGTAAAAGTCGGCAAGTGGTGTGGATTTTAAAGGTGAAGACGCTGAATTCAAGTAAATTTGTTGGCAGTTCTAGGGATTATGTTTTAGAAATTCGCTCTGGCAGTTATGCCATCTTGAATATTGGCAGCGAGTATTAGGTAAGAGGTGGCGAAAGCATTATCTAATCTCTCCTTTGGCCTCAATTGCAAGTTACCACAAACCTTGATTGAGGACTTCTGGGAGGAAGAAAGGATTGTCAGTCAAATAGGGAAGGACGAACGAGGAGCCATGAATCCGATGTAAGATGGGTTCGTATACACGAACTTGCAACAGATGACAAGACAGGGATTAACAGGCTTTGGCATTTCTCCCAATCTCCTAAAATTCTGTTTTTGATTGAAAAAAATCATTCATGCGACATTTGCAGTTGATGGAGAAATGGGATTCTAGTTGCTCTTTTCTTTCACCAATAGAAAAAGTGTCGCATGGCATTGGTTTAAAATGCAGCACAATTGTGAATAAAGCTACAATCAATCATAACCAAGTAAAATCTGAGAAATCAATCATTGTCACACACGTAGCTGTTTGTAAATTCCTGAAACAGAAAATTCATTTTCACTTCACTTCATTTCGTTTCCTATAACTTTGGCGAACTAATAATGTACCAAGAAACTCTACTTCAATTTCCTTTAATAACAAAACTAGTGAATGCTCGAGAAAGTACAAGTACGAAAGCACAAGTACTATGATAAGATAACTATGAAAAACTGAGGACATGATTTTGTAAAGTATCCCAAATAATCAAATACCATTGCATCTGCTACGAACATCAAAAGCATCACAAAATATTCCAAAATGATCGCACATGATGTTTATAAAGATGAAAAAAGAAGCTCATTAATAGGAAAAAAAATCCAATCTCAATTTCAAGAAATCACACATCTCTGCTGTCAGGTAGTCTCATTTGTAAGAGCTCAGCAGGTGGACGTAAAGTGCAAACCATTTCTTTTGTCTTCCCAAAATAAACCTGCAAAAGAATTCCATGTAACACAACTTAGTTCTGGCCTGTCTTACGTCAATGGGGGATCCTTTTATAAATTATTGCTGACTATAAATATTATTCTCTCTGTTCCATAAAACGAATCCTATTTTGCATACTACTTTATTCCAAAATGAGTCCCACTTCCAAATATAAGCTATACATTTCATTATTTTTCCAATTTTTTTTAAGTAATACTGAACTTACAAATTACAATCCAAGTGTCCCCAAAATACTTCCAACTTTCAAACCAACCTATCAAGGATGTTTAAACTTATCTAATCAGACTTCAATGAGAATTGAATCTCTCAAACCACCCAATCAAGGATCTACACGTCGGGCTGGAACTTTTTTCTGGAATACACTGGTTGGATCTTAAGTATTATTCATTTTTTTCTCTTTCCAAAAAAGATGATGTTGTTCTCAAGTATCATACAAAAAGAAGAAGATTTAATTTTAGTGCAATTGAGATGTTTACTCTGAATGGAAGTGGAAAACTAGCATACAATTTCAAACATCAAAAGAAGACTAGCCTACAAGTCAGGATACCTGATCTAGTGAATTCCTCAGCTTGCCCTCCATTTCTTCTATCATTTTCCCCATGTTACATAGATGGCCCTCTGCTACTGAGAGGCGCATCTTCATCTATCGAGAAAGCAAAGAGAAGAGTAAGAAAAGAACATAAGAGGAGTGGAGTTGGGGCATCTTTAAAATTGATGTATATCCAGAATTGATTTTCAAATATCATGCATGCACTTCTTGGCATAATGCTACCAGTGAGAAAGTGGAGATGGTAGGTGTGATCACAGTGATTAACAGGTGTGAGCATACAAAACAGCCAAATACTGAACGTTGCAAGGACCTGAATGTCAAGTTTCTTGATAAATCTGATGAAAAATGATGATATACCCTGCAACTTATGAGGAGGTAATGAAAAGCTACATTAATGGAGAAAAATGCACCCTGGAATTTGCAAAAATGGGCGTTACCCGTGCTTGGTCATTTGAAAGAATCAATAAATTAATATTAGATTTTCATTTCAAGAGTGGTCAAATTGACTTTTAAAACTTTTCTACTGTTTTTGTAGGAAAGAGTATAAATTAACATATATCCTAGGCATAACCAGCAGGAGGTAACAACCTCCACCCTGGTAGCTTTTTGAAAAAATTCCTTCAAAGAGTTTAATAAGACTTGGAATGGGCAGCAGTGGGTGCAGACTCCAATTACCACCAATATCATAATTCAAATTGGAATCAGATTGAAAATACCTGTCTCCGAAGTGATCCTGACAAATTAAATGTGCCTGATGACTCATGGTCTGTAGTCAGTGACAACATTATAGTACTTGTTAAACAGTATTCGGCTGTTCCTTCCTCCTCTGGCCCCACCTGAAAAGGTATATCAACAGTTCATAAGCAGAGGATGTTGGATACACTAATCTAAAAGTAAGAAGAAACAACAGAGAGGAAGATAGGGATGAGAAAGGGGTTTTAGGTGGGTGTCGGTATGTGTATATGTGGGGCATTAATGTTCTTTTTTCTCTTTCGAGCGTGTGGTGTGGGGAGAACTGTCCTAAGGTGTATGAACTTTACTAATCATTAAAGTAACAATGAAGTATATACCTCAATAACATGTATAGCATCCCAAGCTCCCTCATGCAGATAACCTCTTCTACCGTGTCCAGATTTTGAGCCATCTTTGTATTGAAGATACATTGCAAATTAGTGGACCGCAAGAAACCTCAGACCACTAGTTCAAGTGAAACTCTTACCTTTCTTAATCAAAAAGCAAGCTACAAAACCTTCATTCTCATCTTCCCACATATATACTGATGATATACCACCTTCATAATACCTAACAATACACTGGTTAATCAAGCTGCACACAGTTTTTAGTAAACAAATATAACAGCAATGTATAAATATTGTTCATGAATAACTGTACGTTAAAATAAATTGCTCCTATGAACAAGGAGCATAAAAAATGAACGTTGAAAAAGGAGAACATGTTTTGAAATGAGAAACTTGAGAAGCAATTCACAGATATTAGAGAAAACATCGAAAAAATAATAATAATAAAGAAATCAAGGACGAGGTAAGTAAAGGACCTCACTGGTCACGATATACTGCAAAGACATCATTTGCTTCCATTTCAAGTTTCCTCAATTCTGGAGTTGGGAGAGGTCCATCTTCTAATGGAGGATGGTATTTATTTGACCAAGGTGATCTACAAGCAAATATCAAAACATAAGACATTACAAATGAGTAATAAAAAGAACTTCAATCTAAACGTAGATGTTGAGCACAGCTAAGATTAAGTTGATATCCCTTCAGAAACCTGACCAGACAATTCATAATGCAGGAAAAAGCTTTGTCAACGAGTTGCTATTGCTACAGTGAAGTTCCTAAATCCCTTTTGAGACAGGTTGTAGCAAGGTGTAACACTGTAACCAGAACACGATCTTCATTATGTAGATTGAGATGTATTATGTAAATGTGAAAGGGATATTATCTTTACATGCCAGTGAATATATTTAATAATCCTTTCAGAAGTAAATAAACAATAGCCAACCCAGACCATCCTGTAAGCTATATGGCCATTTACATTCACAACACCTTGGAAGCAAATATGATAAAGCATTTACCTGTAAGAATCAGCATCTCTGTTATACTCGCACAATATGAACTCCTTCCCAAAGTCCACATCACATATGACCTGGTTTCAAATGCAGAACATAAAAATATATTGATAACGGGACAAAATAGAAAGATCTTACAAATAAAAACCTAGAGTTAGCTGGAAACAATTAAATAAGCTAGCTAAAGTTTATCAGATGACATCACTTTCACTTCCATAAGATGCTAAGAAATCAACAATTTTTGTTACACATTGCAAATTGCCACTAGTATTCTCGGTCAAATTGAAACGATAGTGAAATTCTTTTTTTAACTTAAAATAGTTCAGATGAAAAAAATCCTTGGTATATTTATGATTGTTCAGATAAATATTAAAATTGGAGTCAGACAGAAAAAATCATATGCCTACGTGATGAACAGTACAGTGTGCGGGTAAAATACATATGTATGGACCTGGATAGCCCCTTGTTAACATTTTGGGGCTTCAAGAGTATAGAGAGAGGTTAATATTGATGCCCACCCCCACCTCCCCACCCACCCCACCCAAAAAAATGCAGAAATTAGGCAGGGACACCCCAGACCTACACCGTAAGTGGCATTAAAAAAATTTCATTTGACCAAGTTGAGTGATTGAATTTCACCCTTAGCCTTCTAGAAGCCTATATGACCCATAATTGATCATCGAATTCCGATCTTGTTTTTCTTTTACCTCTCCTCCCCCGTCACCTCCGCCCCTCCACGAATTTCACCTAGACTACTACCACCACATCCCTAAATAAACTTTAAATCATCATCATACCCACCACAACCACTCTCCATTACCACCATGAGTTTTGCCGCTCAAAACTAGACCATTTCAATCATGTAATCTTGCACAGCAATTTAAATAATTAAGATGAAAGATAAAGGATCTCAGCGAAGGTTTTTCCCTTTACAGAAATAACACTTTCAATCCAGATTTATCAAAGAGGCATGAATAAGGAAGCGTACTGGAACCCACCCACACTAGCTTCTTTTTTTCCTTTTTTTTTTTCATAAGGTCTTTTTATGTATAAATAAGAGCACGTTTGTTCGTGCTTTTTGGCCAAAACGCAGGGTTAAAACGCAGCTTATTCCTTAACTTAGCGTTTCAATGCTGCGTTATCAAAAGCTGCGTTTTAAAACGCTGAAATTCCTAGCTTTTTTCCCAAAACGCAAATTTTAAAACGCAGTAAGGAATAAAAAGCTTCGTTTTGACATAATATCCCAAACGTATTTATAAATAAAAAAGCCGCGTTTTAGAAACGCTGCGTTTTCAAAATAATGCGTTTTCAAAATGCTACACCAAACGGGCTCTAATTCCAATAAACTAGTAACATTTGTATTTCTATATCTCTCTCTCCTCTCTCGTTTTTTTATCCCCTGATAATCTTTTGGATTGCAAATTGGGGATACAAAGCAGCTATCAAAGATGCATCTGGTTTCTTGAGCTGATCAATTTGAAAGTCTTGGTCATTGGAAAGGTCTTTTGGATGTTTATATATTAAATGCAACATCATCTGGATTGGGGTAGGTTATCTATTCATCTGGAAGGTTATTATTGTGCATTGTACACCTCTTCCGGTAATCATTTTATTTTTTCTTTAGTAGACTTTATATATATATATATATATATATATATATATATACATACACGCACATGCATACTAAATATTTATACGAGTGTGTGTGTGTATATACTCCCTTCGTCTTGTTTATATTGGCCACCAGACGTTGTTTTAGAATTTCTAATAAATGCCACAACAACCAATGTCTAATACCATTTGTACCCTGATTTAATGGTATTGGAAATCAGCAAGAAGAAAAGAATTTGAGTAAATACTTAATTTGGCTAGGGGTGTATTGAGAAATTAGTCACTAAAAATGCATTGGAATTTTAAGTGACCAAAAACTTTGAGATAGCTAAAAAAGTAAAGTAGGCCAATAAAAATGAGACGGAGGGAATATTAGTCAAGCCACAGTTGTTAAGATTTGATAACTTAAGATATGTTCTTAGGGAAATTTGAGATACAGTAAAAACCCCCTGAAATCTTCACTTTAGCTGTAAATTTCTTGTTTATTGAGGTCTCGTTTCTGATTTTTCAGAGCCCCAGTTGTTCGCCACTTAACCCAACATTTGTTAACACCCCATCCAGTCACATCCAACAGAAGCGCCCTGTTTTGGTGATTGGTTGCCAATGGTAGCAAAGCAGGCTTGGAGCAGTGTAGGGCAGTAGGGGGAGGAAAAGATAAGGCGTATTTGGAACTAATTTACCCTCCAACAAACACCAAATGTATGTTACTTGGACAATCCGGTGTCCCTGCCTATTTCCATTATTTGGGAGGCTGATGTTACTTGACCAAACTTCAGAGGAGGGAACCCAAATTAACCCGCATGGAGGGCCAATTTATGGCTAGAATGTTAAAAAGATTGTCTCCCCCCATGCAAAACCGAAGAGAAACAAAGTAAAACCCACACTAAACAGCAATGCTATAAGTAAAAATATGATGAAAATAGAAAATGGCATCATTTCAAGAATGGATGTCATCTATGTCATTGAGCAGAGCAACAATGGCTCAAGCATACGTGTACGAATTCAAAAGAATTGAAATCAAACAACCTACTAAAAGAGTAAAACAAATTAAAGAAGGCAATGTGCACACTTTGTCTAATGCTGAATTCGACCTCAATATTAACTCCAAATATGTTAAAATTAAAGCTGAAACATTTGGAATCAGTGGAAGGTGGAAAGAGTCAACCAATTGTATTATTTCCATAAAAACAATACCCAGGAGAAATAAACTAACCAAACTTGAAAACTGAAAGGAAATTCATATAGAATCTAGTGGAAAGCCTGCAATGTCAAAATAAGTTTCTGACCCATAAAAACAAGCACCGTATATACCTTGGAAGAAATCTAAACTTAACTGCTTAAAAGGAGCAAAACATGGAACTTCTAGATGGTGTTTGATTTATTTCATCAGCAACCAAATATTATGGCAATTACAGAACCAGAACTCAAGCAAGAAACCCAAAAGAAAGACAAACAGAACATAGCTATCATATGAACTATGTATTTGAGAAAAGAAAGAGTTTCAGAGTCTGTTCTCAGCTTGAAAATATAGGATATAAGAAATCCATGGACAAACATTTGGAAGCAAAACAACAGCAAAAGAAGGACAGGAATCCCAACTTTGACTCAGGATCGATTTTCAAGTAATCCCACATGTAAGTGGTTGACCTTTGACCAATCACATATTAACACAACATTCGTTTGGAGGCAAGACCAAACCAACACCAAATTCAGTCAATATGCAGCAAAATAAAAAAATTAAAAAAAAACAAAACTATAACTCCCCCCCAAACTTTGGAAGCAAAACAACACCAATATTAAGCCTAAAATATTCAATAAAGTGAGCTATAAATGAAGTTGAAACCCTAAAAAAGTTGGGAAGTGATAGCCGCATTTCCACCTTTATCAGTGCAGGACCAGGACCAAACCAACGAAATTCACTCGAAATACAGCTCAATAACAAAAATGAGATTATAGCCAGCCCCAAAATTCAATAATGGCAAGATTAAGCTTCCCAAAACTTCAAAAAAAAATTAATAAAATGCTCAGAATTCACCAGAAAACACGAAAATTAAGTACAGAATAAGGATGAATCCATAAATCTATATAGAAATGAACCTGAAGAGGCTGGTCGACTTGAGAGAGGAGATCTGAAGAATGATCAGGCAAGAGGCTTAAGAGAGCTGAAAGAGCCGTCTCAGAGTGTTTCGGAGGTATCCTTCTCATCAATCCCATTGCCGCCTCCATTTCGTTCTCCGCCATTTTCACCAATCCCCAAGCTTCTTCACCTATACACGTTCACATACATATACACCACAAGATAGCTTTAGAGAGAGAAAAATTGGATTTTGCAAAATTTGTAGAAAGAGAAAGAGAAAGAGGCGGGGGTTGTTTGATCCGAGTTTTCCTCGCGGGAACCTTATAATCATCTAACAGCGATTTCTTTAATTTCGGACGGGCCATATCTTTTTGAATTGTTTATCCCCAATATTCAAATCCGGCCGTTTATTATATGATTAAGCAATCACGGCCGTTCAATTAGGTTAAGCCTTATCATTTAGTTGGAATTTATTTTTCTCCTTTTCTGAAATTAGTGTCTCTGCCATGTTTTTAAATATTTTTCTGTATACGGATGTATCAGACCAATAATGTACTCAATTTTCTATTAAAAATTTGGAGCCCGTTAAAAATATCAAAAAGCAAAACCAAATATTTCACCTAACCTTTCATCTTCTGTTCGTGCCGGTTGTGTAGTTTTTTTAAAATGCTGATTTTTTAAAATGTATTTTTCTTTTTTATAAACGTATTTGAGATATTATTTTATAAAATATTTTTTAACAGCATTTTAAAATCTATTTTTTGAGAAAAAATTATAAATTTCAGCGTTAAAACGCAGCTGCGTAACATTGAAACGCTAAGTTGATGAATAAATTACATTTTGGACGAGTGTTTTTAGCCAAAACATAATACCAAACAGGCTCTTCAAAGTCTTCTCAGTTGGTTTTGTGCTGTTACTTAAAACAAATTTTCTGTTGTTGTTTTTTTTTTTAATACTCTAGTTTTTTCGGTTGATTCTACAAATTGCTTTGAACACATTCTTCGACAAGTTTCTTCTCCAAATAGGGATTAAAACGTTGATAGATGGAGATCGATCCTTGGATTTTAAGTGACGATCGAAGCTTGTGTCATTTTTCTGGAGCTTCATGTCCAAGTCATTTTTTTCGCTTGTAAGCCTAATATTTTTGATAAATTTATGACTCCTCCTTATGTCTTAGGCCAAAAGTGAGATCATTGGTCCGGTACTAAATGTAGCGTTAGGTAAATCGTCATTAAAAGGACTTTTGGCACTCCTCAAATAAAATTCAACACCCCCCCCCCTCCCCAACAACACAGAGAAAACCTGACCAAAAGATACCTACATTCCAAAGCTATAGTTAAAAAATGAAAAATTGTACTCTGTTTTAAACTATTGTCCTAATTTGACATTTTTAATCAAATTATGTGTTTTTGAATAAAAATTTGACGTATATTTTTTTTTTAAAATTACAAAACATGTAATTTGAGTACTTTTAAAGTATTTCGAATTATATGTTTTGTGATATTGAAAAAGTAAAAATTTATATGTATATATATATGTATGTATATATATATATATATACATCAAAATTTCATTTTAAAAATAATCAGATTCAAAAAAGTTAAATAAAATAATAATTTAAGAATTGACAAATTATTTAATTGTAATGCATCAATTTAGCAAGATGTCCAGTAATTGAAAGAAAGATAGTAGTAACTTTTTTGGCATAACAATCATTAATCACCAACATCAATTAGGGTTTCGGGTGGCAATGATAATCAAGTGTTGTGATTGTAAGTCAATGACCATCATTAGACCAAGTATCATATGGGAATTGGGAAGTGAGATATTGAGTTAGTACAGATGGGACCTTTCTAAGCTTTTTTCGCTTTTATCTTTTGGAGCTATATTTTATTTTTCTTTTTCTTTTTTGACGTGATAGTAAAGTCATTTGTTCGAGCACCTCGACTTAATCTAACTCTTTTTGACGAGTCTAACGACTCACCCCTTACATTTGGTTTATGTACTTGACTTAATCTAACTCTTTTGACGAGTCTAATGACCCATCTCTTACATTCGGCTGAAGTTATTACCAAAATACTAACCACAAAAATCAAAACAGAATAAATAGTCTAAAAAACAAACCCACCATTTGCTCTCGGCCTAACCCTTGTGATTTTTGGATTTACTTCTACTTGATGGGTAACGAGGAGTTGATTTGAAGGAACGACTAACCAACCCACTATCCACACAACACATGCACCCCAAAAGCCAAGCAAAAGTGATTGTGATAAATATATTTCCTTCATCTTTCCAAATGACCCACATGCTGGCCGAAAGCAGTTATCATTGTAATGGCCTTGAATTTTTTTTTTTAAAGATTTACTGTCTTCGAGCCCATTTGGTCAGACATTTTGACCAAAACTCACGAATAAAATAGAGCTTATTTGTAAAATTTGCAATTTAATGGTGTGACAAAAAAAATTGTACTTTCAAAATACAGTTGCGCTTTAAAGCGCTAAAATTCCCAATTTTTCTTAAAAAAACATGTTTTAAAACATTGCTAAGAAAAAAAAGTTGTGTTTTAAAATGATATCTAAACACATTTATAAGAAAAAAACTTCAATTTGCAGAATCTACGATTTTAAAACGCTGCACCAAACGGGATTCGACCTGACTGCTGATTTGTTGGATACTGTTTGGTTGTTGGCACCACAAATGACTTTTGATAGAAGACTTAAAGTTTACTCGAGGAGATAAATATGTGAAAAAGAGACATACAGAATATTTAGGATTCATCTCTAAGTAAAATTGTGTTCGCAAAATTACAGAATAGATACATACATTTCAAAAATATGTGGCGCGAATAAAGAAATTGATTGTACAGTACATACATCATGAGCAGAATTAGGCAGGCTCCGTAATTTTACGGTCCATGTCATCGTGATGGTAAATCAGCTTATTTCGTGTTCCTGAAATCAATTTTGTACGCCGCTCTTCATAGGATGCTGGAAAAGGTTCAAGGATCAGTGCAAATCAAAACAAATAACAGCACAACTACATGGCAACAAATATGTTGAGGAAGATTAAGAAATTTGAATGACAACTCTAAAATATGCTCTTCAAGTCATACATAAGTAAAACCTCACCATTCAACTTTACTTGCAACAAATTAATGACTGATGCAACCAGATTACAAGTCTAATAATAAACATTATCTAAATACATGCTTTTAAAGGGACTCCTGTTAACGGTAATAGTAAACCTCAGATGAGTAGCTTTACTAAAGGTGCAGCGCCCATTTTAAACCCGTTATTACTTGATTGTTATGGAATTGACTAACAATACCTTAAAGCGTTATTACTTGATTGTTATGGAATTGACTAACAATACCTTAAAGCGTTCTCATAAAAACCGTCTTCCTGAGATCAGTTCAAGATAAGAAAAACAAAGACACCATCTAGTATTCTGCACTCTTTAAAATTGAAAGATGAAATACTCTCATCTCAGCCATAGCCACTGCACTAAAGTTCTTTTCCCATGTTAATGTATTCGCTTAATCCATTCTTTGGAATCGAGCAGAAGTACTTTAGTAACCAACCATAAACTGCAGACAAGAAAATTTCACAAATGCAAAATACATTTTAGTTACAGGATGAGAAGACTCACGCTCAGTAGGCCGTGACATAAGAGGAATATGAGAAGCCCCTTTCCTTTTCGTTCTATTGCTCAATACACTGCCATCTGCACATTTGAACTTCTCTCAGAAATGCAGTATATAGTGAGGACAAAGTTAAATATAATGAAACTGGGGAATGCTTCATGCACCGTCTTCAGTAAGTGAAGAACTTAGTAGAGCCTCATGATAGATTGATGCTTGGAGTTTGTACATCCGACATTCCCTCTCCAGGTGCAACTGCAAAGCTTGTCTGGCGTCTAGCAGAAAAGTCATTTAACATTCAAATGACCAATGAAGAATATGGGAATGTCAGCCAACTCATTAAACAGCCAATCAAAAATCAGAAAAAAAAAAAAGTGTAATGTGCATAGCACATTAAAATGAAGCCTATAGAGAAGGAAAGGATGAATTCCCTCACAAAGAAATCAGCTTCAGCAATCAATCAACTTAGCTTATACTTTGCTGAACCAGATGAGACCAGGACATTGCCAGCGGCTACTGAATAATGGTTCATCTTAAATGGGCCAGAATCAAAATATTCTACAAATATTAAATCAGCACCCGTCCGTACTTTACATAATACTCCATATATAACTTGTACATTGAATAAATGTCTAGATTATTGTCTTGGAGAGAGGAAAAAAGGGTGAATGGCATCATAAACGCGAGGCAAATACCTCCATTTTGCTTGTCTAATCTACACAAATGCCCAGGTGCAAGACTCGGAAGAATTAACATACCTGCAAATGAATTTTTTTGGGAGTAGGACATAATGACAACTATCACTGACAAAAGAGAAACCCAAAAAGTTTTTCATGAGAGAGAGAGAATCTGGATTAGAAGGCGATCTTGTTACTGTCCAGCAGAACAATAGTTAAATCTGAAGGACAACAAAGGAGAAAATCATCTTTGGGTTAAGGAATCTTTCAGTAATACTTAAATAGATCTTAGATAGATAAAAGACAATACATGCAGAACTTTATACATGGGTCATCAAAACAGGTGGTGATTGGGAACGGTAGTTGATGATAATATTCACAGTCGAAAAGTGATTTCGGAATGCCTCATCTTCTTTTCCAAATTGTACACATTAAACCAGGCAATTGCCATGGAAAACCAATACAAGATCAGCTAATATGGAGAGCAGAGAAGAGGAAGGGATTACTCCCTCCGTCCCAAAAATGGTCCCCTTTCTTTATTGGAAGGTCAACCTAGGAAAATATCAAATCACTACTTAACATACATTTATTATGTCTTAGGTAATAAAATTTCAAGGATTGATATAATATTAAGAATACTTTCAATAACAATTTCTAGAATTTCGTAAGGATAAGTAAATTTTTTGATTTGATCAAAGTTTAATCAAGTTGACCAAGAAAAGTCAAAGTGGGACTTTTTTTTCCTTCTGGGATGATGGGAGTACTTTAGTATCAATTACCTGAGGAGCACCTAAATTTGAGGCCTTCAAATTCACAAGATTGAAGAACCAGTGGAATCTCTGGAGCCATCGTGTATTGAGGTTTTCTAGGTGTCTTGTCAACATCAAGCAAGACATTTATCACCTGCAAATCACAAAAATTAATCTCAGTCCTAGAAGAGCATATTAGATCATGTTTCTAAGGTAGATATAAGATATCTTTACTGATTGTCTCGTCTAAATGATGCTTATTCATTACAACTGTAATAACTGCAACTAAAATGGTTTTCAAGAAATAAAGGACCGGGAAACCAATCATTTCATGAAATCGTAAATTTCCAAAATGAAAATTTTAATCGGTGGAACTCCAGTTCTTGTGCATGCTGTATGTAATAACTTGTAAAAGACAAAGCACAAACCTATTGGGTATGATGAAAGTTAAATACTCTAACTTGGACCATGACAGCTCAAGTCCCAAGACACTAATAAAACTTCTAACAAGAACGGCTACTTAATAACTAAGAATACCATACAGCAAAATAAAGGAAGTGTCCTCTACCATTGAGCTTGCCTGACAATGTGCCTGTGATCATCCTTGGTCAAACCACCATGAACTTGCAATTTTAAGGGGGGCCATTAAAAGAATAACAGAACATAAGAAAAGTAGATGTAGTGCCAAATATGGAAGTAACCCATATTGCGAGTCTGACATGCGAACCCCCTCCCTTCCCTATTTATAGGGAGCATAGAGGTTCCTGCTGTTAGCAGAAAATTTTCGTACATCCCATTGGATCCTTAGTGGGCACAGTAAGATGCTATCTTTTAGGATAAAGGAAAATCTGAACTAGAAGATTGTTCACATTAAGGCTGAAAAGTAAATGACTAGAGGTTGATTTCAGTTTTATCTAATTTTCTCAATGAATCAAGATGCCATCCATATGACTTGTATCAAATGATGAGGAAATCAGTTACGCACATTAGAAGATTCGAGCCCGTTGCCAATCAAAAACAGCACAGCAACCATGCAACGGACCTGGTGCCACAAGAAAGCACTACCTTTGATCTTCATCGCCCAGAGCTGATCCTGTTCAAACCTGCACATAAAATAAAAATGCTTCATACCTCATTCAGTAATCAATATCTAAGGGCACAAATATTTACCAGCTGATGCACGTAAAACCATACCATTTTTATGTTGACGCACTTATTTATGAGTGTAAAACCAAGGTTCACAGCAGAAATGTGATCAGAGGAAAGGTAGAAACATGAGTGCTAATCAGTACCGCTAAACTCAACTCAACTCAACTTCCCAATTACTTGGGATTTGGTACACAAATCATTGCTCCCAAGGTGTTTAATCGACATCAAAACCATTAGGTACTCAAAAAATTAGGGGCAATGGAAACAGCTAAAGGATAATATGAAAAAGGACCTACAACAAGAGAACACCATGACCTACATGAAAGCTCAAAGGATAACGTATGGATTGCACTTGCATATTCATGCATCTACACTAGACAAAATATTGTTACTGGAGAGCCAAAGCCTCATGTAGGCCGCTGCTACCATAGTCATGAGCCACAGGATTTACGTCCTTCAAATAATGTCATATAAGAATTACAGGAAGTCATAACATGAAATCTCTTTGCAACTAACCTAGCCCATGAGTTTTACAGAACTTGTCAGAGTTGCAACTTACCTAGCCTATGAGTATTACGAACCTTGTTGAAAAAATCAAAGTCCAAACGCTTTGTGCCAAATATTTATGGAGGTATGTGTTCACAGTATAAGGCTCTTTAAGCCAAATCTTCTAGCTATACACGAAGTACAAGTCTCTTAACAAGCCTCAACCTTTTATCTTTACGGTTGTATCATTCAGAATAGAGGAAGAGGTCAAAAATAAAAGTCATTATATTGTAAGTTGTAACTAGTAAGTAATGGACAAGGCACAAATGCAAACAAAATAGGGTCAACACATCCTGGAAGTGTTTCAAACCTTTCATTGCAAGGATAAATTTCGAATGACGTGATCTGCCGCTTATAATTATGAACATTTGTTGCATCCATCTTACAAAAGTTTCTAAAATCATGTTCCCCAACAAGTTTCTTACCTGCATTCTCCATTTCCTGGAGAAACGTACACCAAAAGGAAAAAAGAAAGGGTTTAAAATTGTAGTAGACGACAAGCAGAAGCAAATACAAACAGTCGAAAGCATACAGACATCAAGATAGGCATACCGCTATATTCAAATTTTCTCTCCAAAAGAAGTACTTGTATTCCCTACTCAAACAGCTAAACCTGCAATCCTTAAACATACCAAGAGACAAAGTGAACAACTGAACTCAACCATCAAGCCATAATCTTGACCAACCTTGAAAAACCATATGCAACAGGAGATGACCAAAGATCATACACAATGAGCAAGGAACAAACTAATTTTTCAAAGTAATTGCAGTTGGTGAGCTTCCCCCCCCCCCACCCCACCCCATCGTCCTAAACGCAGGGGGCTTCTCGTCCCATTTAATCAGGATGGCTAAGAGAATCAGTATCCTACTGCTGAAGTTTTATAAGAGACTTCCCACTGTCAAAGGCTGAGCCACAAATGGCTAAGTTATATATGTAGATCATCTAAGTTTTTTGAAAAAATGAAGGTTCAAGCTGTAAACTTCATTTTATTTATTTATTTATTATTTTTTAAAATATATTTTTTAAGAAGTAGATCAAGCTGTATACTCCAGAAGGTATCAAGATCGTGGTATGTCTTGAGTACTAGGTGATACAGTCGTAAACTCTAAAGTCATCAACAGCAACTCAAGAGAATGGAGTATACCACCTCCATAATTGGTGCACTATTTCCTCGATGCACCCAGTGGAAGTGATTGTAAACAGAGACAAACCATACATAACTCATGATTTGATATCGCTTCAAGCCCTAATCAATAACAGAGAAACTACTCCAGAAGATTCAAAGTCTACCCACATTAAAGAAAACCAAATATGAGATGTTCGTATGGAAGAGTTATATCTTGCAAGCATTTGCTTTCCAAATCCAAATAAATGTTCCTGAATTACGCCTAAAAGAATGAAACCCACTGTTCTAAATTGTCTCATGGTCCCGACGGACTAGTAGGAAAGGGACTCCACGTTATTATCTATATGTAAAACGAAAAACAGAATAATATCTATTATTTTACCGACTTTGTGCAGATGAGTTGCAGCATGCAACTGATCTTTTTAAGAAAAATTATTCAAAAGGTGATGTTATCACGGGAATTATGTGCGAGTCTTCGAAACAACATGGAAAGTCAGTATACACTTGACCTGAGTGTTGGTTTTTATCGTTTTCTTTTCCCTCTTTTGTCTCCGTTTCTTGGAGAAATTATGAACATCATTTTTTTTATTTTTCATTTTTTTTCTCTGCAAATTACTTACCTCATCCTTCAAATGGAAAACAAAAGAAAAGAGTGAATCAACTCATTAGTCATTTACTAAGAGGTCATCATTATAAGGAAACATCAAATGATAAGGAAGAGATCTGAAAAGCCAAACATACCTTGCACTGAAATTAACCAGCGCAGGACACCAGCCCATAACTCGAATATCTTTAGGAAGAACGTTATTCAGTATTCTTACATAATCCAATTCATCTTCTGGAAAATAGCAGAAAACAAAAAAAATAAGTTGAAAATAACTAAATAATAAAAAATGCAAGCTTATACAACTTAACTGCTCGTGTAATCCGACGTGATCAAAATAAATCCTTTTAAAGGACTTTCTAATATTTACTCCGGGCAATTCATTTGCAGCCATAACAATCCATTGAAGCATACTTTTTCACTAGCCTAGAAAAGAATATGTCATTACCATCTCATGATTTCTATCGCTATTAATTTTTCTTTCCTCTGGTGAAGAGGCATGACAATCAATTTTACCATATACTACAAATTAAATTTAAGAGCAAAGAGAAAAAGGAGACCATATAGCTCTTCAGGAACGAGTTCACCAGAATATCCAGTGCAGCCTCCTTTTTGTTTACAGTTTGATCTTAAAAGTAGAGCAATCACCTGCATCAACAATCGCATCATTTCAAATCTTACAAGAGCAAGGCAAGTGATGCTTAATCCTGAAATTTGGTTTATATTGCAATACACTACACAAATTTGACCCAAGGATTCAGCTAACATTTTATTTACAAAGAATCCAGATTGGAACAGAATGTGGGCAATTAAAAAACAACATGTTGAATAACTGAGTATAGCCAAAATGAGAATGTCAAGATGGATATGTAACAAAACTAGAAAGGATAAAATTCAAATGAGCATATTCGTGCAACAATAAATGTAGCCCTAATAGGAGATAAAATGAGAGAAATTTGCTTGAGATGCTTTGGACATATACAACGTAGACCATTGCACCAATTAGGGAGTGCGATAATCAATATCGACAATCGTACGAGAGGCAGGAGAGACCAAACCTAACATGGACGACAACAATGAAGAAGGATATGAGAGTGGGTTGAATGATGAGTGCTGTGGACAAAATGGATGGCAAAAAAGGACCTTTGTCGTCGACCCCAAGTAATTAGGATTTAGGACAAAAAGGTTGAGTTGAGGTGAGTTTAATAAGTCAGGTCAACTTCATAAAGCCATCATCTCAACTATTTGAAATCATATGCATAGAGATTTTTCTTCTGTTCCAATCAGAGCCTCCTTGCTTAAAACTTAAAAGTTAAAATGGCAAGTTCATTCGGTTTGACAGCATTAACCCTGTGGTGATAGACTAGATTGTTAAGTTTTAATTTGATCGATATCATGAGGAGACTTCCAGAAGCCGATTCAGTGTACACCAGCTTCATGCAGAATGCTTTTGCCGGATGTAAGAACAATAAAATTTGGAAAACTGGATAATCTAAGTTTTTGTAGTATGAAATAAAATAAAAGAAACAAGAAAATAGAAAGTTACTTCTGACTGCCAACTTACTTGTCCAACAGAAGAAACTCCTTTGTCTGTTCTACCGCATCTGGAGTACTGCAAGCCCTTCTTGTCACCAAATATAAGCCTTGTCCTCTCAAGAGCTTTAAAGATTTCAGACTGCAAAATATCCAAAGTACATTTTAGGAGTCACATATCTTATACCAATTAATTTAATACAAACTCAGCCTAAAAGTCTATTACAATTCACAAGCGTATATAGTGTCAGCTGTATAAATCTCCATGTGTTCTAAGGGATTGCATGAGAGGAGTGTTACTTAATGAGGTCAATAAGACATTTTTTTCTAACAGCTTAAATTTATTTATCAGTTGGTAATTTAACAAAAAGAGAATGGGGATGCTCAGGAATACTTCTTAATTTTCCAATAACAGTATGCAGACTAGCAGAAAAAATCAGGACCATAAGACTGAAAAAGTAAACAAGTGCACCTCAACAGTAGGATCCATCTGAGCTTCTGCTGCAAAACCATAGAACCTGTGATGTCACAATTGGGCATAGTCAGAGTAAGACATATGATTGACATAAATCTTAAAGAGTACATATAAGTTCATAATCTTTTACATACGATAAAGGATTGTAGAGTAGATGCTATATATTCAATTGTGTAACGAAAACTTAAACGTGAAACAACAACTGCCTATTTGCATGCATCATTTATAGAAGATTATAAAACATGTCAGCAAAGCCTTCTTCAACTGCTGGGCATTAGGTACACAATTCTTCCTTTTTGTTCCACAAAATATTAAGACAGGAGAGGGTGGATGTGCAGAACTGTATTCTGAGAGAGATTAACTTGAATAAGTTTTAGATAGCCATGAAGCAAACATATCCAATTAAACTTTGAATCTGGAGAATGTAAACAGATTACCATGAAACCTAACTGTGAGAGCAGTCGATTTTCGGAAGATAAATGATATTGATAAAATTCCTTATCATTAGTTTGAAATATTTCAGTGAAACAACCTGGCATATCCATATTCTTCTTAACTCATCTTATATTCCCAAACTCTTATAAAAAGAAATCTAGCAATAAGAACGCTAGAATAGAATGTTATCCCCGTTAACAATCGAGCGGGTCGCCAACCACGAGCACAATCTCAATATTAACATATAAAGTGGGGATGCCAAAAATGAACTTAGTTAGCCGAAAATAGAAATGAAATGCTGATAGACATGATTTTTAAGCCTTTCCCTTCTCTTGTATGCCTTTAAACTTACTCCTAATCCACAATCTTATATCTTCTAAGCATGGGAATTATTGGTAAATTATGGGCTTGCGAATGCTGATTGTAATAGACACTGAAGAATAATAATCAGGCAGCTATGACAATAATTTATACCTCTGACCAAAATACATTACTTTTAGAGCCACAAATCTCTTTGAAAGATGATGCATGAAGCTACTACCTGTACACAAAAGTAGACACTTAAAGTTTATAATTATGATGTTGAAGATATGACTCAAAAGTAGCACCTCAGGAATTATAAGGTAGTAGGCTAGGTAGCAAAAAATCGACAGCATACAATGCTTTGACGGGAAAATTTGAATATTAGCCTTTCATAGTGCATTAAGTTCGAGCTCTACTTCACTAAGGTTACATCAAATAAGGTATGATTCAAATCAGAATGTCTAACAAACTAGGGATAATTTTCAGGCTGACATTGATGAGAAAGTTTATAAACAATTTGTAAATTAACAAGCACCCATGTGAAAGTATGGCAGAACACTTGGACAGCACCATCTAGTCAAATGTCAAACAGGTTTGAACTTTTACCTTTATTCGTGATTCAGTATTTAGTCAATCAATCAAGTAAATTTCTGTACAAGTAGAAAAGAACTATTGAACTTTTAAGTGCCGCACTGGAAGAACAGAAATGTCCTTGCATGGGATTTGACTTGCTCCAAAAGGCAGATGCATTAAGATACTTACAGTAACTACATGAATTGCAAGTGCAAAGGGAAATGTTTCAACCTAAGTGGTAAGCAATACAGGACAAATGTTACTCAGTTGGCAAATGAACTCTGAGTTGCATGCAGCTAACATAGTGATAGATAATCCCGTGTAAGAAGAATTGACTAACTATGTATATATATTTGTAATTTCTCTTGCCCCCTCTTCTGTTGTTAGTAGTTGTTTGGATATGGGAGAGGTGTTTACAATCAGAAGCAAAGCCCCCACAACCCCTCCCAAAAAAAAAAAACAAGACAGCAATAATCGTGGTTACACTTCCTCACATATCAACAAGAGATTCAATCCACTAACCTAGCTGGAGGACTTTGATATCGGTATGACTTTAAACTGCTTGTGGAGCAGCAAGATAGCACTTTACCTCCGAGTTAATAAATTCGCATTCTATAAAATAGTCGCTTGCATGCAGTGGCAAAGCCAGGATCTTTCGGGAAGAGGGTCAAGATTATTTAGGGGCAGATTGAAATTCATATTTGTAATATTAGAATTTGGCTAAAAAGGAGGGTAAAAATTATAACATAGTACAATTCTTTTCTAAAACAGAGGGGGTCAAATTTGATAAAACTACTACTTTTAGTAGTAACAACTCAATTTTCTCAAAATTAAAGGTACTAAAACAACATTTTTCCAAACGAAAGGGGGTCAAGTGCACCCCATGATGCTTGTGTGGCTTCGCCACTGATTGCAGGCTTCACCCAGGTTCTAAAGGGGTGAGTGCTATTCCCCTCAAAAATAAAAATACTAGCTCTCAAGTTCAAATCTACAAACCATCGGTACTTGATCTACGGTTCTGTCTAAGTTACGGATACATCTCTGATGCTAATAATCAATGGATACTTAAGCATATGTATCAAAGAGATTTCATAAAACAACTGATCAAATTAATTTCCAATTTTTGGTCCAACGAGGATACTTTAGACATGCTTTGCAAATACCTAGAATATAATCAGGCTTGATTCATTCTTAAAACAGGAAAAGTAGGGAAAAAGTAACAGGAGATACGAGATATGCACGAGTAAAGATTCAAACTGCAAACTACTCTTTTTGAGCTCTTTTGGTCTTTATTCTTTTGAACGTTGGCCCTCCAACCCTCAACTACTGAATACAGCAAGGTAGAATTCATGAGATTCCATTCAATCTGCAAACATTGCCTTCGAGGTAGTTTACACTATTCCTTTGCTTCTGGTGTGGCCTCTTCTTCTCTCTAGATTATGTAATACATATACAGACACACGCACATGTTTCATCACTTTAGGTCTGCTTTCTCGTGTGTTTTCCTCTTTCTTCCTTTAGAAACTTTAGATGTAATTGAAATTAGTTGTTGAAAGTTGAAACTAGCAAACTTATACTGTATTTATTCTTTTGCTGGAGGGGGCGGGGAGAGGGGGATCTTCAACATAAGAGATTTATTTAAGAACTCTGGTAAATCATTAGTTATAATGAGTATTACGTCTAACTGACACATGTCCCTATGCCAATATTTGTATCTTGCTTTTAAATTTGTATCCAATCTCTATGCTGTTTTGTCTCCTGTTCATAGCTGTACCACCTCTTGTCTTGTAAAATTCGTTATTCAACCAGAAATTTCCCATGCATCCCTCCCAATCTAAGATGCAATGAAGAGCGAGAGAAAACCAAGAATCATGCTAACTCTTTGTAGCAGTTATAATGTTTGAAGGGAAAACTAAACATGGATGCCCCAGACAAGCGCTATCTAGATGACCTCTTTGCATTAAGATTCATCCTGACACACATGGGCAGGAAGTAGTGAGATGTCCTTAGCAAGCTCTTGAGTATATTAATAATTTCTTTTTCTTGGTCTCAGGAAATGCAGAACTCGCTTATCAAAATAATCTTGTTATTCCATTCCCAAAAATTGCAAGGAAATTTACAAATGGGATGACCTTTCAGAAAAAAAATGAACTTGTGGGCTCGCAATGCACTCATTAACTCAACTTCAAATTAATGCTTTAGTAACAAAATGGGGTATACTTCTTGTTCAGTTTCTAATGCGCATGGTTATAAATAACCAAAAGATACAAGAAAATATAGTTCCAAAGAAACGAGTACGAGAAAAGAAACGAACCTGAGACTATGTCCTTTGATTTCTTCTTCCCATAACCATTACAACTTGTTAGCTTCAATTTCTCCACTTCCGTAGATACCAAATTGCTTCCTGCAAGATTCGAGTCAACTGATACCTCCATCTGCACAACCAAAGTTAATTTGAACGTCAAACCAAATCCACAAACATCAAAAATTCAATATTATTCAGAATTCAATGTGAAAGGTAAAGACGTTCTCCCATAACTTCATTCTAAACCATTCCGACCCTGTTTAATCTCCTAATAGTATGAAAAAGATTGGGGCATAAAAATAGGGAAAAATTATCAACAAAAACGTAGCAAAATGCTAGGTGGCATGTATTTTCCTCTGATCAAGATACAAGTGCCTCCTTTTAGAATATTCTCTATTAGAAAAACTAATGCTGGGGCACAGAAACTTGAGACAAGAACATAAAGTTGGTCGAACAGGACTAGCTCAAATCTTGGAAAATCAAAATACTCCCAATATTCCGCCCAAAAGCCCAGTTTCCATAACAATCAAATGTGTATATATCAAATCAATATTATTATACTCCCTCTGTCCCTAAATTATTGTCTTGCTTTCCTTTTTTGTCCGTCCCTAAATTATTGTCCTGTTTGAAACTTTCCTTTTTAGGACATCACTTTTACCATTTTACCCTTACTTTTTCTCCTACTTTAATTATGGGCCACATACACATGTACTTTAAAGGAAACTACACACTATACCAATATTAATAATCAAGTCAATAGTTTTTTCTTAATCCGTGTACCGGGTCAAACAAGACAATAATTTAGGAACACAGGGAGTATTAATGTGACCTTGCCTAGATGAGCGCCAAAATCACAATGCTAATTTTGGGAGTTTTGAGTATTTTTAACTTGTGAAATATATGTGCCACTATTTTTTTATTTTTTTTTCTTCCTTTTACAAAGAGGATCAATAGTGGTTCCCCACTCACCCCCTGGTGATTCGAACCCACGACCTATCGATTGTAGGTTAAGCGTCTTACCAACTAAGACGCACTTACTTTTTTATGTGTCACAATTCATCGGTCAACATTATGTTAACAATTCAAAATAAATAAAAGAACATTTCCATGTTTTTTTCCATAATTACTCCAAGATTTTCTCACTCTATTTTTTTAACCCACCCAGTAGGTGTTTAAATTTAGCCTTTTCCTTCAAATAAAATTTGAAATATGGAACATCCTATCAAGGAAACTTTAATTCTTTCATTACTGCCCTCATTTATAACTGTTATCTAATGGAATATTGGATTTATTCACTACCTCCTTTATATTAAATATAGAAGCTAAATATAATCAATCCCGCAACTGACTATGTCTTCTTCTTATAAGCAATCTGATTATTATAAATATAATTCTCAGAAGTCAATTGACAAACATAGGATATTAGAATATCTTCTAGTTCTATGATAAAAACTATCAAAACTAACTTTACTTATTTGCCGGGCATCGGCCAGTATGGCTGCTAGTTCTGATAAAAATTACATTAAAAATACTATGAAATGCAAGTTTTATAATTTTGTAGAAACAAGTACATTTATGTAAATGTCTGGCCCAAATTTAATCAAGAAGAAGAAAATTCAAAAGAAGACTAATACACAAAATCAGTACTGGAGAGTTGAAAAAAAATAATAATAATAATGCAGCAAAAATGGACCCATGCTAGCAGATACAACTAAAGAGGGACTAACCTTGTGGCAGCGGCAATTTGAAACCAGAGACGAGAGTTTGGCATTTTGAGCCTCTAATTCCTGCCAGAATAGAACCGAATTGAAAAGTTAATATACAACTTGGGGAACTGGGGGAGAGAGGGAGGCAGGGCTATGATTATATATACCTTCACTCTGTTTTGGAGGAAGGCGAGATGTGATTGAAGCTCGCTCACGAGCTCAGCCTCGTGATTCTGGTTCTGGTTATCTCTACTCACTCCAGCCGCTTCCATTTTACACTTCTCTTAAGAGTTCGACTAGAGAGAGAGAGAGAGAGAGTCCGCGACAAACTTGGAAGAGGTTTACTATTAACACCACTTTTTCCTCACGGTACACCCATTTTCTCAATACACCCTCTCCACTAATTTCAAACTAACCTAATTTCTAAATACACCACCCAATATTTCCTATTTTACTCTTTCCCAAATATTCATTTCTCTAAACCTAACCTATCCAAACCCCCCCAACTGACAGCCCGCCCCTTTCTCCTTCCTTCTTTCCTTCCTTCCTTCCTTCCTTCTTCTTCTTCTTCTTCTTCCCTCCTCCTTCCAGCAACCTCCATTCTTTCCCTCATTCCCTCTTTTTTTTTTTTCTTCTTCATTCTAAACCTAACCCCCACACACACATGGTATGGCTGGAACACCCCCCCCATCTCCCTCATTCTCCCTTCTTCCCTCTTTTTTTTTTCTTCTCCACCCTTCTCTTTGAAGTCCTTGAAAAATCGTCGGCCGGAATTTTTATTCGGGACTGAACTACCGAACAATTGGGGGTTGTTCGGTGGCATTTTCCGAACATCATTTTTCAAGGGGCGGGTAGAGGGAAAGAAGGAAAGAAGGGAGAGGGGAGGGGAAGAAGGAAAGAAAGGGAAAAAAAATGGGGGAAAGAACGAATCAGTTTGAAAGAAGGAAAGGGGGGGTTTAATGGGTTGCCGGAAGGGGGTTGCCGGAGGAGGTTTACTGGAGAGAGAAAGGGGAGGGGTGGGGAAGAAGAAAGGAGAAAAAAAAAAAAAAAGGTAAATGGTGTATTTAGAGATTTAGGTGGTGTTTGAATATTTGGGTTGGTGTATTTAGTAAAAGAAGGGTATTTATGTCTAACAATATAATGGCATTTTTGTAATTTAATTGAGGGGTGTATTAATAGGAATTGGTGGTGTTAATAGTAACCCTCTGAAATTGACCGAAGACCGAAGAGGAGATCCAAAAAATAATTTCCAAAAAAAAGTTGCAAACGTTGTTTATAATTTTCTAATTACTATTTTGACTTTAATCGTATCTTAAATTTGTAAAAAAAAACTTAATTTTTTTCATAATTACTATTTTGGTTACTTAAGGTAGTAATCGGCATAAATTTATACTCCTTCTGTCCTGGATAAATATTTCTAGTGGATAAAACACAAGAATTAAGAAATATAATTAATGATGTGCTGTAAAATGTGTTCTGGCAATAATACCCATGTACATTAATTGAGTTCAACTATTTTAAATAATTGAGTTTTTTTTTATGTGTTATATTAAATAAAGCTTTAAGGGTATATTAGGAAGAATGTTAGAGAATAAGTAAATCAAAAGTCTTTAGGAACATTAGTCGGGACATCTCAAAATAAAAAGTAAGAACATTTATCTGGGACGGAGGGAGTATAAGATAATAGTAATTTAAAATAAAATAAAATAAAAAGTAATAAAAATAGAAGAAGAGTTAAAAAAAAACAATAAAAAAAAAAAGATTGTCACGTGGACATCATTAAGACGATGTTTCTGTTATTTAATTTTTCCTATTGTGGCATATTTAAACAAGAAGACATTTTTCATATGTGGTAAAAAATTTAAAAGATAGCAAGTCATGTTTCTAAACGTTCTCCAATGCAAGACTTCTTTTAAAACATTATTTCTCTTACTGTAACTGATTGAAAGAAAAAAAAATACTGACGTTAAATGACATTGATGAAAATACATCCTCTCTAGAGGATGTCTTCTCAACTAAATGTGACCTTATCTCCACCTCACCATAAAAGGGCAATGACGGGGTCATTCCTAGCCATGAAATTTCCAAGATGCATTGGTGATTCGCGAACCCATCTTCTTCTCCCACGTTTTTAGAGGAAAAAGTGATATTGAAGAGTGTAAAGCTTGATTCGGGCCTAGATCGAGGGTGGGATCGACGATTGGACTCTATAGCGACGTAGAGATCGTAGAAGAGTACATTTCCACTCGAACTCGCTTCGATTTTCTTGTATGATTCACGATTTTGAGTAAGTTACTATTATTTCTCCTAGTTTTTAAGCATCGTAATGTATAATCACGATGTTCACATGTTATATTTGTGCTAGATAAATTATTCATATGCTTTAGGTTGGGTATTGTGTGCTTCGTTAATGTTAGTCTCCGAGTATTAGAGACTCGTCGAGGTTGTTGTTGTTAATGTTAGTCTCCGAGTATTAGAGACTCGTCGAGGTTGTGGTTATTGTTGTTAATGTTAGACTCCGAGTGTTGTAGACTCGTCGAAGTGTACTTGTTAGTATAGTTATTCCGGTAGTTTTGTGGTCATTGAGGTTATTGTCGTAAGTTTACTCACGATGAGCTCGTGAGATTATTATGGGTAAATCGATATATCGAATAATGGGTATCGAGGGTATTATGGTCATTTAGGGATGTTACTATGGTTCGTCCCGAAGACCCGAAAACTATAAAGACTAGTGGAATCAAGTAGGATATTATGAGATTAAATTGAATTCCTATATAAACTATATACTAGTCGAGATTAACTCTGGCGGAGTTGAATAGGACGTAATGAACACATATCGAATAATGCAATGAAGTTAGTAATGGGTGTAATCAACTGTAGTATTATTGTTACTTTTTTGTCTCAAAATAAATATTTACTTTTACTCGTGATCATAAATAAAAGCGACATTTATTTTGGGACGAACAAGAATATTATTTTTTAATATTATAAAAGTTTTTTATAAATCTTGACAATATCAACAAAATGATATATAAAAAAAATTTGTTCTTAGAACCACTTCAAAAGATTACGGTAACATATTATGATTATTTTCCTTGAAAAAAAAGTTAGAAATGAATATAGCACATCAAAATGTGCAAATGTGATACTGGGAGAATATTGGAATGAATAAATTTTGAAAAATAACTTATGGAAATGAAGTCCGTAAGTCATTTTTCTGAAAAGAAGACTTCATTTTCCGTTGACTCGTAAAATGATTTACATTGATTATATTTTTTAAATGTTACCAAACACCGAAAAATGAGGAAAGTGTTTTTCGAAAATCATTTTTCGTAGAACAAACAAAGCATAAGAGAGAAATCGAGATTGAAAAAATATGCAACATTAGGTCTAACCCTAACTGATTCATAACAACGATAATATTTCAAAAGTTACAATGTCAGCGTTATTTATAACAACTAAGTAAGGGCATCAACCAAAAAAAAATATATATATATATATATATATATATATACAATTGTGCCGTATTTGAATCATTAAACATAGAGTCTGTTTGGTTTGCGTTTTAACCAAAATACAGCGCCAAAACACAACTTATTCTCTAACTTAGTGTTTTAATGGTGCGGTAGAAAAATGTTTACACAACTTATTCTCTAAATTAGTGTTTTAATAGTGCGGTAAAAAAATGTGTATTTTCTATATGCAACTGTGTTTACACAAATTTTAAAACGCTGACGGAAAAAAAAATTGTGTTTCGAATTTATACCACAAACGTGTTTATAAAGAAAAAAGTAACGCATTAGCTATATTTTAAAAACGTTGACCAAACAGACTCATAACATAAATCTCCCAAAAGAAAAATTAAAAAAGTAACCAAACTAGTGTGTTTTCTTTAAATTTTAGTTATCTAACATGTCATCCAAACGAGATCAAAAAAAAAAAAAATGTCATCTAACCAATGGGGAGGATTAAACCAATTGGCTAAATGGGCGAGGCAACTCTTTCCCTGTTGGCGCCCCATTTCAGCAAATACAGTTAATTGACCAACGACTTTCCGGGGCCTACCGTTTCTTAAGGCGGGTTCATATCCGTTGGATTTGGATCCATCATTTAAGAACTTCCAACTGAATCAAACGGCCTCTTAATTCGTAACTACCATCTCTCTATGCCCCTTTTTCCCCATTCTTCCACTCTCAACATTCAATCAGTACTCAAAACCCCCATAACCAAAGTTACAAGCCTGGATAAAATCTTACCCTGCATTAATTTCTACTGCCGGCCTACGGCGACATTCCGGGGAACCGCCCGTTCTTCCTTCTAGATGCTCGTTTTTACGGTAAGATTGAGCTTCATCCGTTTATGATTTGGATTTTCCTTAATATGAAATAAGTTTTTCAAAATGCACAATTCAATGTTATTCTCTATCTCGTTACGGTGACGTCGTGACGATTAAGCTGGTGTACCAGACAATAATAAGGTTACTTCTAATTGTATTGACTTCTCCGATACGGATTTTTTGAGTGGAAGGGAGGGAGTATATCATTAATTTCTTGTTTTTACGATAATTTCATTTTCGGCTGGTGGTTGTTAGTTTCTATTTATTACATTTTTGGGGGAGAGACTGAAAGGGTTTTCTTTGGAATGATTCCTATTACTTTGTTGCTTATGATCTTTAGTTTTGATGATTATGTAGCATATACTAATAGGGTTTGACTTGAGCTCTTTTCATTCATTTTGATTTCCTTTCTTCAGTAATTGTTGTGATTTCTTGATATGTTGGTCAAGCAGCATTTCTTTATGCTGATTGATGTCATTTGGTTCATTTTTGTTGTTCTAGCACGGCAGACCCTTTTTTTTGGAATTAGTTAATTTTCCGATTTGAGTTCCTCACTGTGAATAACACTGCTTGAGCAAGCAGACAAGATTAGTTTTTTTTTCTTACAAAATAAAATAAAAATTCCCTAGTCTACTCTCTAAATTTCTCCCCAGACAAGGTTAACTCAGTGTCCAGCATGATGAAAGAGCATGCCAACCGAAACCACTAACTAACAACCTCCTAAAGTTACTAAGTCAAAAATTTTCTCATGGTTTGATCTCTTCTGTATCCCTGGCTGCTACATCTTGTTTTGATCTGAACTTTTATTGATTGAAGGCTTTAAAAGTCACCTTGTATGGCTGCAATTTCAAAAGCTTTGAAGAACGAATTGGAAGAATATGAAAATGAATAGATCAACTTCTTTTAGTTCGTTTCTAGATAGGCGGCATGCGAATATTGTGACATAATTTCGCCTCTAAAGCAGGGCCGAAGCCAGGATTTGGCCTAAAGGAGGGCAAGAATATACGGAGAATACAATTTTGGATTTTACTGTATAAAGTTTTACTCTATCATGACATGTGTAATTTTTTTCTAAATAAAGGGGGGCAAAAGGTTATAAATTATTCATCTTTTAGGATTAAAAATTAATTTTCAAAAAATTAAAAGGTAAAATTTCTCTTGGCTGTAGGCTGTAGCTCTCCCCATGTTTAAAAGGGGTAGACTTGCATGAGTTAAATGTTAATCCCTTTGATTTTCTCTCGTCAATAGTTCCTAACAGCTTGGTCTTATTGGACAGTAAGTGAATTCGACAGTTTAGAACCATCTCCTGTATGGTCTATCACTGATCTTTCTAAGAATATCCTAATTTGATTATTTTGAGTAGTATCAAACATTCAAACGAGTGTATATTTTTAGAAGATTTTAAAGTTTCCCTCATAGTATTTTTTTGCATAGGTAAACTTTTCAGAATGTCTGTTTAACGTCAGTTTTCTTTTTAACTTCATATATCTGCAGCCCACTTGGTGATGAATGTGTAATTAGCTGAAATGTGTTTAAGTTAGAGCTTCAACAAGTTGAGGCAAGGCTTAAGATTTCAAATCTTAGACCATCTGCTTCTCTCACCACCTCGAATGGTATCTGCGGTAGCAGATTAGCTTTGACTGGTAGCAGTTTCTTTTCATCCTTCTTTTTGTAAGATGGACTATGTGGATGGGTACATGTCAAGCGAGCATCAGGAGCAACTTCGATCCGCTTCAGAGAGTGCAGATCCGTTATCTGTTTCTCCTTTGCAGATTTCTACTTCTCCAAGGTCTCCGAGGTCACCAAGATCCCCAAATTCTCCGAGGTCCCCAAAGGTGGTTCATCATGGCAAGGGGAGCCCAAAAAAGGGGAGTCCAAGCAAGGGCAGCCCAATAAAAGGGAGCCCAAGTAAGGGGAGCCCACTCAAGAATGAAAGGCATTCACATTCTTTCAAAGATGGGCGTCCTAAGAAAGGTAGCACCCCCCCTTTCACGTTCTTAAAGTTTGTAGCTGAATAATTTTTTCCTGTATTGGGAGTACGAACACATGCACTCACACAAGCTTTGATATCATTATGCAGGTGGTTGCGGGGGAAAAGGAACTTGGGGAGGGTTACTTGATATGGACGATGGTTATCTTGATCCTAACGACCCAAATTACAGTAGCAATGAGGTCATTTCCACTCCTGCGCTGTTCCATTCAACGAACTGTCTTTATTCCGTCTTTTATTTCAGTAACTTGGACAGGTTCCTCAATGCTACTATATTTGTTGTTTTCGCTTCATTAAACATTCAACAAGATAAGAGAATCTCTATTTTTACTAGTCTCATTTAGTTCCTGAGGGAAACTTTATTTAAACGTGAAACTTATACATGATTGCAGGAAAATGAAAAATTAAGTGCAAGAAAGTCAAGTGAGCGATTTGATGAGTACAAGAAGAAGGTTACAGTCATCGTGGAAGAATACTTTGCCACAGACGATGTTGTCTCAACTGCGAATGAACTGAAAGAGCTTGGGATGCCAGGTTATAACTATTATTTTGTGAAGAAGCTCATATCTATGGCAATGGATAGGCATGACAAAGAGAAAGAAATGGCTGCTGTTTTGTTATCCTCACTTTATGCCGATGTCATCGATCCCCCACATGTTTACAGAGGCTTTACTAAGCTTGTGGAATCAGCAGATGACTTAATTGTTGATATACCAGACACAGTTGATGTTCTTGCATTGTTCATAGCTCGAGCAGTGGTAGACGATATACTTCCTCCTGCATTCCTGAAAAAAGAAATGGATTTATTGCCCAAAGGCTCAAAGGGAATTGATGTAATAAAAAGAGCTGAGAAGGGTTATCTGTCAGCCCCTCTCCATGCAGAAATCATTGAGAGACGCTGGGGTGGCAGCAAGAATAAAACTGTGGAGGATGTGAAGGGGAAAATTAGCAATCTTTTGGTAGAGTATGTAGTGAGTGGAGACAAGAAAGAAGCAATCAGATGCATCAAGGATTTGAAAGTCCCTTTCTTCCACCATGAGATACTTAAACGGGCAATTATAATGGCCATGGAGAGGAAGCAAGCCGAGGGTAGGCTTCTGGATTTGTTGAAGACAGCTTCTGAAGAATGTTTGATAAATTCAAGTCAAATCTCGAAGGGATTTAGTCGAATCATTGACACTATTGATGATCTGTCACTTGACATACCAAATGCCAAGGAGATATTGCAGTCCTTGATCTGCAAGGCATCATCAGAAGGGTGGTTGTGTGCTTCATCCCTAAAAGCCTTGTCCTTGCAGCCTGAAAAGAAAGCATTAGAAGATTGTGCCACGAAAGCATTTAAGATAAAAGCCGAATCCATCATTCAGGAGTACTTTCTATCTGGTGATATTGCTGAGGTTACTAGTTGTCTAGAGACAGCAAATCGTTCTTCTTTGCCTGAACTAAATGCAATTTTTGTTAAGAGGCTGATAACGCTAGCAATGGATCGTAAAAATAGAGAGAAAGAGATGGCTTCAGTTTTGTTATCCTCCTTGTGTTTCCCTGCAGATGATGTGGTAAGTGGCTTCAACATGTTAATAGAATCTGCAGATGACACTGCTTTGGATAATCCAGTTGTAGTGGAGGATCTTGCAATGTTTTTAGCTAGGGCGGTAGTGGATGAAGTCTTGGCTCCGTTGCACTTGGAGGAGATTGGTAGCGAGACTTTAGTTGAAGATTCTGTTGGGAACAAAGTTATAAAAATGGCACAGTCACTCCTCAAGGCACGGCTTTCTGGGGAGCGGATATTGAGGTGTTGGGGTGGAGGTGGAAGCTGCCGGAATGGATGGGCGATCGAGGATGTGAAGGACAAGATAGGGAAACTGTTAGAGGAGTTTGAGTCTGGAGGGGATGTAAAGGAAGCCTGTCGTTGCATAAAGGAGTTAGGGATGCCATTTTTTCACCATGAGGTTGTTAAGAAATCATTGGTGACAGTTATAGAAAAGAAGAATGAGAGGTTATGGTGTTTACTTAAACATTGTTTTAGCATGGGTCTCATAACTACCTATCAGATGACAAAAGGGTTCGGGAGAGTGGCGGAATGCCTTGACGATTTGGCTTTGGATGTACCAGATGCTGAGAAACAATTTACATGTTACGTGGAAAGGGCAAAGACCAAAGGGTTCTTGGATACATCTTTTAGTTTCAACAAAGCAGGACATGCTGTAGAGAATGGGGTTTGTGCCTGATTTTGAGGTAGGCTGTCAAATTAATACTAGCATCCAAGTTTTCTTAATTCAAAGTAGGATAGAAGTATTTGATTCTTGCTTTAGTTTTAGCCTTTTCTTTGGTTGTCTTGTGATAATAATTTTTTTTTTGGCGAGGGCAAATAATTGATTTTCGAAAGGTGTATTTATTTTCAAACACATACCAAATATATATATAAGCTCTTGGGTGAACTTGATTTAAAATTCTCTTAGTTCCTCTATTTCTTATATGACGAAGACTCTGCTGCGACTAGAGTTCTCAAGTTGCGTTTAAATAAATGGCATATAGTCTTCATGCATAGGATGCATTGGTTATTGTTAAGCCTAAACAAGTAAAGTATGAATAAACATTTTTCTGCATGCTAAAAAAAACTGAAGAAAAAGAGTGCATTCAAAGACTGAAATATGTGTGGTAATCAACAAGGGAAAAGAAAAATAGCAGAAAACCAGCAAAAATTAAGTTTCTTGATATCAAGTGAGAAAAACTATGGTTCTTCAATTGAGCCATCAAGAACATAGCAACCTAAACTCAATTCATCGCTACTGGTTAGCACCAGCTTGTCCACTGTGGAGTTTATAATAGTTTGTCATCTGCTCAAGCATTTGGGCATTTTCTAGGCCCGAACGGTGTGCCCACCGCGCAATGATATGAAAACTTTGTGGTTCTTGCCATGCTCTGCTGGTGGAGACTCAGACGGATTGGGACCTTTAGGAACCTTCCTTAAACTTGATGAAATATCATGGTGCGCTGGTGGAGACTCGGACGGATTTGGACCTTTAGGAACCCTCCTAAGACTTGATGAAATATCAAGGTGCGCTGGTGGAGACTCGGACGGATTTGGACCTTTAGGAACCCTCCTTAGACTTGATGAAATATCAAGGTGCGCTGGTGGAGACTCGGACGGATTTGGACCTTTAGGAACCCTCCTAAGGCTTGATGAAAAATCAAGGTGCGCTGGTGGAGACTCGGACGGATTTGGACCTTTAGGAACCCTCCTAAGGCTTGATGAAAAATCAAGGTGAGCCGGTGGAGATTCGGACGGATTTGGACCTTTAGGAACCCTCCTAAGACTTGATGAAAAATCAAGGTTCCTTTTGGAAACTTGTATAGGTGTATTCTGAGGAGTGTAGTAGCTATAACAGCCTGGAAACGAAAACAAACAAAGAAGAGTAATCAAACCAAATAGAGGAAGCTCCATTTTTAAGAAAAGCTTCAAGAAACACAGACTGAGGCTTAATTTCTACTGTAGTGTGATTTATAAACATTTCAAGACCTCTTCTTATATAGGCTGCGCTTATCAAGTTTCAATTCGAAGATTGATTTTGATCATATCTAAAATCTCTAACGGACCCTTGATTATTGCTCGTATGATTCATTTCCAATAATCATGATTTCAAGTCTTATTCTGTAATTTATGAATTTGGGGTGAAAGAAAACTTTCTTTTTCTAAATCTGAACATTTACGGTATTTTTGGTTTGAGTAGTGCTAAATGACTCGAATTGAGACGTAAATTCAAATCTTAAGTAAATTTTGTCATTAGTGTTAAGGGCATTGAAGAAATTTTGTAATTTTCATGACCAATTTATCCCTTCTTCTAAATTCAAATCTTCGGCATCCAACCACCTCATTAATGATTATTTTATGGACAAAACAGTAATTTAATTAACACATTAATTTCTAAAATACAATTAATTCCACCTAACTACTTTTCAGTTTTTTGGATGTCCCAATTTGAGCCGTTTTGATTTAACGTTTTGGTTTTTAATGCTATTTAAACACGTCGCAAAAAGTTGGTTGATTGGTTTGTGTAGACAAGTTGATGAGTTCACCCTGTCACATTTTCCGTCTCATTGAATCTTAGTTCTAGGCCTTCTTTTTTTAAATTTTTACAAAAATACGTGATTATGATTTAATGAAATAGAGAGCGTGAAAAAGGATGTACTAAAAGATTTGAATCTGAAGTAGAGGCAGGTGCATGTCAAATTACTCAAAGCGCATTAATTAACTCAAAAAAGTTTCAAGTAAAAGTCCATTTTCGATGGTGCAAGTCATCTTTTTGATGGTACAACTTTTATCCTGCTGGTTGCCTTTTCAAGAATCATGCAGGTTGCGTCTGCTAAAAAATTACTACTTCTTTTCTAAAATAATTATTGTTTTATTAATTTGTATACATAAAATAATTATTATTTTAATAATTTATAAAAATTATATAAAAACTGATCTAATATTATTTAAGTTAATTTATTGTAAATAAGTTGTATGAATATATTTTTTCTTTACTCCTAACAATCCTCTTTATGAGAGTAATAAATAAAGACAATTTTGGTAGAATATGGGTGAATGTTTTTTGAAATATTTGGGACATGAATATTTTGTTAAAACGACAATTATTTTGGGACGGAAGTAGTACTCGACTTTTCCAAAATGGATTTTGACCCAAATTTTCAACTTCTTCATGTATGCAAGATATCACATCCGCTTAAATTTGTTATGGGGTACTGCTTTCTTATTAGTACTCGACAAGAAAAGAAAAGGAAAAAAAAAAAAAAGCAAATCTTTTATTCCTAACTTTTTCTTTTTCTTGGGATTATTGGGTTTTAATCAATTGTAACTAAAAATGCTTGACTTTGATGAGCCTAAAATAAGTAGTTAGAATCTGATCAGATATTTTAATACAATTCCTCGGATTTGGTAAGGAAAATTGTCAAAAGAAAGGGAATTTCTTGATTATTGCCTAATAATCATGATTTGAAGTTTTATAATCCATCCATTCTAAAACGAGTGTTCTAACTATAATATTCAGCACAATCTTAAGTAATATTACGATTACAAAAACGAGTATCGATGCAAAAGAAAACCTTAGATTATGACTCATCATTTATTTTGATGAGTCAATACCTAAGTACGAGATATCATTACAAGAAAGATCTTCAAAATAATGACTTATCTAGCCAAGTACTGAGGTGTTACAATAAATTCAAGTTTATCTAATTTCATCCTTATCCACTTTCATACTTATTCTTTGATATTATTCTCTGACTCATCATTCTTATCAAAATCTTAATATTATCCCTTTCCAGTCAACCTTATCCAATTTTGTTCATATCATCTTTCGTTTTTATCTCGTTCTATGTTTACCCTTTACTTTGATATTATCTTTTTATTCTTTCTTATCCTTTCGTGATACGTATCTAACTTTAAATCTTATCCAAAATTTCTGTCTTCTAGCATCCAATACATATCCAAATAAATTTTAAAGAGTAATGATATAATCTTATCCAAAATTTCTGCCTTCTAGCATCCAATACATATCCAAATAAATTCTAAAGAGTAATGATATGGGTATCTAAAGAATACCAATATTTTTGAACCTGATGTGTCAACTGATGTGGCAGCTGATATGATGCATTAATTATGATTTTTAATTTTATTTTTTGTACCACATCATCTGACACATTATTTGATGCAAAAAATTTGGTAATCTTTAGGTACACAAAGCATTACTCAATTCTAAAAAGTCTCAAAGCACTCTAGAATGATTCTAATACCCAATATAAGATAAAATAAAGTCGAGGTCTTACATGCATCAATTATGAATCGTGATGCATTAATTTAAATTCGTGAATCCGTAAATTGATGCAATGAATTGGGATTGAAATGCATTGATTTTGAAATTGCGATGCATCGATTTTGGAATTGCAACGCGATGCATCAATTTAGAATTGCGATGCATCGATTTTGGATTTGCGACGCAATACATCAATTTGGAACTGCGATGCATCGCATGCCTGTTTGAATTGCGATGCATCGATTTGAAATTGCAATGCATCGCGTACTTGTTCCGTATTTTTTAAGGGTATATGATGTGAACTCGACCAAGATCGAGATCGAAGAAGCTCCAACACGCTTGAAGAAACACGACCAAGGCAGCAACAATGGAAAAGACAGATATTTGAGTCTCCCTCGACCCACTATTCGCAATTGAATAGGAACCTCGGGGTGCAATCGAGACCCTATAGACTTAATTGTCTATGAACCACGACTACGGAACGCCACAAACTCTCGACTCACGAGTTTGATAAGTTCAAGGTGAGTTCTCTCTCAAGAATCTCAAATTCTCATTATTTTCTCAAGAATATGTGAAATAAAATAACTTAACTTTGATTCAATCTTGTGTACCAATTACAAGGATGATCATGGCCTTTTATAGGCTCATAAGACTCACCAAAGACTCACAAAACATACAAAAAAAACGTGCTCTAGAAAACCCCAAAAGTTGTTGGTGAAAACTAGGTTGATTTGGTCAAAGAAAGACACAAGTTTAGCATTCCCGTCCATTCTGAATAGTCTTTAGTATTTTGGGCTTAACTTTGTCTAGAGATATCAAAATTGAGATCCGTTTGATGGGTTGGAAACTAGACTTCCAGGGCTTTCCAACCATATATTATACACCAGTTTTTGAGCTCTAGAACGTCCTGTGTGGCCTGTTGAAGTTGACCCAAAAATTCTGACTTGTAGCAGTTTACTTATTTCTTTGTGTTTCCTCCATTTATGCCCAACGGTCACGATCACGAGCATCTTATCCAAAGTCTTCTCTTCATTTGATAATGTGGATTGGACTTTGATTTAAAGCCCTAGATGTCGGGTCACGATTCTCATCATTCCCCTCTTCTTGAAAGCGATTCGTCCTCGAATCGTCACCTTGCTTGGAATGAATGAGGTAAGGGAACGTCATTATGAATTTGACCAACAAACATGCCTCTCATCTGTATATTCCTATGAGATAGATAGAACAAAGCTAGAGGAAATAATGTGAACTTTGTTAGTATATAAAATAAAACTCTCACTTTCTTTTTCTCTCTCTTCTTTTTTTCTCTCACTTTTCTCCCTCTCACTTTTATTTTTCTCACTTTTCACCCACTCAATATTCTCTTTCTCACGCCTTTCTCTCTCTATTTTTTCTCCTTCAAGCTTCTCTCTTTCAAGAGTTTCTTTCTCAAGCTCTTGATCATCTATTATACGCTTGATGGACCAAGAAGACAATTGAGTTGGAATTTTTAAATCAAACGGATCTTCATAAATATGCAATATCTTTAACTTTTCTCGAACCACCAATAACTCTCTTTCATTCTCCAACCTTTCTCGCTCACTTTTCTCCTTGTCTCTCATCTCTCTCTCAATTCTTTCTCTTTCTTCTCTTTCAATCCTCTCTTTTTCAACTCTCTCTTTTTCAAGTTTTTCCTTTTCAACTCTCTCCTTTTTAATCTTTTCATTCAACAACGCCTTGATATCGTTTAGATCCTCCCTCATCTCAATTATTTCTTTTTTATAAAGCTTTGTTGGTGTTAAAGGTACAAGGCATATTTTCTTTTGATTAAATACAAAAGAAAAATTATTGAAAGTATCACGCTTAACTCGGCGATCAACTAACCACGGTAGGCCAAGAACCAAATGCCTATCTAATGCCGGCACTACATCACACCAAACTTCTTCCTTATACTCTCCTATAGAGAAAGAAATTTGTGCTTCCTTAGCCACCCTATTCCCTTCATCATCATAAACCCATTTGACAGGAATACCCAATTCATAAATGACTTCCGTACTCACCATATTAAAATCACTGCATACATCTATTTTGAATTTACATACCTTCTCTTGGATGTAACAATGTGAATTAAAAGTACGGGAACACCTCTCCATAATAAGTCTTCTTTGATTGCTGAATTTTGGGTTACCTCTTCGATTGCTCTGATACCAATTGATGTGAACTCGACCAAGATCGAGATCGAAGAAGCTCCAACACGCTTGAAGAAACACGACCAAGGCAGCAACAATGGAAAAGACCGATATTTGAGTCTCCCTCGACCCACTATTCGCAATTGAATAGGAACCTCGGGGTGCAATCGAGACCCAATAGACTTAATTATCTATGAACCACGACTACGGAACGCCACAAACTCTCGACTCACGAGTTTGATAAGTTCAAGGTGAGTTCTCTCTCAATAATCTCAAATTCTCATTATTCTCTCAAGAATATGTGAAATAAAATAACTTAACTTTGATTCAATCTTGTGTACGAATTACAAGGATGATCATGGCCTTTTATAGGCTCATAAGACTCACCAAAGACTCACAAAGCATACAAAAAAACGTGCTCTAGAAAACTCCAAAATTTGTTGGTGAAAACTAGGTTGATTTGGTCAAAGAAAGACACAAGTTTAGCATTCCCGTCCATTCTGACCAGTCTTTAGTATTTTGGGCTTAACTTTGTCTAGAGATATCAAAATTGAGATCCGTTTGATGGGTTGGAAACTAGACTTTCAGGGCTTTCCAACCATAAATTATACACCAGTTTTTGAGCTCTAGAACGTCCTGTGTGGCCTGTTGAAGTTGACCCAAAAATTCTGACTTGTAGCAGTTTACTTATTTCTTTGTGTTTCCTCCATTTATGCCCAACGGTCACGATCACGAGCATCTTATCCAAAGCCTTCTCTTCATTTGATAATGTGGATTGGACTTTGATTTAAAGCCCTAGATGTCGGGTCACGATTCTCATCAGTATAGACAATATTTCGTAACAAAAGTGTCTTTTTCTGATTTGAAACAAGTATATGAGTCTAAACTGATTGAAAATTCATCAAAGTGGATCGGCTCGAAGTTCATCTTTTTTTTTTTTTTTTTGTTCAATGGAGTGCCGAAGCCCTTAAACAAAGCCAACATTACAGACCATTATTTTTTCGCCTCCCACAAACAACCCATGTAATCCCAATACAATAACTCTGACACACAACTTGGAGGTTCCATCAAAATACTAGCCTTACCCACTTTGGTTCTCCATTCCTTTGATAAACTATCAGCTACGTCGTTGTTTGCCGCAGAATTTGAATCGTAAGGGTGTAAGGTTTAGGTAAATTAAGAAGAATATGTTTGGTTTTTTTATGGTATTTAGTTGTAATTGATTTAGATTTTATTTTCTGAAGTGATTTAAGTAACTTCAAGAGGTATTATATGTGTCCTAAAAATCGCTAGGCGGGCGGTAGCACCTAGGGGGCCTAGGCGGAGACTAGAATTAAAGCATAATTAACCTGATTTTTGATTTTTTTTTCATATAACTCAATTAACAAAATATCATTCCAAAGTTCAAAATAACACAACAATAATCAATAACTCAATAAAGCATATGTCAAGAACACATGCTGTAGCAATATAAAATATGACTAAATAATCTAAATTAAATTTTTTATCTATAAAAAGGCCTAAAACGATGTTATTTTAGACCAAAACTTTTTAAAAATAAAAAAATTAGTGGCTTGGGCCCCTAGGTGCCGCCTAAAGCGCTTAGGAGGTCGATTTGTCCGATTTCTAGGCGCCTAAGTGGTGCCTAGGGCCTAGGCCCTTTTTTTTGATCACTGCGTATTATAGTACTCATTTAATAAAATTCAAAATAAAAATACTGATCATTAATAATTTACATAGTTATAATTTAGGAGTGATTTATGAATGCTTTAACTAGGATTTGCCAAATCTCTGACTTGTTGAAAAATATGTCTTTCCTCTTCTTCTTTTTTTACTTACATTTTTTTTATAAATATATTGACTTGAAATACAATTTTGTTGAACTTGCTAAATTTACAATTACTTGTGTTGTGCGACAGCGGAAGCAAGCGAACAAACAATTGAGTAAATAACAATTATCAAGCAATTGAGAATTGGAAGAGATGAGAGAATTTGGGGTATATTGTTATTTTAAACCTTATACATGTTTTAAGGTTACAAGATACAAGACAAATAAAGAACGGTCCGCTTGTTATGTTTCGAGGGGATTCGGCTCGTTGTCTGGAATTGGGTCATCCATTCTAACAATATGTATTAATTATAAATATTCAGAGCTTGTCGAATTCATATATATATATATATATATATATATATATATACATACATACATACATACATACATACATACATACATACATACATCTCGCTAACCATTGATGATTACTATTATTATTATTCATTAGATCAAAAATTAAATGCTAACATTTAATGATTAGTTGAAAAATGCAATTATGCAAGTAGGTGAGTCATTTAATACAATTAGTCTTAACCTTTGATTTTTGATCCAATGATTGATAGAACAGTAACCATTGATGGTTAGAGAGATAAATTAACCATTGAATACTTCCCATATGATTACTTTGTCTCTCTAACCATCAATGATTACTCTTCTATCAACCATTGAATCAAAAATAAAAGGTTGAGATTAATTGCATTAAATGACTCACCTACTTGCATTAATTGCATTTTCCAACTAACCATTAAATCTTAGCCATCGATTTTTGATCTAATGGATAATAATAATAGTAACTATCAATGGTTAGTGAGATGTAGTAACTATGAAAAACTCATATATATATATATATATATATATATATATATATATATAAAGTTGTTGAGGAAGTCTTAGGTTGTGACACCTCACCCTTTTGGTTAAAGTTGCATTCTCAAGACTTGACTTTTGAAATTTTAAGGAGGGTGTCATTAGCTAATAGTTTTAGCTAAGTACTATATGTATGATATAGGTTATATAGCATATTTCAAATGTATTAGTAGAAGAACTTTAGCTATTGACATGAAAATGAAAAGCTAGAAAAACAAAACAAAAAATAATGTGATGTTGTCAATGAGATTTGAACCCACACACTTTCTAAGTATGAACACACACCTTAGACAAACTCAATTATTTATATTATATGTATTTATTTAGAATATTAAATAGATTATAGTTAAGTTAGGTCACATTGCATTAAAAAAAAAATTACTATAACAAAGCTCATATTCATTGTATCAAACATTGTACTTTAAATTTTTTTGTGTATTATGCTTAGCATTAACTCAAAAGATACAATCTTATAATAGTTATTTGTCTGAAAGAAGTTCGTTATGTTTATACTTTTCATTTTGATCTTGATTTTATTTTTTATTTTTATTTCTGCTAATTAATAATCCTGGTTCAGTTCTAATTTTTCAGAAAATTAGCTTAGAATTGCTTAAAAATAGTAATCGCTATTAAAGCAATAATGATTGTATATAATTAAAAAAATTTAAAAATATTACATTATTCTAAAAATTAATTTATGATATAAATCAACTAATTTTTATTCCTATAACAGTTAATTAAAATCTAGACTCTTCAAAAATTATCAAAAAAAATGTAATTATATTTAATTTTTAAACCATTCTTCCTTGTTCAGAAAGATATGTCACTTATCTTCCTTCATTATATTTCAAAATAATATTTTGTTTTTAATTTTGTAAAATTATTCAAGTATATGTCAAAAAATATCTTTATTAAGTGCGGGAAGGAAAAAAAAATCCAACAATTTGATACTTAAAGGATACTTTAAAAAAATATATATACAAATAACTATTTACTCATACCTATATAAAAAATATTTATTCTAAAACGAAAGTACTGTACTAAACGACCACCAATTTGTATATAGTGATAACATCTAACTTTTATCAGATATTAACCCAACAAACACATATATCTAATAATGATAATTTTATATAAAAATATTCCTAAATTGTATTAATTAATTCAAAGTTAAATTGCACCAGTGCAAAGCACGTGCTCCATAACTAGTTAAATTGTAAAATTCTTCAAAAGAAATTTCACTCACCACAAATTTAATTTGAAATTAGTTGAGCGAACTCCTATTTGTGATCATTAATATATAACTTTTGCATTATCCTATTCATAAGTCAAATATTATGCTAGTTTGAAATAATTAAAGGCTTAATTCTCAGTTTGGTCACCCTATTTTTTCACCAAAAATTCACTAAGTTCACTTTACTATTTTTTTTCCACCCTTTAATTACTCTACTTAGAAATAAATATCAAGTTCATTACTCCATTCAGATTTTTGAATGAAAAGCTTAATATTTTTCTAAAACCCAAAAATGCCCTTACTAAAATATTATTCCTCATTGCAACCAAGAACAAAAAAAAAAAAAATTAGAAATTGAGCAGCTAGGCTTTTCATTGGTGACTAGATCGTGGTTGAGGAGGTCAAAATTAGGGTTAGGGTTTGGCCAGAGAGGGGGAAAAAAGGTGGAGACGGTGGCCATGATGAAAGATAGAGAGAGAGATGAGATAGAGCATGGCACGAGAGATTTTCCTTCGATTCATGACTAATCCTATCTTCAAGCTTTCATGGAAAGTCCTTTACTCTTGAGTTAGCATAATGAAAGGAGGGTTGACCTTATTAAATAATGAATGGGAGGCTTCCCTGCTTTAGGTTGGTTTCAGAAAAAGAGAATCTTGAATTTCAGTAGTTGAAATTAGCTTTTTGTGGGTTCATTTGAATTAAGATTTCCTATTCCAGTTGATGGGGGTAATGGCCTAATGGGTCCTATGGTGGCTTTGGTCCTTATGAGTTATGATTCATAGCCATTTAGTGGAAAAGTCTTGTTTTGATGGATCGAATTTCGAGGAATTTGTGTTAATGATTGGAGAATTTTGAGGTGAATTTTGAAGAAATGAAGAAGAAGAAATGGCGATGGCGAGCATATTGCAAGATGTGAGGCAACTCATCTATACACAAATTCAGCTGAATAATCTTTCAAATACTTATTTCCTGTTTCCTCATTTTTTGGAGGTTTTGCTTCGTTGAGATCTGATGGAAAACAACGTGTTTTTCATTGACAATTCACCGCAGGCGATGTGGTCTCTCTCTTCTTCACACCCGTGACATTGTAAAACGAAGAATTTTGCCCGACTAGAAATTTAGGGAAAAATAGAGCAAAAATCTTGTCTCTTTCTCTCTCTTCTTCAAGAATATTTGCTGGTTTGATGTTTGTTGATGTCGACTTTGTTGGTTTGAATTTGGGAAACTTTCATTTGGAAAAAAATCAAGCAGTATAGATTTATTTTTTTGTCAAAAAAATAAAAATAAAAACAAAAATAGAAAAGTAAGAATAAACAAAAAGGGGGGTATTTTAATCCTTACGAAAATGAATTGAGTGAGTTTATTGATCGTAAAGTCCAAGTATAGTGATTAAAGTGTGAAAAAAAGAGAGTAGAGTGAGCTTAGTGAATTTTTTATAAAAATAGAATGATCAAATTGAGAATTAAGCCTAAATTAAAAGATTATATCCATTTTCATCCCATTCGAAACAAAATTTGTTATCCTTCTTATTAAATTTGTATCCAACCACCTTCTTCATCCCAATTTCATCCTGTATCAAATAGGTCACATTTGAATAAAAGAGATCACACCCATTAGAAATCAATAGAAAATGGAAAAATAGTAATGAAGAATAATATGCCAAACAGAACAAATGAACTTGGTTAAATGGTTAAATCTTCTAACGCTAGTTAATTTCAGGGTTGTTCCTGCTTACTCATCAAACCTCAAGGGAGGTATCAAATTATTGATATTAACCTCATCAAGAAATAGATAGCAGTTAGGCCTCGATTGATACACGAAAAATAGAATCAATTCTGCGGAATTGATTTCATATAATTGATTAATAATATTTGGTGGTGCAACAATTATATTTGGAATAGGAATGAATTACTAAAATTTTGGAATTGATTACTAAAATTTAAGGAATCACAATACTGATGGAGGAGGTGGGATTTAGATTCCTAATAGTTGGAATTCATATAAAAGGACAATAATATCCTTCTACTAGGTCAAGTATTTGCTTTATATTTATAATTTCATTTGGTTTCAACTACTTTACGAGCGTTCATTTTTACTCCTCTTCGTCGTCATTGTTCTTGGACTCTTCATAAGGCTTTTCTAATTACTCTTCCCATCTAATTTATTTGTAAATAATAGTTTATAATTTTATGATTGTAGTGTTAATTTTTACGTTTGAAGCATGCTTTAAAATTGATTAATCTTACAAGATTTAGATTAAATACACCATAAGAATTTTTTTAAAGAATTGACACATTTTGCATGATAATTACACAAAATAAAATGATAACGGTGATTGCTTGGAACTATATAGAAGAATAAAATAGTAATTATTTTAAATAAGTAATTACACATACTTTTCTTGAATTGTTTCAAATATTTAAACTATTTTTATTTGACAATTTCATTATAACAATAAATTTTTTTATTTAATAAATTTTTCTTGCTTTATTGGTGTTGGATAATTTAATTTTTTCACCAAAATTGAAAAAGATCGAAGAGCTTGTTATTTTGTGGAGCAGTAATAACGTTAATGTCTAATTTTTTTCATGAAAGTCATTAACAAATACTTGTATATATTGGGGGTAATGTTGTCAATTATCTTAATTTTATCTTTGCATTTTAAGTTATTTTGTTTCTTACCAAATAATATAATAAAAAATTATACTACATTAGTAATCACATTCCTTATGCTACTAAACACTTTATAGGAATCATCTTTTCAACCCAGATCTTAAATGTACTTTTGACGGATGTATTGGTAGTAATTCGTCTTAATTGTAATTTATGATGGCTTTGTTGGTTTCAATTTGTCAAAAGAAAATGGATTAACAAGTTTGGGATGCGGTTCCGGTTGAGGTGGAGGACGAAAAGGAGGAGGCTGAGGAGATCGAGCCGCCTCCAGCTGCGGTGCCGTTCTCGAGGTTGTTTGCTTGTGCTGACCGGCTTGATTGGTTGCTCATGATGGTTGGATCATTGGCCGTGGTTACTCATAGGACTGCGCTAGTTGTGTACTTGCATTACTGGTGTGTGGGTTGGAGTGTTGAGAAGAGACGAGGGAGGAGGGAGAGATCTATCTCATTGGGTGACAGCCATGAAAAATAAGAAAATCTTGAAGGACCAGATGTGTGGACACTGTTCGAGTCTGCTCCTGGGTATGACATCAGTCTTTCCTGGCATCAAACTCTCACTGCTGGGAAGAATTTCTGATGCCCTATCGGGGCCAAGGATGGTCAGGGTTCCTGTCCCACCAACTCACTTTGTCAGGAGCGCCAGGCCTAGCCGGGAAAGGGTGGCAGCCATGGAAAGGGAAAAAAATGGTCCCTGTACTTTTTTGGATATATGACTATTTTACCCCTACTAGAAAATACGTGAGTTGCACGTGTCTCTTCTTAACGGCAAATATTTAACGGAAGGGCCAATAATGTAAGTCACCCCACTACAGAAATCGCTAGCATGAGGTAAGGACCAATTCCAAAAAAGGGGTACACCACAAAGACTATTTGTGTAGTTTGCTCTAATTTCAAATGTACATTCAAAGTGATGACAAGAGATGCACATGATCACTTTAAGGACTTTATGAACACGGTTTACCCGAAGAACGAAGCCAAGCAAAAATGGCGTACTTTGAACACCCATGTGCAAACTTAAAAGTTTAGGGACTTCTTATAAAAAACTTATAAACCAAAAGGTAACTGGTGTAACTTACCCATTTAACGGTGACAACTATCCAGGTCCCGAAGTGTTCTTTAGCTAGTACTGTAGCATTCAGCTCATTTCCTCGCCGGACAAAATAGCCAACTCAATAGCTACTACTCCAATGGAGAACCAAACCGGAGAAATCGAGGAAACAACGACTACTACGTCCATCGCCGACGACGAGGCATCACCGCTGTTACCGACGAAACCTAAGGCTCGGTCGGTGCGTACCAAGGTTCCTGAGATCGAGGTCCACCTATACCGTCGGGGCGAAGGCCCCATCGACGTCTTCAAATCGAGCCTAGGTGGGTGGGACCAAGATCAGCTCGAAGTTCGGGACATTCTCGACAAGTATGGATTCAAATCCATCTACGCTTACAATACTTCGTCGGGTCGGGGTGTTCCAATCCGGTTTAACCCCAAAAATGGCCGATCCATGCTTCCCTATAAGGATGGATCCGTTATTTACATTGACGGCGAGCCCAAGGTACTCCTTAACTCGTTTTCGTATATTGCATATCTTTGCTTTGAATCTACGGATATGTTTGTTCACAGTGGAAATTGTTAAAGATCAGCTATTGTAAGTAGTGTTTGAAAGCTTGAAATTCAGGTCCTGGAATTGGAATTGGAGTATATGTTTTGAAGCATGGTATCCAGATTGAGATTTGTTTAGTTCAATTTTTTTGAACCAAGGAAGCTCCAATTCCGATTTTAAGAACTGAATCCTTTCCCCCAAACACTGTTAAATTGGAAGTGAACTAAACTTGCTCTAATTCCAATGAAATGTGAAGATTTCGTGTTTTGGTTAGTTAATTGGGCCATGTGGTCCTCCTTGTTTACAAAGTACAACTCAACTCAACTCAGCCTTTGTCCCAATCACTACTTGGGGTTGGTTACATGAATCCTTTTTTGCCATTTAATTCAGTCCAAAGTCAGGTCATCCCACACACCATGCTCATCCATATCCACACAACACACTATTCATATCTTTCTTTATTATTGATGTTCATGTTAGTTTTGGTCGTCCCCTTCTCCGACTTCTAGTCTAGTTGATATTGATACACTCGCACTTTCTAAAGGGTGCACTAAGCGGGCACGCTGTATGTGCCCAAACTATCATCAATTTTCTCTCATTTTAACTTTTATTGTCTTACAAATTTGCTCTTTACAAATTCTATTTTTTCTAGTTTTATGACATAACCATTTTAACATTCGCATTTCGGCTACACTCATCTCTGTAGAGTCACAGGAGTAATAAACCTTACCAAGGAAAATCGAACAGGAGCTAAGCTGCAAAACCACGTTAGGAAGAAACAGAGAAAATAGCATATATTCAACAACATATATAAAAAAGACAGTACCACAGAAAACTGATCGTTAGCCTTAGCTTTGATTCGGCTCAGATCCCACACACAACAATTATACACTGAGTATAATTGTTCAGCCCAACCAATTGTTCGTTCCAAGGTTTCAATATTCGTCAATGGCCAAGCCTTCCAACAAACCCAAAACCCGAAACACCCCTCTCACAGAAATAACCTCACACCAGCTCAAACACACACACCAAGTACCAGTGTATCCCTTCACAAGAACCCACTCACAGATTTCGCACAGAGCAAGGGTGAAGAAGAGAGAGTTTGAGAGAGAGAGAGATAGAGAGATAGCTATTCAGTACCGTACCTTGAATGGGAGAAGGGGGACGGTATTTATAGGCTAAAATAGGTCACGATTGAATAGATAAGGATTGAAGAATCCTAATCAAACCAAACGAACAGCAGCAGCACCGCAATCGCAGCAAGGAGGGCGAAGTCAGCTGCTGAGCGAAGAAGCAGGGAGACCAAATTAGGGCGCAAAATGAAAACCCCTAAAATTGATCAGCCGATTCTGTAGAGGGGAGTGGGCTTGGGCTGGGTTGCTTTAGGCCTTAGTAGGTTGCCCCAATTCTTTGGGCCTTCACTACTTTACAATCTCCACCTTGGAACAAGTATCGGTTAATCACGAGGAACTCACGGACTGAGAGGGGGTACATCATAGCCTATCCCGAACTTGTTCCAACACTAAGTAGGGAACAAGAACAGGAAGCTGAAATCACAAAGATAACAGTAAAGGGAAAAAAAACTCACTTTCCAATCACAAAGAAAGGAAATAGGGACCCCAAAAAACACTCATACCATCAGTCATTGGTGTTAAAATTCAAAGTTTTTAAACACGTTTGAAGTTTTAACACAGGCAAGCATTTTGTTCCCATATCAGCAGGATTATACTGGGTCGGAATTTTTTCAAGTAAGATAAAACCTCTTTCAATCAAGTCCCGTAAGTAATGAAAACGAACATCAATATGCTTAGTCCTATCATAAAAAACAGGATTTTTGCAAAGTTGAATTCCGGACTGACTATCAGAATAAACCACAACTTTATCTTTCAAAAAACCAATTTCAGTAATTAATCCTTTCAACCAAGTCGCTTCTTTAAAAGCTTCAGTTATTGCAACATATTCCGACTCGGTAGTAGACAATGCAACAATGGATTGTAATTGAGATTTCCAACTAACACATGAACCACACAAAGTGAATACATACGAAGTAGTAGATTTCCTACTATCTCTATCATTTGAATAGTTAGAATCAACGTAACCTTTCAGTTTAACACCTTCATTGCATTTAGAGAATTTCAAGCCATAATTCACGTAATAACCAAGATATCTAAGAAGCCATTTGACTTCCCAATGGGGCTTACCGGGTTGGACATGTATCTACTCAAGCAGCTTATCGCATAAGCTATATCAGGTCTAGTGCTAACCATAAGATACATTAATGATCCAATTGCATTAGAATAAGGCACATTCTCCATTTGTTTTTTATCAAAATCAGTTTGGGGAGACTGATTCTTACTAAGGATAAAATGACCTGCTAAAGGCACATTTGCAGATTTAGCATTCTCCATTCTAAATTTACTCAAAATCTTTTGCACATAAGAAATCTGATTAAGAGAAATAGTGGAGTTCTTTCTATCCCTAACAATGTTCATTCCCAAAATCTTTTTAGCATCCCCCAAATCTTTCATGTCAAAAGTTTTACACAGACAATTTTGCACATCTTGAATCGATTTACAGCATGGACTGATTATAAGCATATCATCAACGTAAATCAATAGGAACACAGGAGTAGAAGAGTTGCCTTTAAAATACAAACAATGATCATACGAACTACGAGTGAATTGTAAAGACAACATGCACATATCAAACTTCTTGTTCCACATTCTAGGGGATTGTTTCAAGCCATATAAAGATTTTTTCAATAAACACACATAATCGGGATTAATCTTATCAACAAAACCTTCAAGCTGACGCATGAAAATTTTTTCATCTAAATCACCATGTAAAAACGCTGTTTTCACATCCATTTGTTTTAATTCCCAATTAAACTGAGCAACTAAAGCAAGCATAACCCTTACCGTAGTAAACTTGACAACCGGGGCAAAGATTTCTGTGTAATCTACCCCCTCTTTTTGAGTAAACCCTTTAGCAACTAACCGTGCTTTAAATCGAACAGTCTCATTCTCAGACTTAACCTTAAACAACCATTTGCAATCAACAAGAGAACATGTTTTAGGTTTAGGGACCAACGTCCATGTTTCGTTAACATGCAAAGAGTTCATCTCATCTTTCATAGCATTTAACCATTTAGCAGAATGAGCAGAATTTAAAGCATCTTTATAAGTTTTAGGTTCATCACAGTTATCAAGAGCATCAAACATATTAAACACAAAAGATGTCATGTGAAAATCATCAAATCTCGATGGTCTCCTTACCTCCCGTCTAGGGCGATCCCTAGCTAATTGGTAATCATCTAAATTTTCTATCTCTTGAAAATTTTCTTGTTCATTTTCAACATTTTCATTTTGTTCAATTTCAACATGCTCGTTTTCATGATCAACTTGCACATTTTCAGTTGGCACATTAGTATCAATCACATGAGGGTGCTCCACCATAATTGGAGCTGGGGAGGGGGAACATTTTCAGCAGTTATAGGTTGAGCAGGTATCAAACATGGAAATTCAGTTTCATTAAAAATAACATCCCTACTAATTATGACTTTAAAACCAATTTCCTCTTTTAACCAAAGTCTATACCCTTTCACACCCTCCGGGTACCCTAAGAAAACACACCTAGCAGCTCTAGGTTCAAGTTTGTCATGTTTTTGATGGGCATAAGCAGCACAACCGAATACTCTCATGTGCGAGATATCAATATCTCTTCCCGTAAATACCGCCGGGCATCTACCATGCAATGGCACGAAGGGGACCTATTGATGATATAGGCGCGATCATCACGCTTCTCCCCAAAATCGTTTGGAGAGACCCGAGGTCTCAAGCATAGCCCTAACTCTTTCCAAAAGAGTTCTATTCATACGCCGGCAACGCCATTTTGTTGTGGGTTATAAGGCACTTTGTGCCTACCGATACCATTCAAATCACAAAATTCATCAAATTCATGATTACAAAATTCTAATCCATTATCGATCCCGAGCATTTTGATTTTCTTACAGTTTGATTTTCAATAAAAATTTTCCAATTTTTAAACTTTTCAAACGAATCAGATTTATGTCTCATTAAGAAAATCCAGACTTTTCGTGAAAAGTCATCGATAATAGATAAGAAATACCGGTTTCCACCTTGAGTGGGCACACTAGCGGGCCCCCATACATCAGCATGTATGTAGTCAAGGAATTTTTTACTTGAATGCTTACCAAGGGAAGGGGGAGGAAAACTCACTTTATGATGTTTGCTCTTCACACAAGCATCATAAAAAGGCATATCAGAAAATTTTTCTTTTAAAACTCCAGTTTTATGCAAAATTTCTAAGCCTTTATTACTTATGTGTCCTAGCCTCTTATGCCATAAACTTGTTTTATCCTCTTTAACGATATTAGCACAAATATCAGAATGAGACATAGGCATAGCTGAGCAAACATACAAATTTTGACGTTTTTCACATTTAGCAATCACCAAAGATCCCTTTAGTATTTTCATAACCCCTTTTCCCCATTTTCCTTCCAAACCATCATCCTCCAAAGAAGCACAGGAAATCAAGTTACTACACAATTCGGGCACATGTCTTACATTTTTCAAAGTTAAGACATAACCAGAATTACATTTTAAATCAATATCTCCAATACCAATTATTTGACACTTTTTCTCATTTGCTAAGGAAACGGAGCCAACATTAACTTCTTGGTAAGTAGAGAAAAGAGTTTTCAATGGTGTCATATGATATGTGCAACCAGAATCTATAAGCCATTCACTAGTACATGCAGAATGCACAGAATTCACAACATTATCACATGAATCAATCACCATAAACACATCAGCGGAAGCATCACTACTCGAAGCTAAGTTGCAGTCAATTTGTTTGTGTTTTTGATTTTTCTTAGGATTGGGACAATCTTTTCTAAAGTGTCCTACTTCCCCAAAATTGTAACAAGTTCTATGCCTTTGTTTGGAGTTCGACCTACTTGGACTTCTCCCATTCTTTTTGTCCGAATTTTGATTTTGATCTTGATTTTGATGAGGTTTTCCATTTTGCCTATGTTTGGTTCTACCTCTAACCATATTAACTTCACTTGTACTACTAGCCTTCCCTTTATTGACCTTTAAATCTAACTCTTTACTCTTTAAACCGTTAATCACCGTATCAAGCTTAACTTGGTCTCTACCATATTTGATAGCAGATTTAACATCAGAGTATGAATCAGGTATAGCATTTAAAAGGACAATTGAAGTGTAGTTATCAATGTGTTCATCGCCCGTTTGTTTTATATCTTGAATTAATTTGGTAAACTCATCAATGTTGTCCTCAATATCTTTGTTTAAATCTAACTTGAAACTAAAAAACTTTTCTAAAAGATAGGTTTTATTAGGCAAGTTCTTATCAAAATAAATTGATTCCAATTTAGCCCAAAGATCTCTAGCATGTGCTTGTTTACCACATTTCCGAATAACAGCTTCGGACAAGTTCAAGATAATAGACGAGTAAGCACATTCATCCCATTCAAGCATTTCTTCTTCAGAAGCATCTTTTGGAAACTTTAAAGTTATTGCTTTATAAGTTTTTTCTTTAACCAAAACTCCTTTCATCTTTTGTTGCCATATAGAAAAATCAGATTTTCCGTTAAACGGTTCCAAATTGTAATTCGAGGTAGACATTATCAAAATACAATTAACGTTTATGAAAATCACAGATTTAAGCACATAGACAACACAAAGTGAGCAAGTAATTTCTAGCAGGCAGACAATTCTCAATGGGAGTAAATAACAGCAGGTATATGCTAACAAAAAATACCAAACCAGAACTGCAGTTTGGATTGAAGGTAGCTCATAAAAACTTCCTGGGTTTATCCAACCGTGGCTCTGATACCACTGTAGAGTCACAGGAGTAATAAACCTTACCAAGGAAAATCGAACAGGAGCTAAGCTGCAAAACCACGTTAGGAAGAAACAGAGAAAATAGCATATATTCAACAACATATATAAAAAAGACAGTACCACAGAAAACTGATCGTTAGCCTTAGCTTTGATTCGGCTCAGATCCCACACACAACAATTATACACTGAGTATAATTGTTCAGCCCAACCAATTGTTCGTTCCAAGGTTTTAATATTCGTCAATGGCCAAGCTTTCCAACAAACCCAAAACCCGAAACACCCCTCTCACAGAAATAACCTCACACCAGCTCAAACACACACACCAAGTACCAGTGTATCCCTTCACAAGAACCCACTCACAGATTTCGCACAGAGCAAGGGTGAAGAAGAGAGAGTTTGAGAGAGAGAGAGATAGAGAGATAGCTATTCAGTACCGTACCTTGAATGGGAGAAGGGGGACGGTATTTATAGGCTAAAATAGGTCACGATTGAATAGATAAGGATTGAAGAATCCTTATCAAACCAAACGAATAGCAGCAGCACCGCAATCGCAGCAAGGAGGGCGAAGTCAGCTGCTGAGCGAAGAAGCAGGGAGACCAAATTAGGGCGCAAAATGAAAACCCCTAAAATTGATCAGCCGATTCTGTAGAGGGGAGTGGGCTTGGGCTGGGTTGCTTTAGGCCTTAGTAGGTTGTGTCGCGACCCGACCCGAGATCCGATGTGAATCACGTTCGAGCCGCGAGACAAATGCGGAAAACACGAAAATAGCAACTCAAAAATTCCATTTAAAAGAATGCAAAGTCATGAGAAAACCCTGTAATGCACGTGCAAGTTTTCTTAAAATAAAATCGTTTAAACACTACTAAACCTCGACGGCGAAACAAGCCGGAGAAACAACACGTTAGCTAGCAACAACAAACTTGAGCTATCATGCTCGGTACATATATAATCACATCAGAGTACGCGGAATCAAAGTTAACAAATATTCATACAACCGCACGGCAACCATGCCGGCACAACAAAAGAATATAACATATAACAGTCGAGACATCTACCCAACAAATACATTGTTTAAGTAACAAGTACACCCTCGGCCTCACCAAAAGAAAATACTTAGGCACAAGGTGCACTACCAAAAGATGTCGTCCCAACGGACCCGGACTCGAACACTAAGGATTCCTCGCCGGCGCTTGATCTAAGGAAAAACAAATGAAAACAAACGGGGTGAGTTGAAAACTCAATAAGCTACTAATGCAACAATATGGCATGCTAGATGCAAGACAATAAATGTAACAAGTATTCATGTCATCACAACATCATTTCAATACTAAACGGAAATAACATGTATTGCACATAGCCAAACAACCCCATACTACACGAGAGAGGCTCGACGATCGCCAACCGTCCCATACCGGTTGGAAACCATGACCAACATTCGTTCATATAGGAAGCACATAAGAACTATAAGTAAACACATTAAAAAGGATACGGTGTCGAGGTACACCTCCGACCAAACCAATACTTCCAACCAACCAACCAATAACATACCAAGTGTAGAGCCGTTGTTGACGTGTCCGAACAAGAGAACCAATAACCAAAACACACATGTGAACCATTTTCTGTATTCACGTCGACGGGTGATCTCGGTCCCTACAACCCAAGAATCTACCACGGATATAGCTTACCATGGTTGCGTTTATTCCATACAACAAATGGCGCTATACCCCTACCGTGGCCAACGGTAGGGCGAGGCCCGATGTATTGGCCTTCGACTATTACGTAGCCCCGGCTCACGCAATAATCGAGCGTCAATACACCGCCAACAAATATGCCATGGACTTAACTAAATGCACAAGTAGATGTTTACTCGACATTTAAATATAAAAGGTCATACTCCAAAGTAGGGAGTATACCACAACAACAACAATTGACAATGATATGAATGTCACAAGTGAGTTATAATAATCTCACACCACAAATAACCAACTTACAATAATTACGACAATTTACGTAATATTAAACACACAATCGGTGTAACCAAATTTTCTAACGAATCACTCGAATTATTCGAGAATTCCCAAGTCACACACGTGGTCTCATCGATTATGAAATCCTAACGAACTCCGTTAGAGTCATTTTCGGTTTCTAATGAGTTCGAGTTTACGCGAATTAATCATACCGTAAACTTAACCATTACTAAACATATTTCACAATTCTAATATGTAAACATGAGTCTCTAAACACAACCAAAAAGTCAACCACGAATTTGAAAAGTCAAATCCCAAGATTAACGAACAATCGTTTATCACATCGAGACTAATGTACTAGTCTCTAACATTTTGTATTTTAATATTCATACGTGTAAACAACTCTCGGGAGTTGATAATTATAATAAATGAACATCCCAAACTACACAAGTCCGGGTATACGGCGTGCTAACTTAATTAGACGTCATCTTACGAATATAATCGGAGTCTTTATTTTACCAGTAGCAAATAATCGGAGGGCTGAAAACCATATCAAATGGACTCTAATTTTCGTAGTAATTTAACTAGTGATTCGGAGAATTATAATCTTTCCAAAAATCCACTTTTAGTGTCAATTCATCAAGTTCATAAAATTGGGTATAATTGCTATATGCAAATTTTCACCATTTAAAGTCTTTAACATGTTCTTGAGTTTCCTCTTTTGGTGATTATCAATCTCTACACAATTTACACTAACTAAACCATGTCTTTCATATTATAACATGTAATTTTCATCAACATAACATTCCCACATGAATCCAACAACAATTCAAGTCATGCATGTTTACAAACATTCATACATGTAAGAATTTCTAACATACAAGAGGGGGTTTAGTAACTTACCTTCAAAGCATGAAATTAAGCCACCAATTTCACAAATAAAGTCTCTAAGGTTGCTCCCCTACCCAGCCACAACACATGCAAGGCCTTGGATCAAAGTTTCAATGGTTGGATGATGAGATGTAAAGCACACACACTATTCTCACCTTGGTCTCTCACACAATCACTCTACCATGGATGAGAAGTAAAGAGGTAATGTTTTTGTGCTTCTTTAGTGGTTTTTAGACAGAGAAAGGCTGGTCAAAGGTCTTTAGTACGTCCAAGTTGGTCAAGGGGTGAAATGGTCAACTTTTGGAGCAACAACAGCACAGAACAGCACAATCTGGAGACGGGGCGGCCGCCTAGGCGCCCGCCCAGTTTTCTGATTTTTTTGGTCAACTTCAAATCGACGCCCAGGATGATCTACAAGTCCAAAAATTACAAATAAGGTATCGTTGGAAAGCTCTTTGAGTCTAGTTTACATAGAATCAAACGGTTTGCAAATCCGAGTTTTGTACACAAATCTATGGCCAATCTACTACAGACTGTCTGGATGGGCAGAATTTCGGGTTCAAGCATGTGTCTATGCTTTTGTGTTTTTCTTTATCTATCTTAGTGTCAAAACAAAATGTTCATTAAGTATTCCCAAATGATCCTAACATGATCCTAACCTCCAACAAGGTTTAAAACACATTCAAATCATTCAAAACACATGTAACAAAGCTTAGAATGAAGTGTATTCCAAACATGAACGATGAGCACGAATTAAATCACAATCAAAGCATTTTAAATCGTATGAATTCAATATATGAATCGATTAACTTGATGTTCCATCAAGTCAAACAAACATGCTCAACATAATAATGATACGATATAGAAGACAAGTCAAACATAGGAGATACCAGGGTATTACAGGTTGCCCCAATTCTTAGGGCCTTCACTACTTTACAATCTCGTTAACATGTTCTTTCTTAGTTGCCGTATATTCGGTTCCATAACTTAGTCTAGGTCTAATGGTTGTCATATAAACTTTCCCTTCAACTTAACCGGTATATGTCGATCACATAATACTCGGTCTAATGGTTGTCATATAAAACTTTTCCTTCAACTTAACTGGTATATGTCAATCACATAACACTCTGGATGCACTTCTCCATTTCATCTAGTCTGATTTTATTCTACGACTAACATCCTCTCTTACTTCCTCATCTTGATCGATAATTGATTCTAAATATCAAAATTGTTCTTTTTATTATGTTTGAAATTGTCTAAGCACTTAAGAAAACAATTAAATTAGAGGATGGTTATCTACAAATCAGAAGGGTAACATGAGTCTCAATGATGGAGTTTGGTTAATGACATGAGGGTTGTTTTAGTTATGAATATTGAAGCTGTTACTTGTTGCTTGTAGTAATAATATACTACTCCCTCTATCCCAAAAATTATTCTCATTTGACAAGTCAAACTTTATAAGTTTGTAGCTTTACTTGTTTGTACCTCCTTTTAATTGCTCTATTAATATAATCTCTTTTAGAAGTAAGACAAATTTTTTGGGACACACCAAAGAGGAAAGTGGAACTATCTTTTTGGGGCGGAGGGAGTATGTTTTTTGCATTTTGGATGCTTCATCTGTGAAGGGAGTAAATAAGAAAAACTCAAGGATATGGTAGTGATTGGCGAAGCTGCTTTTGGTCGACCATGTTGGAAGTTTTTATGTCGGACTTTTCAATCTTGTTGTGGTAGAGGAAGGGAAATGAGTAGATAGCTGTGAGATTGAGAAACTTCTGCTTTACTCCCTCCATCCTCAAAAAGTAGTCCTATTTTCCATTTTAGTTTGTTTCAAAAAGGAGTCTCTTTCTAAAATTTAAGCAATAAATTTCCATTATTTTTTCAACTTTTTCTTTTTGAAAACATGTTATTTTTCTTGCATGATATATTTTAGTGCAGCTTAAAGAGAATTAATAGAAGTTTGACTTTTCAAATTTAACTTCTTTTTGGGACCGAGGGAGTAATTTTACAAAGTATATCAATTACCGTTCAGACGTTCAAAGGAAATAAATTTAGTAGGCCTTTTGTTTCCTTTGTGTGTGAGAGAGAGTGTGTTTACATTGCGAACCATCACGTTTGGGTGTTGATTTATTTGCACACCCATTATCACTGAGAATGGAGTTTTCGAAGTTGTTCTCAATTCTCTTGTTGTCAAAGCGAAGGATGGTGACTGTTGCATTCTTAATGTTTTTTGATACTCCCTCTAATGAACTAAAATGGACCCTCATTTTGGGAAGGAGGAAGTAGTTGTGATCATGAAAGCGTAATACTGGAGCCATTTGAGCTGGCATCTTGTGTCATTCCCAACTTTAAGAGGATTTCCTAAATGAGGATGTCATATCTTCATCCTTCCACTGGATGTAGTGGAAATCGAGATCAAATTCGATTTTCGGGACTAGGCTTCTGATCATGTAAAAGTTCTTCAGATAAATCAGACCTCAGGATGTTACTTGAAGTTTTTGGTTCAATGAATCCTTATCGATTCTTAGTTCCGTAGCGAATAGATTTTGAGGTAGCTTTCAAGAAGTTATTCGTTGTTTGATCCAATTCTTGATGTAGATCTCTTAAGGAAAACTATTAGATTCAATGTTTTATGAAGCAAAATGAAGGTTCTATTTTTGGTTTTTGTGGAAACAAAAAAGGTTGACTTTTGCTTGCTTGAAGAAGTGTTTGGGTTCAAAATACGTGGAAAGAGTGTTTTGGAATTTTTTGAGTAGCAAGTTTTATCCTTGGTTTTAAGTCATTAATGGTCAGCAGGTCGGATTTTGCGCTGTTTAAGTTGAGTAAAAGGAATGAGGCTGTTTCAGGTATGAACTTTTGATACAAGAAATTGTCAATAGTTGCTTTGAAGAAGAAGAGAGGAGTTCTAAAAAACAACTTTCTTTCACCTGCCTAGGGGTTGGTCAAAATTATATGAAGAAAAGCTAAGTCAACTTCTATGAACTCAATGATACATTATTAAACTTCTCCAAGAGTAGGACTATGATAAGGAATAAGCTTTTAACCTTCTGACTTACAATAGCATTGTTAATAACTGAGAACCTCATACGAGATCCAAATAAGACAATTTGGATCTCATATGAGATCCAAGAAGATTGGTCCTTAAGGGGTTGCCGGTAGAGTTAGGGCTTCACAAAGTGTGAGGTCTCATGTTCGATCCCATTTCATGTCCCCCTTAGGACGCCAAAGAAAAAAAGATCCAAGAATGCACCTTAAAGCAAAGGCAAGTTCTTTTGAGGTCTCTTTTTCATCCCAAGAAGATAGGAGGGAGGGGGGGGGGACTTTGAGGACATCATGAAAGCACCATACGGTTATGGGGGTGTGAGAAGATTTTACCCTTAAACAGCTCAAGAAGGCAACAAACAATAACAATGCTCCTTTGTCCCAAAACGAGTTCCTTTTTTAGAAAAAATTTCTAGTCCCATAATGAGTGTCCTGTTTCCTATAAATTTCGTAAATTCACCTTTACCATCTATCATCTCATAGTTTGCACTTACCTAACATTAAAAAAATAAAATAAAAAATCTCCTAGTTTGCATTTGTAATGCTAAAAATGTGGACTGTACTTGCACTTGCATATAATGTGGACACCTTGGGCATTCATGTATTTGTGCTAGTAAAATTGCATATAAGTCAACTTCCTTAATTTCCGTAAGAACTTGAAATGTACATTTTTGGATGGAGGGAGTACTATATGCTACTTCTTGAAATATGCTATTGAAGTTTGTTCAGTGAAGAACTTGTTCACTCTTCTCCACGGGCGAATAGGCCCTTTGGCTTCACAACCACGCATTCTCTTTTCTACGTATGAAGTTCGTCTAGGAACTTTTGTCCATGCACTTTCTATTTTCCCTTATACTGTTGTTTGTCTTTCTCTTTCTTTGACATTTATGTTCCAGTTATGTTTCTGTAATCTTATTGCAAAGGAAAAAAGAAACAGAAAAAGGCAGAGTTGCTATGCATTTTGTGTTTTACCACAATTCTCACATATGCACGATGATCTTTGTGGCAAGGCATCTACTGACATAGTGCGTTAGTGAGTTAATATTCTCCATTATGTATCCTCTGATTTCAGGACTCCATGCTCAAGCCTGTTACCAAGATATTGTTAGGGGTTACTCTTATAATGCTTCTGATTGTACTGGTTGTGAGAGAGAGTCCAAGTTTGGCGAAAAAGTTTAACTTCTTCGATGGGAGCTTCAACATCCCTCCGTGGGTTCTAGCTTGCGTTGTTATTGTTTTCACTCGTATGAGGAAGAGAACAAGGGATTTCTTGAAAAAGCGTGGTTGGTGAGTCAAATTGATTCAATCATGCTAACTGGATGCTGATTTGCTAAAAGTTTTGCAAATTTGGTATAGAGTAATGATCACGGCGAGATAATAACTTAATAACACAGATTCACATACTATTTAATATCTGTTTGTTGCACGTTTATGGTTATTATTTCCTCTTTGTTGGCTCTAAACTTTCTTCTCATTATTGCTTGTCATTAAAGATCAATTTCATTTTTCCTTGGGCCATATCGTACTATTGGATGGACACGTGATGGCTAATTGGATTCATGTGCTCGTAGAGCCAATAGATGGGCATGGGTTGCAAGGAGGTGTTCAGGCTCAAAATAACAAATTGATCCGCGACCCATGCCCATTAATTTGTCCAAAACCATCTCTGTGTCTACCCAAAAGTACATGACGTCCTGTCGAAGCTTTTAATTTTCACATGAAGCGTGATTGCAGGTGCATGCGCTTGTATATAAAATTGAACATTGTAGGCATCGTAACACAATGTATATAATAAGTTTTGTTGTTATCAAATTTTTGAATACACAATAAAATGGTCTGGTATGCTGTACAATGGGGGTAATCTTCCCCTTATTGAACTTCTTACGCCTTGGTTAGACTCGATGAAATTTCAGATGAATAAGAAAACTTTGGTAGATACCTCAAAGCGGCACACAGGGCAGCAAGTCTGAGCCATCATCAGCCACTGACGGAGACAGTTCTCATGGTAGATATGTGAGCATGGGTAAATATCCGGCATTGTCCCCTACTGATAACTCATCTAAACAGATTGCGCAACTCCTCTCCTTTCTATCCAAACCACCGAGACATTCTTTCTCAATCTGAAATTTCATTACCAGTTTAACATCAGTCATTCTTGTTGCACTTCCTGTACCTGATAGATAGCCTCGATAAAAATTGCTCCCCAAGTTTCTGTGTCCTAGCAGAAGCAGACATTACTCTGTCCACATATTCGTTTTCAGGTGCAATGGCTACTCCAATCATTCCCTCGCCTTTGAGTAAGAATAAGTAAATGATTATCCGGGGACTATTGCTTGGATAGGAACGAATAGAGTTGATGATTCATTCTTGCAAGGATTTTGATTTTAGGTACCAGGAAGGGATCATTGTTTCGGGCAACACATGTTGGCTACTGCATGCATGGTGATTTGAGTAGTTGATTTTCCGAGATCTCTTGCGAGCATAAGCAACTGCATGCATGGTGGGGAAGTTGATCTGATCACACGTTTCTCTTTGGAGGTGTGTTTAGAAGGTATTACGAGGGTTGATTTGAAGAAGCAGAAATTCGTCAAGAGGTTGCTGCGTAATATCAAACATGTTGAAGAACACAACAATACTAATAGTCTAAGAAGCGAATTGATGGACGGACGGGAATTTATAAATCTTGTGAAAAACCCAATAGTATTAGGAGTAGTTGATGGATTTTGTTTACAACATTGCTAGCTAGGTTTACTATCATCCCATCCGAATCCTATCCTGGTGACAACTTTGCCCTGAAGATATATAGATGATGTACATGCACCCGTTTCTTCGTTTAGATAAACCAAGCATTTAGCTTGCTTTGATTAAGCCTTGTACAGTTAGTTGTATTGTCCTTGTTTAGATAAAAAGCGTTGTCAATTTATAGAGAATTAATTTAATTATTTTTTTTAAAAAAAAAATTTATAGTTAAAACAAACGAAATGGTTTAACTATAGTTATATATATTTTTAGGCTATTTTAGTAGTAGTATTTGCACATGAATTTTCTCAGTATTGAAAATACGCATTGAGATATTAAAGATGAATTTGGGGAAAAATTAAAAAAGTCCTAACAACAACCTATCATACCAAAAATTCCATAAAAAAAAAAAAAAAAATATATATATATATATATATATATATATATATATATAGAGAGAGAGAGAGATTCGTCCATTCAAAAAAATCCCGAATTTCGATTCTTAATACCAAAAAGTAGACTTTTATTTATTTTATATACTCCCTTTAACCTCTTGTCAAATACTGGGACGTTTGTTCTTTTATTATTATTATTATCAAAATTCTCCTAACCTAGTTGGCTCATATAATCGTTATCTTTTGTAGAATTTTTATTTAGTTACACCATAATTTTAGTTTAACAAAATCATTTTTCACACAGGGAAAAAAAAAAAACAAATAAAAACGATCAATAAAAGACACAGAACGAACTGATCATTTCTAGTCTTTCAACATTAATCCTCACTCAAAATAATCAAATGTCTTTTGTCCAAGATATGAGATTATTAAAGGCCAAACTTAATTATGTAAATTCAAAGATTAAGGTTTGGATATGCTATTATTTAAGTTCCGAATGCCTCAAAATTTCAGATTTTCTTCTACCATGTTCATAAAATCTGATTGGCTGGCCAAACAAAAGAGAAATTGAGAGGACCTTTTCCTTTTTCTGTTGAAAATTTGGTTCTAGGATTTTTTTTTTAAGGAGTTTTTTTGTTGTTGGTGATTTTCTCCCTACAGAAAAAGGGACACTCATTTTGAAATTTTTTTTCTTTCAAAAAATGGATGCTCAACTATGGGTATAGCATGAAACGGTAAATGGTAGGTAAATGTGGAGAGAGAGAGAGAGAGAGAGAGAGAGAGGGGAAGGGGTAATAAATTGGTGGGATTTTTTTAGATTATATTATAATTGAGCTAAATTATTATTTTTGAATTGTTAAATTTGAACCGTAAATAGTTACTTTAGGCTTAAAGGTAATTTTTTTATTATTATTTTACTACTAAATTTTGAGAATTTAAGATTGGGGTTTTGGATTATTTATTCCGTCCCTAAATTATCGTCCCTAAAAAAATTATCTTGTTTGTACACTTTTTCCTTTTAGAAAAATAAGTTTACCATTTTGCCCTTTTAATTTTTACTCCTTAATTGTGGAACGCACTACATAGGCACACCCCTCAATTAATTTACAGCTATTTTCTACTCCAAACATTTCAAAAGTTTCCCGGGTTCAATTGAAAATCAAAGGAAACCATGAGAGCGTCTTCTCTTTTGTCTACTACAAATTGGTTGGATTCTCAGTCCGGTCATCAGAAAAATTTAGTATTGATCTCGTCTTTCATTGCATTCTCTCGACGACGTGAGGTACGTAATCCCCTACATCATCAAATTTCATCCCTCCCTTCTATCCCAAATTTTTTAGGGCTACTATACAAATATCCATGTCTACCCATATTAGTATCTCAATGAGTTCATTTCCAACAATTTTTTGAGATTGAGATTCGAAGCTGATGAAATGGATTCCAATTCTCAGGCTCCAACTTCTTTGCAGAACCCCAAATCTCTATGTGGTATGGTACTTTGCTCGTTATAGGCACAATTGTTCTTAGTTTATGTGTGTCTATGGAGAAATGAGGAAAATTGAAGTAATCTGTCTTTTTTTTATTTTATTTTTTTATGTCAAACTAGCAAAAATATACTCTGTTTACTTTTTTAGAAAATGGAGTACTTTGTTCATTTACTTTAGTTGGGCTTTATGTTGAATAGAATATCAAGTTTCAATTTTATGCTATTGTTTACATCGTAGTCATAGTTAATGGTACAAACTAATGGAGTAGATTTCATGGTCATTAGAATCAGATTCCTCATTCTTGACCATTAGAACGAAAAACTTCACCGTTAACTCTAAAACATGACTAGTAATCTCTTTTTTCGTCTAAATTTCAATAGGTGAATGCTATTGCTAAACCACTTGTTCTCACATGTTTATAATCCTATTATCTCACTTTCATAAAGATTTCATGGTCATTAGAATCAGATTCCTCATTCATGACCCTTTGAACGAAAAATTTCACCGTTAACTCTAAAACATGACTAGTAATCTCTTTTTTCGTCTAAATTTCAATAAGTTAATGTTATTGCTAAACCAATTGTTCTCATATGTTTATAATGCTATTAGTTCACTTTCATAAGGATTTAAAGGTCAATAGAATCATTTTACTCATTCTTGACCGGTAGAACGAAAAACTTTACCGTTAACTCTAAAACATGACTAGCGACCCTTTTTTCGTCGAATTTCAAATCGGTGAATGCTACTGTTAATAAAATTGTTCTCACGTATTTATAATACTATTATCTCACTTTCATAAAGATTTCATGGTCATTAGAATCTTTCTTCATTCTTGACCCTTAGAACGAAAAATAAAATTTCACCGTTAACTCTAAAATATGACTAGTGACCTATTTTTTCTTCCAAATTTCAATCGGTGAATGCTATGGCCACTCTAAATGTTATCACATGTTTATAATACTGTTAATTCACTTTCATAAAGATTTCGTAGTCATTAAAATCAGTTTTCTCAATCTTGACCTTAGAACGAAAAATTTCTCCGGTTACTTTAAAACATGACTAGTAACCTATTTTTTCTTTTAAATTTCAATCGGTGAATGCTATGACCAAACCAATTATTCTCACATGTTTATAATAGTGTTACTTCACTTCCACAAAGATTTCATGGTTACTAGAATTTGTTTAATCATTTTTACTTTAAGAACATAAATTACACCTTTTAGAGAGTAATTCGGCTAATGGCCTAATTTTTCTTCTAAACTTCAAACTAAGAAGGCTATGGACAAACCAATTTTTATACAATGTTTTTACAGTGGTACCTTTCTCCCGTACATATTTCATTGTCATTAAAACCCGTTTAATCATTTTCAAATTTTAAAATGGAAAATTGCACCTCTTGAGAGACTACGTTAACTAGAGACCTATTTTTTCTTCGAAATTTGAAACATAAAAGGCTATAGGAAAATCAATTGTTCATGCATGTTTAAAATAGTGTTGGATATCTTTCATAAAGATATCATGGCCTCTAGAATCCGTTTAGTCTTTTTTTATCGTTAGAACGAAAAATTGCACTTTTACGAACACACATTTGGCTCGTGACTTATTTTATTCTAAATATAAAAATTTGAAAGATCAAGCAAAATCGATTGTTCACCAAGAATGCATATTGGGAAGGAAATAAACAAAAGCAAAAAAGCAAGATAATGTCAAATACAATCACATTTTAAAGTGATAATAATAACACCATTTTTGTAGCAATCGACCAATCGACTTCTAACTTCTTAGTCATTTAAGAAACATATTAACATATTATAACCATTTCTTACACAATACATCAAAAGTAACCCATCAAAAACATTTTATACAACACACTTTTACAACAAAACCTCGAGCGTAGGAGCACAATTTTAAGAGCAAAAACCTATCCTCCATTGAAAGCTACCATAATTTTCTTGGAGTCTTCTCTATTGGTTTAGATGTTCTTTTACCTTCTCTACAAGATCAAAGCCACAACTGACTTGAAGAGGCAACTCACCATTTTGTTCCAACCTGTTTTTACCAATATGTTTCGATTTGTAGGTGTTGGCTTCAAGAGAATTTATCACCTTCACCATGCATAATTGTAAATAAACAAAACCCGACGAGACACCGTGGGGATAACTCATCATAAGATTTTTCCTTCTTTGTAACTAGTTGGTCAATTGTTGATGGAGCTTTTTCATGTTGAAGATATTGAATTGACCGAAAGAAACCAAGATCTAATACATTCAAGTCTGGGTTGTTTGGATGCTGAAAAGTTAACCGAATGTCGAACCCATCCCTAGAAGCTGCTACACGAAATTGACTATCAGTGGGATCGATGTGTGGTTTTGCATTATCTTGTTGAATGAAAATTGTTCTCGAACCACAAGAAGGCCATTTTTCTTGAATAGCCGGCAAAATTTTGTCAATTAAATAAGACCGAGTAACATCTTTTGTCACTGATAAGATTGGTAATTTTGTTACCATTGTTCCGACTACTCGATTCTTGCTATTTTGCTTCGTTGGCTCCTTGAAAGTGAAAGGAAAGATTCTTATTTTTCTAGAGAAAATTAAGTTGCTCGATGAATCAAATCGAGGACGAGTAGTAGCGAAGAAACATCACTTTTTCGATAAACTTTTTGCTTTTGCATGTTCGTTGAGGATCCTCCTCTTTAAGAAGTAGGTAGTATTTCTGTGTAGTTCTAGACATATAAAACCACTTCTCATCGATATGTAAGTAATCAAACATGTCACAGAACATTGGAGTGCTATTTAAACTTCTTGGACCAAGCATTGAGAGACAAAATTGTAACCTTGCTTTCTTGTTAGCCTCAGTTAGATATGACTTTAATGCACTTGAATGACATCGAATCTTGCCCGTTTTGATCATCTTGTGTAGGCTTGTTTTTGAAACACCTAAAGCCTTAGCTAATGATCGAATGTTTATACGTGAACTCTTCGCAATTTTAGTCATCCAACTTAAATCAACTTGAACTTGTTTTCGCCCTACCCTTCTCGACATCTTGGATGATACATCAACAACAGACCCATTTGCAATGTGAGCTTTTGCTTGATTGCAAATTTGGCTAATGGTTCTTGTTGTTATACCTAATGAGTTTGCAGCAGACTTGATTGAGCCCTTCTTCAATTGCCCGTTAGTGCTCTACTGCAGTAGTAACTCAAAAATTTATCTTCGTTCGATATAGGAAAGATTTTTCTTTAGAGGGAGAGAGTTTATATCAGGCAAGAACTCCATTAGGAACTAATTAAGATTTGCTTTGATAAGAAAATTGAGTAATTAGCTGGTTAAAGGAAACATAAATTGAGTAATTGGCTGCTCTGATAAGGAAGATTTTGGTTTCTTAAAGAACACATAGACTTTCATCCTTGGAAAGAAACGTGTGATCCTTCTTTGATATGAGAAATTCAATTGTTGACTCCTACTCCAATTACTATGTTTATGTTTTCCAAATTTATATTATTTGAAATCTTAATCCAAGTCGAATTGTAGATTTGCCAGGCAAAGGATATTGTCTAGTACAAAAATCTGATTGTATGGAATTTATTTCCAAAATTTCAAAAATGGATACTGTAGAATAAAAGTCTCACTGTCATCTGATTGGAGAGAGTACTAATATGCAGAAGGGTAAAATTGAAAAAATACATACCCAGACGAAAATTTAGGGACGGAGGGAGTATATATTAGACGCACTGCATAATCAAAAGAGATCAAGAATTTTGTTTTTTCTCACTCGATTAATAATTATCATCATAACTAAATATAGCTAGCTTCAAGGAAAAAAACAATTAAATGTAGTATATAATTTAGCAATTCGGTGAAATTGATTGTAAAATATACTCTCTCCGTTCAAGAAAGAGTCAACTATACTATCTTGCGATGTTCAACTCAAAGAGTCCATTTTAAAAATTATGCCTATAACCACCAATATACTTTCAATTTTACCTTCTACATGTGGTACAAACATATTAACTATGCTAAAATATTTTATAATTATAACCAATTTCAATACTACTTATATATCCCTTAATTATTAAAATTTTCAAACGTGGACTCTTTGGGTGGAACGGAGGGAGTATTATATTATCTTTAGAAGGGTAATTTAAGTCGCCAAAGACGTAATAATAGAAAAAATGACTCGTTTGTTTCAATTAACTCAAAGCGTCTTACTTTCTTAGGGTTGGGAGTAAGAGCAACCACAATGGTTGCTTTTACCAACCCTCTAAAACTCATTTTAGAGTTTTTAACTCTCCCTTGATCCCACAGTAGACACTCTAGTCCATCCTTTTCCTCTAAAATTAACTAATATCCCCTCTAAATATGGGGTGCTTTTTAAGTGAACCGGAGACAACCTCTCCCCTCACATCCGTGGACCCCACGACCACTACAGCCACCAAAATCCCTTCTCTCTACTCAGTTTATGAAGGAAAAATAGAATGATAGTAGTTGAGATAAGAGAGATTTAATTTTTAGAGGATTGTATAAAGAGTGCTTATTGGAATGGATTCTTTTTTAGAGTGTTGAAAAAATAAAACTGAAATAGAAAATGAAGTGTTTAAACTTTAAAGTATGGTTCAGGGTGTTCTGATTGTGGATGCGCTAAAACATCCTAAGGATAGGATTTGATGCGGGTCATACATATATAACTGAAGATAAAGATCTAAGTCTCCGACAAAATTTATCCCTAAGCCTGTTGCCAAGGGCCCCGAAAAGTTACAATTTTTTTGCTCCAGTTATTAATCAGTTACGTTGTTTGTGTGGTTCAGGGTATTCTCTAGTTATTTTCTCAGTTTCATAATAAGTGTTATTTTAGTTAAAAAAAAAAAATTTGTTCCAATTTAAGTGTCGTTTTAGGTTTGTTATACATGTTTTTGTCTAATTTATTATTATCTTCTCTCAAATTCTAACAAATAATCATCTTTTCATTAAATATTTTATTTTCTCTCAATAGTCATATCTTCCTAATTTATCTTTTCAATTACTCCTAGCGTAAAAATTAAGTATATTTAATAAGAGTATATTTATCAACCTACAAAATTTTTAATATATATATACAACTCTAAAACGACACTTATTTTGAATCAACGAAGGGAGTAATTAACGACCGACCACTTAGAATTTAATTGCAAGAATCAAATCCTCACGTCTATATATAGAAAGCTCATGATTATAGCCTGCTTAGAAAAAGGGCTAGGATAGCAGGCTAACTGATCGGGACGGGGGTGGAGCCTTTAGAGCCTACCTGTGTCATACATATTGTTCTTCTACATGAGCTTAAATAAGTAAAAAAAAAACATAATTATATATAGTTATAAATAAGCGAATCCAAATTTCTTGCAGCATATTCACAAATCTTATAAAACAAAATTAAACCAACATTCTGCAAAGAAATAATTAAAATGAAACAAATTAAAAGAGAGGGTGAAGTTAACTATATTAGAAAACAAGTAGTCTACAATTTGCGAGTGGAATATATATATATATATATATATAGATTCTGAATTGACTAGATAGCTAGAAGTGAAATGATGAGTGGGTTTTACAACGAAGATGAAGATGAAGAAGGTTGCATGGCTAGCTAGCCTAGTCGATGATCGATCAGTAGGTCGTAGCTAGGAATTAAGTGTGGTTGTGGTTGTTGTTTGTATAAATGAAAGCGGAGGCCGAGGGGCTGTGATGGTTATGAACCCCTTCATACGCCGTTATCACATAGCTCGAGTCTTCTCCGTCTCTCTCTACTCTTTTCTTCACACTGCACCCTCCGCTTGAGCACTTGTAGTAATTCCTGCAGTTTATTTCATTTGTCCCCAATCCCCATTTATCAAAATAAATAAATAAATATATGTAATTAGCATATTCTTATATATATATATATAAGAATATATAGGAATTGTATGTATGCAAGATAGAACTGATTGATTGTTAATTATTAATTAACCACAATTAGAAGAAATTAAAGCAAGCATCTATCAACTGTTCTATATATCCGATGCAGGTCATTTTGGTAAAACATCTACCCATATCGAATGGTTCAGAATATATCATCACTTGACTTCTTCATTTCAAGTCTTCAATCAATCAATCATATATATATATATATATATATATATATATATATATATATATATATATATATATGTATATATATATATATATGTATATATATATATATATATATATATATGAGGAATCTTCAAATCCTTATCTTCGTGACTTACATGTCTCTTAAAAGCTACTCACTCTATCTCAAAAAATAATAATTTATCTTTTCTCTTTTCTTTGGTTTAGTTGTCAAACGAGACTATTTCTTTTTTTTTTTTAACAGAGAGAGTATATTTTTACTTTCCGTTTCACCGAAAGTAGATTTAAAGGTTGATTTTGATGACAGGATGAATCGGAATTCAGCATCTGACAAATCTGACGGATAAGTTGGATTTTATGTTGATCGGGCTCATAATTTAATTAGCAATTAGAGGTAGGAGGGTTTTTGTTGTTGGAATCCTTAATTTTATTTATGCTTAAATAAGAAAATCATAAGTAATTAAATGACATTGTCTCAACTTGTTATTATGGGTTTAATTTTCTGGTTGCTAGTGGTGTACGTAACTCTCTTAGTATCTTATGATCTTTATAAATAACTAATGACTAAAATTTTAGAAAAACATTTGTAATTTGTTTGGGACTATATATATATATTCAGATATTACTACTATATATATATATATATATATATATATATATATATATATACTTAGCAACAATGGTACTACGTACAGACTCACTCACCTAGGATTAGGGCTGTTTTTAACCATCTTCTTCCCATATTTTCTCCACTTGTATCCATCATCAACGATCTCAAGCTCGGTCTTCATCCGAAAAGCGATCCTCAATCCCGCACCATCCATCTTACTGCCTCTCTCCAATCCATCCCTTTATTTTCCAACCCCCAAAATAAAAAACAAATAACTTTTAGATAATTAATTAATTAGAAATTAAGACAAAATAATTTCACCCTAAAATGAGAAAATTAGACCAACAATCACCAACCAATATTATGAACAACACACACCACATATATATATATGGCCAATATACATATATATATTTATAGTAACTAACGAACGTACACTGGCATGGAATTGAGTGAGCTTTCTGTATAACTAGTCATTATAATTTCTTGAGAGATGGGAGGAGGAGATTCCGAAGAAAGAGATGGAGTACTGAAACTCGATGATGAATCTTCCTCCGATTGATTGATGAACGCGAGATATTCCAATAGATCAAAGTCTGGTAAAATATAGCTATTGCTCATGTAAGTGGAATTAGGGTTAATTAAACTACTAGGGTTTTGGCTTGAGACATGTTTTTGGTGGGAAGGTAGAGGTGGCCATGGCTTTGGCTTTGGCTTTGGCTTTGAGGACTAGCTAGCTAGGCTAATTAGAAGATTGAGAGAAGAAGACTTTGTTGTGGACTTCTAGTAAGTGAAATTATTTCATAGAGCTTTAATTAATTAATTACTTTATGGCTCATGGCTGCTGCCTTTTGATCATATATATATATATAGATATGCATCCTATTTTGGGAGCTTTCCTTTCCACCTTCCTACAAGAATATATGTATGGAGCGACGTGTCTTTGTCTTATCTCAATTTATTTGCTTCTGTCATCAACGTGACGTTACACACTTTTCCAATTATTACTCCCTCCTTCCAAACTCAAATTATCTACTGTTCTGTACTAGCTTATTTTTATGTTTCTATATATAAATAGGTTTAATATATAATTTGGTCCCTAAACTTTACACCTTTTCTGATTCGGTTATAGAACTTTAACATTTTCTATTGTGGTCTCGAACACTACTTTAAGGTGTACGGTTAGTCCCTCAAGTGACGGCCGTCACTTTAGGCGTTAATTTTTTATAAAAATGCCTAAAATGCCCTTCCTACATCTTGAGTGTGATTACACGGTGGACAAATCTTGCTTACTTGGATTTAATGTTTTTTTGCTAACTAATAAACTAATTTACGTCCGCTCTCTCTCTTTCTTTATTTCTCACTAAACCATTTCCCTCCCTCTCTCTCTCTCTCTTCTGGTTTGTCTCTCTCTTTCTTTGTCTCCCTCGATCTCTTCTGGTTTCTCTCTCATACACACACACACATACACACACTCTCTCTCTCTCTCTCTCTCGCGGTCTCTAGATTGGGAAGCCTAGTGAGTATGATCCCACCTTTTGGGGCTTGTAAATAGGTTAAGGGTTTTGTTCACAGCGAGCCCTTCCACACTCAGGCCGAATTCACGAGTCTCCCTTCAACTCAGACTTGGATTCCTACCCGTTCATGATTTGGGGCATTCGACTTATGGGATTAGGGGTGGGGTGCAGGGGAGAGAAGAGATTCCTACCCATTGAAGCTTTTGTAAATAAAAGTAAAGACTCTCTCTGTCTTTCTCTCAATGTATTTCTCTCGATTTCTCGCATCTCAATGAAACCCTACACTTGGTTTTGGAATGGTGATGAACATGATGTTGTTTGATTTAGAGTTAATTTATGACAATTGGCCCTCAATCATCTACCACCTTGATCTTTTGGCCCCTCACTCAAGTGAATATCAAATTTGCTTGTATTTTCAAAAAGAAATTGTTGATTAGGCATAAACAGGGGATATCTGATGTGTGTTGATCTGGAGAATGGGATTGTTCCATATTTATGACAACGGTTGTACGGACAAGAAAGAACTAAGGATTAGTGGTTGTTTGATTTCTTGGTCAAAAAAAGATAAGGTTTTTGAATTAGCTTGTGTTTAATCGAAAACCCATTTAAGATTTCCATTGTTACTTGAAATTAGCTAGTGGGTTCTTGATTTGGCTTTTGTTTGACCAAAATCCATTTGGGATTTCAATCGAGTTTTTATTCTTTGTTTTCTCTCCTCAATGTTCTCAAGTTTTCTCTCTCTTCCCTCATTTGCCATCAACCATTTCTCTCTCCTGTAAATTAAAATCCAACACACTTTTTCGAGAAAAAAACATTTTTTTGACAGCATATTACGTTGGTGGTGACTTACTTGGTCCGATTTTGAGAAGTGAAAGATGGGTAAGGAATTGCTTAATTCTGGCTTGGACTTGATTTTGGTAATAAGGGGAAGGGGGGGAGGGATGGTGCAGTGGGTGGGGACGGTGAAAAGTGGTGAGAGAGAAAGAAAACAGAAGAGAGAGAAAGAAAGAGAAAGGGGGGAATGATTTAACTGAGAAAGAAAGAGATAGAGAGAGAGAGAGAGAGAGGGAGGGTGTAACTTAGTTAGAATTTTTTTTTAATTAATTCCAAGTAGACACGTTTTGTCCACCGTGGAATCACACCCAGCATGTATTAAGGGCATTTTGGGTATTTTATAAAAAATTCAACGTGTAAAGTGACGGTCGTCACTCGAGGGACTAATTATACGCCTTAAAATGAGGTTCAGGGACCACAATAAAAAATGACCGAATCAGGAAAAGGTGTAAAGTTCAGGGACCAAATTATATATTAAACCATATAAATATTACTCCTTCCATCTCTAAATTATTGTCTTGACTCGACATACAGATTAAAAATTTTTTTTAATTTGATTATTAATATTGAAATAGTGTGTAGTTTACTTTAATGTTCATGTGCATATGACCATAATTAAAATTGGAAGAAAAAATAAGGGTAAATTGGTAAAAGTACTGTCATAAAAAGGAAACTTTCAAACAAGGCAATTATTTTGGGACGGATAAAAAAGAAAAACAAAACAATAATTTAGGGAGGGAAAGAGTAACAAAGTTCATTTTTAGACAATTTAAAATTTTTTTTTTGTTTTGAAATAATTATCTTCTATTAACTTTACACGGGTTTTAAGAAAGTGATTGACTTTATACTCACTCCGTTCCTAAATTATTGTCTTGCTTTCTTTTTTCGTCCGTCCCAAAATAATTGTCTTGTTTAAAAATTTCATTTTTAGGACAATACTTTTAACATTTTACCCTTACTTTTTCTTCATACTTTAATTATGGATCAATTATTATTTTTTAATCTGTGTGCCGGTCAAACGAGACAATAATTTAGGGACGGAGGGAGTAATATTTTTTAATATTCTCAAAGTATTCTTTAGTACTGTCAAATCAATAGAACCCTCTTCTTTTTTATCTCATTATTTAAAAATGTATTATAGATAATTTGTTCAACGAATCTTTTTAAAAATAGAAAGGTGATACTTATTTTGAAATGTCCCAAAATGAAATAGGGGATACTTAGTTTGGAACGGAGTGAGTAGTAAATATACATGAATATCTTTAGTTCTGTGGCATACTATTGTAAGTGAACGCTAAGACATGATTGCTAGTAAAGGTGAATTTAGTAAAATTATACAAAAATATATGCTCATTTTCTGGTAATTTTTATTTTTTTTAAAAAAAATACTTATTTTGGCACGCGCGGAGTAGTAGTTTCTAATCATTCTTATTCTCTCTTTTTTTTCGATAAATCTGTTTATCAATTTAATTTGGGTACACTTTAATTTAATTCGCCTTTCTAAACAACTTTTTAAGGTCCAACCCCTCATGCTTGCCTTGGCTATGCATTTTTAATGAGTAATGCTATAAGTATTTAAAGAGTACCAATTTTTTGTACCAAATGATGTGTCAGCTGATGTGATATATTAATTATGATTTTTAATTTTATTTTTTGTACTACATCAGTTGCCACATCATTTGGTACAAAAAAATTGGTATTCTTTAAGTACACATAGCATTACTCATTTTTAATTCACCATTCTGGACGAGGGCGTATGCATTTGAATTACGTCTCATGGTGGTGACCACAAAAATCAAACACCAATGAATAGTCTAGGGAGCACCTCCATGATCATATATAGTAAATAGGAGTGTAAGTTTGAACCGCCGAATTGCGAAACAAAATCAAATCGAACCAAACTAAGCCGAGTGGTTTGGTTCAGTTTTAGACTAGTGTGATTCGATCACTGTTTAAAAATTTTATAAACTGGACAGTTTGGTTCAGTTTGCGGTTTTAGGGGTCAAACCGAACTGAACCAAACCATATATATAAATATTAATAGTGGTTTGATTTTTCATGAAAATTTTGAACCGTTGATTGATCTAAAAAATCATTTGAGTAATAATTGTAATCTCACGCCTTCGTTCGATATCTCAACTCTCTCTCTTTTTCTCTCACTTCAACGCATTGTTGTGTCTTACCATTAGTCCTCCATTGTCCCGAAATTAGTATCAAATTTCTTCTTCGATTTCAATATTTGAAAATTGATATTGTCTTCTTCTTTTTCAATTTCTCTTAAGTGTAATGATTAATCAAATAATAAATTTTTTGAACCATAAAATCGAACTGAACCAAACCAAACCTTCGTTTCAGTTTCAAACATCAAGCAGTTTGATTCGATTTAGAAAAAAATAAAACCGGTAAAAGGCGATTTGATTTGTGATTCTGGCCTTAATCAATCAAACCAAACTATTTACACTCCTAATAAAAAATTATAGCAAAGCACTGGACCTATTTTAGATTTTCAAAGTTGTCCCTTAAAACTTTTTCCCTAATAGAAAACTCGACCCGATTAAATTTAGTCCAAATCGATCTAAAGTACGGTTAAAATTCAGGGTGGGGTTGTCCATGAAAGTTGTGGTGCTGTGATGGGTGCGTGTTTGGCGGTGTTGCCTACGCGTCAGAGCATCCACAACAAGTATTCTTTATACACCTCTATATCACACTCTAAATATTTTATTTTTCGTTCAAGTTTTACTTTTTTAACACTCTAAAAGAAAACTCACTCCAACAAGCACTCTCTATACAACCCTCTAAAAATTAAATATTTTCATCTCAACTAACAAATCTAACTACTATTCTATTTTTATTTTATTTTTCTAGCACTTTTGGAATGAAATATTTTAAATTTTATATTCTATAAAAATTATACTCCCTCCGTCCCTAAATTATTATCTTCCTTTTCTTTTTCGTCCGTTCCAAAATAATTGTCTTGTTTGAAACTTTCCTTTTTAGAACATCACTTTTACTATTTTATCCTTACTTTTTCTTTCTACTTTAATTATGGGCTACATATACATAGGCATTAAAGGAAACAACACACTTTTTCAATACTATTCCAATATTAATAATCAAGTCAATTGAGTTTTCTTAATCCGTGTACCGGGTCAACTCAGACAATAATTTAGGGACGGAGGGAGTAGTACTTATATTTTAATAATTTCAATTTAAATTTCAACAATCTAAAACATATATGTGACAAAACTAATAATTTAGCTACAACCATCATTAAATTTCTCTATTTTTAATAATATATTTAATTCTTTTTAATACATTAGATCCAAAATATTAATAGGGAAGGGAACAAATCTTTCTTTGTGTGTGTGAAAGTGAGGGGCAGGGGAGGAAAGAGAAAAGAAATGGAGAAGGAACAAGCATGAGACAAAAAAAAAAGTTACTATTTATGTTAAAAGACTCCCTATATTTTGGGGGTAAATTAGTTAGTTTTAGAGATAGGGAGTGAGATAGAGTGTTCATTGTGGGAGTCAAGGGGGGTAAAAATCTCTAAAAAAAAAGTTTAGAGGGTAGATTGGGGGTGTTGCTGTGGAGGCTCTCAGTAGTGTGGTTATAGATGCAGGGTTGAATATAATTTGGGGATTGAGAGTGTGTGTGAGAGAGAGAGAGATTGGGGGTGTTCCTGTGGAGGCTCTCAGTAGTGTGGTTATTGACGCAGGGTTGAATATAATTTGGGGATTGAGAGTGTGTGTGTGTGTGTGTGTGAGAGAGAGAGAGAGAGAGAGAGGCATGAAAAAATCTCTAAAAGAAAGTTTAGGGCGTAGATTGGGGGTGTTGCTGTGGATGCTCTCAGTAGTGTGGTTATAGATGCAGGGTTGAATATAATTTGGGGATTGAGAGTGTGTGTGTGAGAGAGAGAGAGAGAGATTGGGGGTGTTGCTGTGGAGGCTCTCAGTAGTGTGTGGTTATAGACGCAGGGTTGAATATAATTTGGGGATTGAGAGTGTGTGTGTGTGTGAGAGAGAGAGAGAGAGAGAGAGAGAGAGAGAGAGAGGCATGAACATGATTGATCGTCCATGATGAACCAAGGAGAGGAGTGTTTCCACTTTCCTGTGGTGTGATTGAGAGAAGGGTCGTCGTAATTCACTTTGTATACCAAGATAATACTTCCAATTTTCTAAAATTATTAGTTTATTAGACAATTTCTTTTAAAGTTGATGTGTATCTTACTTATAATTAAAGTATTAAAAAAAAGTAATGATAAGATAACAAAACTAATGTTAAAAAAAACTTTCAAGTTAGACAATTTTATTGGGAAAGATGAAAAAAGAAACAAGACAATAATTTTAAGATATTATTTTTATCATTTTATTTTAATTGATGGATCTCACTTTTTATATAAATATGAATGAAAAACACACAATATTTTAATTAATTTAATTAATTTTCTTTAATTTATGTACCAAGTCAAATAAAACTAATTTTATGTATAATAATTATATTCAATATGAGTAATACACTAAATTCAAAGTAGTAGGAGAAGTTTATACGGCCAAAAATGAGCAATCAAAATCTGTATTAATTCCTAGATAAGTGTTCTTAAAAGTCGGACATGACTAGACACAAAGCATGATGATGAAATAGGTTTAATATCTAACTTGGTCCCTTAACTTTACACCTTTTTCTGATTTGGCTATACAACTTTGACATTTCTTATTGTGGTCCCTGAACTGCCATTTAAACCTTACGGTTCGTCCATCAAGTGATGGCCGTCACTTTAAACATTAATTTTTTTTGAAATGTCCAAACTGCCCTTACTACATGCTGAGTGTGTTTCCCCGTGCACAAATCTTGCTTACTTGGATTTAATGTTTTTTTTTCTTTCCTCTTTTTTTCTCTATCTCTTTTTGTCTCTCTCTCTCTTTCTTCTTCTTCTGGGTCTATCTCCTTTCTCTCATCTTCTCTCTTCGTTTCACTTTTTTCTCTCCTCTGTCTCTTCTATCTTCTTGTTTGTCTTTTCTTTCTCTCTCTTTAAATCTATTAAAAATCGAGAAGCCAAACAAGGACATAGATCGCCATGACTATGACTAGCAAATGCGCAAATATAGTGACCAAAAACCTTAAGATAAAACCCTTGATTTGAAAATAGTTTGCCGTCGGCACAATGCTCCCCACTTGCAATAAAGACAACCGATGTTCACCCCGATCTTCACATTTGTGTTCATATCTTTGTAGCGCCTTCAACAATAACCCAGGTACCAGCGCCGCCATTGTTTTACAGTTTAATTTCCACCCTTCCCACAAATTTTGAAACCCAAATCATTAACATTCGAATTAGGGTTAACATTCGAATTAGGGTTTTCTTTCTCCAATTCAATAACCCAATTTCAAGATCAATTTTTGCCCAGAAAATGAGGTTGGATAGTACGAATGATAATCACATTGTGTAAAACAACTAAAATTGAACCCAAACGTAGCTTGAACCACCTTTCCTGCCATTGCACCACCTCTATGACAAACATAAAAATTGCATCCACACACACACACTCGGACACACACACACACACACACAGAGGAACCTAGATTTGGCTCTTGGGCAAACAATTCCTATCAACAATCGTTTTCGAGTTTTCCCCATCTCTCTTTGTTTTTTTTTTTTTTTGGTGACCTCCCAAATGAATGTCATAACCTTTACGACGACTTCTCTTTCTATTTACCCCCTTCTCTTTATTATTGTGACTATGTCTTTCCCCATCTATCTATGTCTTCCGCTTTGAAATTCCATCAACAAGACCTTTCCATTTCGCACAATTATAGAGAGAAAGTAGAAGCTGTGTGTGTTAACGTGTGAGAGAAAGTGGGAGGAGAAGAAGAGAGTTGTCAAGAGAGGGAGAGATTTCGCTGCCGATGTACAAATGAGATGTCAGAAACGGATGAGATCGTCGTCGTCAGCGGCAATGGAGACTGAGAGCGCAATCTCAAGTTGCAGTGAGCACAGTTGCAGTGAGAAAGAGAGAGGGAGAGAAGGGGGGGGGGAAATGAAAGATAGGGTGTAACTTAGTTTTAAAAAAAATCATTAAATCTAAGTAAGTAAGATTTGTCCACGGGAAAACACGCTCAGCATGTAGTAAAGGCAATTTGAGTATTGTAGAATTTTTTGAACGGTTAAAGTGACGGCCGTCACTTGAGGGACGAACCGTAAGGCTTAAATGACAGTTCATGGACCACAATAAGAAATATCAAAATTCTATACCTGAATCAGGGAAAAGGTGTAAATTTTAGGGACCAAATTATATATTAAATCGATGAAATAAGTAGAAATTTTTTGGACTTAGTGGTAGACTTTGAAATACATAGACTTTTGATTAGCTGGTGCATGTATAGATAACGTCATCTTAAAACATCCCAAATGTGTTAAATATGACAATTCTCTTGGAGAAAATATTAGTTTACCTATATTTTTGGTGTAAATTTATACTTACACAATTAATATAATTTTATTGTTAATATTATTTATGCTATAAATATAAAAAAAATAAAAATAGAGAAGACTCACTACACTAGGTGGACATCCTTGTTCCCGTTAACTCCGTTATTATTTTAATTTTTTTTTTTTTTACAATTTCAACTCCTAAAATTTTAATTTCTGTTAAATTATTAACAGAGCTAACAAGGTCCGCCACCTTTAGGCGGCCTTCCATGGAAGGTCCGCCACCTTTAGGTTGCAACCTTCCTTGAAACATCTACCTAGACTAGGCGGTCTTCCCTTTGTTTTGTTAATTTCGTTAGTTTTATTTTTTTAATTTATAATTTCAACCTCTAAAATTACAAATTCTTTCAAAATTTTAACAGAACTAGCGAGATTCGGGTGGGGGGTGTTGTATTGGTTAGAGGGCCGCCACCTCTAGGCAGCCTTCTAAAATAAAATAATATGCATCAAATTTTAGTAGTACTTTTAAAGTACAATGAATTCTGTATTTTATAATTTAAAAAAAAATAAAATAGTATGCATCAAATTCGCATTTGAAAAATATTATGTTTGATAAAAAAAAGTCAAACAGATTTTCAAGACATAAAATTATAAGAAAATTAGGAAAGTAAATAAGTACTATAAAATATTTATGCCACATTGAAAGGTGAGTTGCATACCGAGATTAATAATCTATAATAATTATATGCTTTAGAATCTTCTATGTCTCCTAAGAACAAATTAGCCATCTTCTTAACGATTGAAAATCATTTTTTAAAATGACGACGTACAGTTGTGGTATATATATATATATATATATATATATAGAGAGAGAGAGAGAGAGTAGCGGATGCACAGTTCAGGGTGTGGGGGCAAGTGACCCCACTTAAAAAAAAATTTTGCTTACAAAACTGTAATTTTTCTGATAATAACCCCACGCAAATTTTTTTTTTCCTTTTTAAGTTACACATAACAACCACAATGAGGTAGAAACTAATAGTGAACTGTAATTTTTAAGTTTTTTATGTGATAATTAAATTTTGTGATTCTACTAAAATATTTTTCTGAATCCGCCACTATATATGTATATATAGTGGTTGTGGAAATTTTAATCAAGTAGATATGGAAATGGATGTGAAGATGGCAAACAAAACAATTAACCCCCGTACGTCCATGACAAGATATCTCTACAGACATTTCTCAAATACGTACTATTCACTCTATTCTCTAAATTAATGTTTATTTATTACTACTTTTTATTAAAATTAGAAAAGTTGATTTTTAGACTATTTTGTAATATCTTAGCTCTCCTATGTGTTATTTGCATAATTGTATGCCTTGTTATCATGTTAGATATACATGATAGGATTACTTGCATAGCATAGTAAAAATAGAATACCATGATGGTGGTATGAATTATAGTTGCATGCATAGCTAAGTAGCCATGTATTTGTGGTGTTACAATTAGGTATCATTTGTGTTATATTTCTAGCGAGGTTCTCAGACTTTTCAAGAGTCTTGATTGAGTGTTCTGACCTTGTATACTTGTTATATCACTTGGGAATCAATTGGTATTACTTTGGAGTCAAATTCGAGTGTTTTACCAAAGAAATAACAATCTGGGCACAGAGCGATCGCACAAGGCGACCGCTTTGTAGGTAGGAACTTAGGCATTTGAGCTCTGGAGGCAGAGCGATCGCCTTGGCTCACCTCAGAGCGATCGCCCTGTGGGCAGATTTTTGGTAGCCTAGGTTCGGGAAACAGAGCGATTGCCTAGCGGCGCTTCAAGGTGATCGCTCTGTTGACTGGAATGAGATACGTGTTTTATTCTTAATTTTCAACATGCAAAATACCTTGATTGTAAGAGAGCCACGTCCCTTGAGTTAAAACCAGCATTTCTCCTCCTCTTCAGGCCTTAGAGAGTAATTCAATTACTCCCAATTCTTTGAAGACTTCCATAGAAGATTAGAGAGAGTTAATGTATGAGAAAAGAGTGAGATTGTTGTGTGTTCTTCATCACTCTAAGATCTAGCTATCCAAATTTTAATCCAAGACCAGATTTGAGTTACTCGAGACTAGGAGAACAACTTGGAAGCCTTTGATTGTATTTTTGGTGGTCTGACTTTCAGTTCTAAGTAAGTTACTAATCCCTCTTTGTATGCTTAAAGCTTCAAATCATGTTAGTTACATAATAGACTTGCTAGCCTTGATAAAGGTGTTATTTACATGTCTAAATGCTACATGGACGTGTGAGAATCCTATTTGTGTTAGTTGCTTTGGTATGAGATGGTTTGATTGAAATAATTGATTCATTGTTGAACTTAGAATTGAACTAAGAGAAGAACAAAGACTATAGTTGGAAGGAAGTTGCATGTAACAACTATACTCAAAGTGAACAATTATATTAATGAACTCTTGAAGAAGAATTTGGAAAGAACAAACTACACCGAACAACTTGTTGAATTCCTACGAAAAAATAGTCCATTTGAATGGGATTCCTAACTTGTGAACAGTTAGTTAAGTGAATGGGTAATAATTGTGGATTAGAGACTTGTAAAATAGTTCTATGTGGATGTATAAACTTTGGCAAATATGTGCTTGATGTCAACATGTTATTGAGTAATATGAATTACTTGATATTTACCAAGTTAACAACTTTTGAACTTAGGGTTAATTTGCATAAGATGAGTTAAATACCATTTTGTGCATCACATTGAGTCCAGCTGGCATTTGTTAATGAGTCAAGGTGGGACGACATATAGCCTTGACAAATCAATGTTTGGAATCGCTATAAGTCGCCGTATCGGAGTTCACACACATCTCACATGTGGCCACAGGTGGGAGGTAGCCCCACTGTTGTTGTAATACGCGTAACTTTGGTTGCTAAGATCCGATAGATTTTTGGGGAGACTCGGTGGGTTCGGGGATGTCGATACATCATACACGAGTATCGATACACGTTGGTTATTTTGTGTATTGTAGGATCAACGTAAAGATGGATAAAGAGAAATGATATCCTTTATTATATGATTTATTTACAAGCACTTATGTGAACATCAAGGTGCTATGTGTTTAATGTGAGTTGTATATCAAAGATGATATTACATGTTTAGTTGTGATGTATGAAAATGCTATCACCTTGATACGATTATAGTTTGAGCACTATGTCATGTCATATAGTTGCATTTAGAAACTTATTGAGTTTCGACTCACCCCGTTTGTTGTTTAATTGATTTTCTTAGATCCGAACTAGCCGCGGTTCTCGGTGAGGTCGGTGAACGTGACTAGCTAGCGGGTTGTCTTTTGGAATATATCTCTTGAAGCTTGTTGTAGTTAGTAGTATTTTATTTTTGTGAGGACGGTTGGTTGTAAAGTTATATAGACTTTACTTTTGGGTAAAATTATACTTTGTTGTTCGTATTATTCTTTTGGTGGCCGACATATGTATGTCGTGCTTGTGTATACAGTTGTTTAATCTTTCAGTTGATGTTCCGGCATATTGTGGCCGATGTTGTTGTTGATTCTTTTCCCGAGTTGTTGTCCTCGTGGTTGTTGTTAGTTGGATTCCGGCAGTAGTGTCGCCGAAAACTTGTTTATTATTTTTAAATCAAGTGTTTATTTGTTGTGGTTTTGGCGAACCGAATTTGAAATTTTGTATGAAAATCCGGGTCGGGGAGTCACAATTTTGTGGCACATGTATATTACTGTTTTTAATGTTCACATACAATATTAGAAGTACACGTTAAAATATGATAAGAGTCAAATGTGAAATTAGTAAATTTATGCAAAAATGAACACTCATTTTGGAAACAAGAAAATTTTAAGTAAAAATTACAACTAACCCTCCTTAGTTTCATAGTTTTTCAGATCACCTCCTTAAACAGTTTTTCTTGATAGAAAATGACTATAAACTATCAATTTTGGCAAACTCGCCAACCCGGTAAGACGGCGATAATTAACCTGTTAATAAATATGTGAAAAGTCTAAATGCCCTTCAATGACCTAGATAATCCTAACCTTCTTCTTTCTAAACTTTCCGCAATCAATCATCTATTCCCCCACCCCGACCACTTCTTTGTACTCTCTCTCGTATCTATCACCGATAACCCGTCTCCATCCTTGTCCCCATCAAGTCGTCTGTCGTCGGCAATCCATCTCCGCCCCGCCTTTGACTACACTGAACTCCTAAAAAATGCATAATTGTTCGATCTCTACTCTTTTCAGTTTGCACGATGAGGTCTTTGACTAGGGTGAAGTCAGACATTATATAAACTCTAGCCAGGTAAATAATCACTGAATCTCCGGCCACCTTTGTTTCTGTCTTCCTCGCCAACGACGCATGTCCAAGCTCATTTAACGCGCCTACTCACTTGAACTCAAGGCCTCCTGATTTGTAAAGCCTTTAAACAATTAGAATTTGGGCTGGTTGTATTAAAGGGCCAAAATTGAATAGCTTATAGGGGTTTATTGTTGGGACTAGTTTAAAGGGGTGACACAAAACTTTAAAAATACGGGGGTTTATTGTATTTTTTTAAAATTTTAACAATGAACCCTCTTTAAAAATGAAGGGAGTATGATTTAACAACTTAAACAAAAATCTCTCTCTCTCTCTCTCTCTCTCTCTCTCTCTAATATATATATATATATATATATATAGGGAAGTATTTCATCTCTCTCATTATCAATCATTGGATCACATATTAAAAGTTGAGATTTCATGCATTAAATGACTCACCTACTTGCATTAATTGCATTTTCCAACTAACCATTAAATCTCAACCTTTAATTTTTGATCCAATGGTTGATAATGAGAGTAACCATTGATGGTTAAATAAAAAGTACAACCATCAAGTCACGGATACCATGCATTAAATGACTCCTACTTGCTTTTATTAAATCTCAACCTTTAATTTTTGATCCAATTATATATATATATATATATATATATATATATATGGGCGTGAAACTTAAACCCTCAACCAATTATAATTATTATATTTTAAAAATATATTAAATTATTCTATAAATTAATTTATAATATAAACTAATTTTTATTTTTATAAATGTTACTCTCTCCATGTCAAATTATAGGTCATATATTCTTATTTAAAACGTCCTAAAATAATGTATATTATATGTGATACATATCAACAAAATTTTAAATCATTTTATTCAAAATTGATGCTCTTTATATATATATATATGTGTGTGTGTGTGTGTGTGTAAATTTAGGCCAAAATATGAATTACCCCCTAAGGTTTCCACCAAATCCCAAAGTGCCCCCCACATAAGGTTTGCCCCAGAAACCCGTCTGACATTTTCAATTTTTTCAGTTAGCCTCCTGGCCGTCCACAACGTTAGAAAATTAATGTTTTTGCATCACGTGCCTTGTACGAGGGGGGCAATTGGGTCATTTACCATATATGTAAAACAAACACTAAATAAAGGGGTGCAAAGTGTCCAAAGTCAAAGTACCAAAAATAAAAACAAAACAATTAAAACTTTTTTTTTCTTTTAATTTCATCCAACCCATTACTAAAATCCACCACCACCACCCACTGACCAAATCACCATCACCACCCACTACTAAAATCACCACCACCTCACGTCATCTTCACTTGATCCTAGGTAAACTCAATATAAAATACAAATAAAATCACACACCCCAACAAATACTATCTCCACTCCTCTCCACCTCGAACTCATTTTTTGATATGGCGCCGCCCTCTCCTCCGCCTCAGGCGCCGCCGCCGTTGCCAACACAGCTCAGCCCACCCATATCGTCACCGAGTATCCCAGCATTTCCCCACCACCAACTCCCCGCGTCGCCACTTTCTACACTACCGACGCATACTACCTCGAACACCAGGCGACTCCAATCTTTCACCGCCTCATTTTCGCTCACCTCACCCTCATCCTCATAATGATGGCCTCCTTCATCATCTTCTGGCTACTCGTCCGCCCTCGTCTCCTCGAATTCCACCTCACATCCGCCTCCATTTCCTCCATTAATGCCACTTCTCCATCCTCCCTCTCCAGCTCCTGGGACCTCTCAATTCTCGTGACGAACCCGAATCAAAAGCTCACTATCTCCTATGTCCACCTTGAAGCTGCAATAGTCTACGACGACTTCCTTGTCTCCCAAGCCGAATTACCACCCTTCACCCAACCCAAACCAAGCCGAACCGAACTCCGAGCTAATTTGGCCGTAATTGACACCAATGTGGGGAACGACGTCATCAAAGCGAACTTGATGGATAAAGCACGTGGGTCGGTGGGATTTGGGGTTAGGCTGCTTGCTTTGGTTAGATTCAGAACTGGCCGTTGGTGGTTTAGGAGGCATTTGATGAGGGTTTATTGTCAAGTGACGTATATTGGGTTTTCTCCGATAAATGTAAATGGAACTCTGTGGATTAGAGATTGGAAATTTTTGAGACGGTGGATTGGAGATTGGAACTTTTTAAGATTGGAATTTTCTGGGTTCTTGACATTAATTTGGTTTCTCAAAATCCACTATGACACTTTGACCCCCTTTAATTAGAAAATAAGTAATTTCTTTTTTGACATTTTGAACCCCTTTATTTAGTGTTCTTTTATATATATTAGAAAATTACTTAATTGCCCCCAACACGTGCAAGGCACATGTGAAAAATGTTAACTTTCTAACTGTCATCACGGCTAGGGGGTTATGTGGGAAAATTGGAAATGTCAGACGGGTTTCTGGAGCAAACCTTATGTGGGGGGGGGGCACTTTGGAATTTGGTGGAAACCTTGGGGGGTAATTCATATTTTGGCCGTAAATTTATTTTTCACATTGATAGTGTATCAAAAATATGTAAATATAGTATCCAACTAAATATTTTATAATCATTGAATGATCTTTAAGAATTATTTTTAGAAATAAAATTATATTCAATCCTTAAACAATTCTCCTTTGTTCAAAAAAAAAATTATTTCTTCAATATGTCCCAAAGTAAATATTTATTTTTAATTTTGTAAAAATTCTTCAAATATATGTCTAAAATATCTTTATTAAGTGCAAGATGAAAAAAAAAGAAACACAACAATTTGATATCATACAAGGATACTTAAAAAATAAAAATAAAATGTGTAGAAACAAAAATATATATATATTGACCATCAATAAAAAACACTTATTCTAAAGCAAAAATACTATAATAAACGACCATCAATTTACATATATTGACAACACTTAACTTTTGTCAGACATTAAGTCAACAAACGCATATATTCAATATTGATAATTTTTTTCAAAAATATTTTTAAAATGTATCAATTAATCTCAAAATCAACTCTATATATAACTAGATAGAGAAGAGATTGACATTGGAAAATGGACTTACTCCATCTATACATTGAACTTTAACATATTAAAGTGATGATTAATTAGAAGGAACCTTCTCTTGATAGCAACGGTTACAAGTGTGGCCGGTCGCTTGCTTGAACTTTCCATTTTTGAACCACAGGAAGGGTCTATGGTCAAACTCTTCCACCTCCTTTTTTTTGTTTTTTTCCTTTTTGGAAACTTCATTTGAATATTTCATGTATAAGTAGAACTTTCTGTTACTCCTTTGTTTATGATCGAAAAATATACTGTAATTGCTTCTGTCTCAGAATGAGGTTCAGTTTTATTTTTATTTTTTGGTTCAATTTTTTTCATGGTCATGAAAAATTATTAGCACTCTTTTTCATGAACAAAAAAAAAAAAAAACAAACTCATTTTGGAATAGAGGTAATAACTTAGCGTTACTATTGTGTTTTCGTTTAAAGAGTGGACTTTGTGTATTTAAAAGTCACCATTAACATATATCAGATCAATATTTAATCGTTAATGAGGAATAAAATTTTATTAATATAATAAATTGTGATAATTTTATGAATACAAGTAAATTTTTAAAAAAATATTTAGTTGAAATTTAATCACAAGGACGAAAAGAAAGTAAAAAAGATTACAAGTATTTATGCAAAAGTAAGGGAGTATGATTTAAACCACCGAGTGCGTGCGTGCCTAGCTCGGAGATTAGTCTTGAACCTTGGGTCCCTAAAAAAGATACTTATTTAATGCCTAGCTCGGAGATTAGTCTTGAACCTTGGGTCCCTAAAAAAGATACTTATTTAAGACAGAAAATAGTTACTCCAATACTACTAATTTTAACTAATATGGTATATAAATACTCCGTTTGTCTTTCTATTTAAAGCATCTTTTTTCTCTCGTCTTTCAATTACTCCACTTTTTACAAAATACTGTATAAAAACTAAAATGACAAACCAAAGCACGTATCTAACTAACTAAACACGTCATAAACTTTTGATCCCTTCGATGGGCACAGTTGTGGTGGATGGAGTTTAGTGAAGAAGTTGAGATCTGGGGCCTTTTGTTTTGTCAATGGAGAGGGGCTGGGGCTCCCTCCCATCTTCTTTCTATATTTTTCTTACATTTTTTTCAATTATTACAACAAAAATCCAAATTTCAAAATCTAACCTCAAAATTTTCATACTAAACACACCCTAGAATTCGTCACGTGCACATCAATTAGTACTCTTCCCATGATCAAAGATCATCCACTAGATCAAACTCTTACCAAATTTTGGCGCATTTGCATGAATTTTGTAGTAACTTCATCAAATGATCTAATTTCTAATTCTTTCATCGCTTTGGTAATTTGCGATTTTACAATGCTTACTAGTCGAATTCATTTCAAGTTATTTTCAAGTAAAATCTTATATAAAAGTTAAAGACTAATAAATTTTCCCAGTAAAACTTATTCGGTGCGTTTAACATGTGGGTTTTGAGGTTGATTTTATGATTTAAGATTTTTGTATTGTAGTGATCAAATAAAATGTAAGAGAGAGATAAAGATAAGCTGGTGGGGTCAAACAGAGAGAGAAATGAAAAACTAAAAATCAAAGTGCTAAAACCGTGCAAAGAGAACATACCCAAATGTTTCGATTTTATTTGTTAACTAGTTTTTACCCCGTGCGTTAAAAGCATGACATATATCGTTTACAATGAAATTGACATTTGTTTGAAGAATCTCCCAAGTCCAGGTTGGCATTTGTTTGAAGGATCTCCCAAGTCCACGTATTATATATGTATGTTCCATGAAAATGAAAAGAAAAAAAAAATTCTTGTTAGATTTTAAATTAGATTTTTAATACATGATTAAAAGAAAAGAAAACTAACTAAAAATTGTACGCTACTATTACGAGTAATTTAAAATTGTACTCAACTATTACATGTGCCATTGTATTATTCAAAAAAATGAATTATGTAATAGACAACATTAAAAAAAAAATACCTTTTCAAGTGACTGTAATGTATGAAACTTAAACAAATAATTAAATTATAAAAATTGTACCTCATTAACATCACCAAGATTTGACTTTAGGAAAAATCAATGTTAACGTCCATTCGGTTTCTATTTACTGGGTTTACCACAATTTTGGATTTTATAGTCTATTGTGATACTTCCTCCGTCTAGGATAAATGTTTCCAATTAACCAACTACATGAATTAAGAAACACAATTAATAATGTGCTATAAAATATTTTTTAATTATAATACCCATAAATATTAATTGAGTTTCACTATTCTAAATAAGTATATTTCTATATGATGTGTTATATTACACAAAACTTTAAGGGTACATTGGAAAGAATGAAAGAGAATATGTTCATGAAAAGTCTTTAGAAACATTAGTTGAGACATCCCAAAATAGAAAGTAGAAATATTTATACGGGATGTAAAGAATAGTAGCTATTGTTATCCTTGCTTGCACGTATTCAAGTGACTTAAACTATCTTAGCTCCTTGACTTAGAAAACTTTCAAGGTAACCTCGTCCCATGTTATGAATGTTGGATACCTTAGGTTCCTCTAAATCATAAAATACAAATACCAATATGGTCTAGTGAAAAATAACTCACTATACAAACATCAGAATACCTCTTTCACTTCCACACACAACCCCCACAAAAGAAAGAAAGAAAAAAAAAGAAGGCAAATTACACAAATGGTCCCTGTACTTTTTAACTTTTTTGCGATTGGTCCTAACCCCACAGCAGCGGTCCCTGAACTCAATTTCTTGATGCAATTGGTCCTTCAGTCCATTGCCATCCATTTTTTGCCGTTAAATAGAATCACGCGCATTTCATGTGAGTTAACCCAAGGGTAAATTAGTCAATCTTAGTTAAAAAGTACAGGGACCTTTTGTGTAATTTACCCTAAACTAAACCCACCCCAAAATCATCTTCTTCTTCCCTAGCCCACCGTGACCCCCCCCTCTCTCTCTTTCTCTCTCACACACGTATACACACACAATCACCTAACCAATAGAGATATCACGCATAGGAGGATGGGTTGAGTCATGAGTGAGTGAAGTCAAGTGGCAGGGACCAAAAGTATTATGTATGAGGTGATTTTGTGGAATCTATATCTAGATCCAGCTAGCGAGATCTGCTGGTGGAGTACGAAGAATATTGAAGTTGATATACTTGAGTTCGCCGGAGAAGGAGTCGGCGTAGGAGTGGAAGACAGAGAGACGGTGTGTCAGCGGGGATTGGTTCCTGACAATGAACGATCTTGCAGGGACGGTGGTAGTGGTGATGACCCTGATATCTCTGATATTGACGAGGTGACTAATTAAAACTCTGAATCTTTAATTAGATAAACAAATTTTGGATCTTGATGTCAACAGAAAGTTCTATTTACACGATGCAAGATGCCAATGTAAGAGATTCAACCGGGTAAGAAGAAAAGTCAGCGAAGGTCTTCGTGGTTGGAAAAGAATGTTTACCCAACACTGATTCTGTAAATTGGCACAAAAGTGTTGGCGGTGATTGGACTTTGTAGTTGTCGGAAGGGGTGAGGAAAAAGAGGTCGTTGGTGGTGGTGTTGGCGGTGATAGTGGGGGTGGTGTTGTTGATGTTGTTGGTAATGGTCAGGGTGGATGCCGAGCAGAGCACGTGACTTTCCCATTTCCCCAACCCCTTTCTCTTTCTTTATCGTCACTAATGGCCGACAAAAACGCCAACGAGCATTGTGACACTTTCAAGAAAGATGGGTGATAATCACAGATTCCAAATCTGCTATGTGAGCAAAAAAAACTCAATTTCTTAACCTGCAATTTTAGATTTTGTGATTGAAATTTTAAATTTTGTAAAAGTAATTTTGAATTTGTGTTCGCCGGCAATGATGGGGGTGGGTGGCATTTATGGTGGAGTGGATGGGATAGAAGGAGATTAGGATAGAGAAGAAAGGATTGTAAATACATTAATGTCCTTTATCAAGTTTTTAGAAACAAAGATATCATGGGTGTTTTTGTCTATTCAAAAGAAAAAATGTATGAACAATTTTACCTTACCAAAAATCACGTGCTTACACTTAACGGCAAAAATTGACGGCAATGGACGGAAGGACCAATTGCATTTTACTCATTTAGTACAAGGACCTAAATTTTGTAAAAAATAGTTTAAGGATCAATCGCAAAAAAGTCAAAAAGTACAGGGACCATTTGTGTAATTTACCCAATAAAAAAAAAAAAAAAACTCCTTTTTCCTTTCTCTTTGTGTTACCTGTTTGAGCTTAAATTAAGACCTATTAGTACACATTGTTCTAAAATGTATAACTAACCAATTGGAATTCAATTACTGATTACAAAATAAAGAGGAAAAAAATAGAAGGAAATTCCAAAAAATAATTTATGCGGTCAGCTACACTCTCAAGTAAAAAACAATTTATTTATTCTTTTGGATGGGGGGCTGGGGGGGAGGGGGAGAGAGAGGAGGTGTGAATGTTCAATTTATCAAAATGTGATCTTATCATATAAAATCAAGTCGAGAAAACAACAAATTTAAATATCCACCACACCAGATGATGTATAGGAAAAGCGTGTCTCCAATTGGTTTGTCTCCACTGGAACTCCTGCTTTGTATATCCCGGTGAAAGTCTCTCATGGCTTCAAATGTCAAATCTTCAGTTTGAAAGTCTCTCATGGCTTCAAATGTCAAATCTTCAGTTTAAGTACTTGCTTCAAGGAATACTTCTGGAATACTTGCTTTTCCTTCAAGCATATCAGCTACCTCAGACATCATAGGCATAAGTGATGGAGATCCATTGGTACATAAGAGTGCTACTTTCACCATTTGCTCTGCTTCTTCTTTGTTGATTTTTGACCCCAACCTCTCGTCAAAAAGCTCCGCAAAGTTTTTGCTTTGTTGCAAGTGACAGGCTGCAACATCAGTATCTTCCAATTATTATATTTTCAATGTAAATATATATATATATATTTATATATATATATATATATATATATATAAAAGTACAGGGACCAATTGTAGAGTTTGCCCTAATAAAAATATATATATATATATAAGTACAGGGACCAATTGTAGAGTTTGCCCTAGATATTATATAAATATATATATATATATATATATATATATATATACTTATTGATAAATTGACGTAGTTTTAGTAATAGATGGGCCGGACCGGGCTTGACTTAACGTGCAGGAAAAATTAGAGAGCCCAGTCTAGCTCGAGACCGCAGGCTTTCACTCATCTAAGGCCCAGTACTATGTATTAGCCCATGGGCACGGCCTTTGGGAGTTGGGCATTGGCGGGTTCTGCGGGCTTGGCAGGCCCGTTTGCTCACCCCTACTCATTTGCATGTGATATATAATTAAAGTACGAAGAAAAAGTAAGGATAAAATGGTAAAAGTGTTGTCCTATAAAGGAAACTTTCAGACAAGACAGTTATTTTAGGACGGATAAAAAAAGAAAACAAGACAATAATTTTGGGACGGAGGGAGTATGATTTAAGTAATTTGTAAGTTCATGCACCTTGCCAAATATCCTTTCAATTGGCCAAAATCCCCACTTTTTATCGATCCAGTTGCTACACCACCACGAAAACCAATTAGATTCAAGTAAACAACACTTTCTAAGAACCCGAGTACTCTCTTTCGAATTCAAGAAAGAACTCTCAGAAAGGATTTTTTTTATGCATAATAATGAGAGCATCTAATAATAATTTTTTTTTTATCTTTTCTTTTATCATTTTTTTCTATCAAACAAATCTGATAAATGTTACAAAATTGATATCAGTCCCCATTTTATATAAGCTCAAGAGGCATAAGAGCCCTAACCATATTTCGATGGGATCACAAGCTACGACACAACTAGACCATCCTACTCCGCTACCATCGCTCTCCAACTTTTGCTTAATGCCATCCGGAGGATCTTAAAAATAGATAGACTCGTTGGAAGACCCTGAAAAAGATTCACCATGAAGTTAGCATGTGATTAGCCACGCGATGAGTATGCTATATTTCCACCATCCAATCTTTCCATAACTACATATATACGGCCCTATTGAATCAAGCCCCCTAGACATCCCACCACCCTGTTAAGATCATGAAGATTCTTGACCATCATTTTAGAATTTGTCTCCAACACCACTTGTCTATAACCTTTGCTACCAACAATTTTCAAACCATAAAACACAAACCAAATTTCGGCTCTTAAGGAAGAGATCACATATGCCAAATTTGCTAGCAAAATCTGCACACCACTACGGCCATGCCAATCCAGAATGATACTAACCTGCAACCTGAATTGCCTTTGGCACAATTGTCCATATGAAATTTAGAGCCCGTTTGGTCGAACGTTTTGGCCAAAATACAGGAATAAAACGCAGCTTATTTGCAAAAAATGTGTTTCAATACTGCGACAGAAAATGCAGCGTTTTCAAAACGTTGTTGCGTTTTAAAACGCTGGAATTCCCAGTTTTTTCCCAAAACTCAAATTTTAAAACGCTCCTAGGAAAAAAAAAACTACGTATTGAAGTGATATTACAAACGTATTTATAAGGAAATACCTGTGTTTTTTAAAACGCTGCGTTTTTAAAACACTACATTTTGTAAACACTTTACCCAACGGGCTCTTAAAGTAAAAATGAAAAACAATACTAGTACATGTCGAAAAATTTGAGTGAAATTGTAATATACCTACCTACCTACCTGTTTCGCATCGATATTTACGTATTGGTGTATTGCCAACGTGGCCGGCGCGTAGATTAGTTAAGTTTGACGGTTCTCCAAATAACAATTCAAGCGAAATAGTGATATATGAAAAAAGATCGAAATTGGCGCCCCTTTTTTCTGTCCATTCTCTGTTTACGAACACCCCTCTCTCTCACACAGACACCCACTGACGCACACCCACTCGTCTACGTAACATTTTTCGACTCAGATTCGTACAACAAACACGAGCCAAGGTTCAGTACGTTCAGCTAGCCATCATGTCCTTCCGTAGACGAACCTTGCTCAAGGTCATCGTTCTCGGCGACAGTGGGTATGATTTGACTATTTTTCTCAACTCTAGGGTTCATGACTCGATTTATTCATCCCTCGCATTTATTCATTTTTGTTTTATTTTTCTTGTTGCTGTCATTGTCAGGGTCGGTAAGACGTCACTGATGAACCAGTATCCTTCAACTCGCGTTTTAGATCTATAATGTAGTTATTTTATTGTTTTTATGTATATATTTGGTTATATTTATGTATATATATATATGGTTATATCCCGAATTGTTGGGTATCGCTGCTTGTTTCTTGATTCAGTTCAGTTTTTGAATCTATTCCTGGTTTTTTAGGTTTTGTTCTATTAATTGTTGTGTTACTTGCTTATATTTAATTTTTTGGCGGACAATTAGTTTGTACATTATCTTTGTTACCAGCTCATGTACTTTTGAATCACATTTGCCTTTTCAGTTTAGATGTTATTTCAAAGTGAAAATTAACTATACGTGGTTATTTGATTGCTTTTTTGGTGATCTACCTGCTTCGTTCCACTCAATAATTCCCACTTTCTCTTTTGGGATGTTCTGAGAGTTGCATATCAATGTTAAGCTTGTCATTTCGGTGATGTTCCAACTTTATCCCTTGTTTATGTAATGGAACAAGTTGAATAGTACAAATATTTGTTTCTTCCAAGGGTACTTATGTACCTCTTACATATTTGTCTTTGCAAACGTTGTCTCTTGAGTGGAATGTAGGGAGTATTTGTTTGTTAGATTTTATGGTCACATCAGTAGTTCATTGTGTCTTTTAAGTGGATACTTAACTGCTTATAAAGATATGTACATAAGAAATTCAGTCAGCAATATAAAGCTACAATTGGGGCTGACTTCGTCACCAAGGAATTGCAAATCGATGACAGGCTCGTCACCTTACAAGTTAGTTATTTTTGGTACTACTGAAGTGTTCCTACTCTGTACATGTTCTGTTTGAGCATTTTGAAGTACATGCTTTTGCTGATTGACCGTACAATTGTAACTGGTAGATATGGGATACTGCTGGACAGGAGAGGTTTCAGAGTCTTGGTGTTGCATTTTATAGAGGAGCAGATTGCTGTGTTTTAGTATATGATGTGAACGTAATGAGATCTTTTGATACCCTTGACAACTGGCATGAAGAGTTTCTCAGACAGGTATGTGGTTAATTATGTGCATATCACATAACATATTCATATATAACGTTTTACGCCTGCACTCAGCATTCAGTGCTTGATCTCTTGTTCCTTTCCAAACATGTGCATTGTTGGAAACAAAAACCATTTGATTGAATTTTCAAACAGAGGCTGATATGTGGGTTAATTTCACATATGCCAAATATAGTCACCAAAGAATGTTAAACCTTGTTATAAGACCTATGGATTTGCTTTTAATTTGCTTCGGATTGAAATGAGAGTTGTAGGGTTTTAGTCAGTATTAATTTTCTATATTTATGGAGAACTATACTGCAATCTTTGACGAAAATATTCAGAGATCTCTGTCAATGGACATAGATTAGGGGAGATTGGAAAAGCTAGAAGGGATCATAAGTTGTTTGCTGCCAGTACACTAATATATTGGCACAATTAGGGGTGACTTTTAGAGCGATTTATTACTTCTTAAATTAGTCATTTGTACAATAACATCTGAGCTCTATTAAATTATTTATGCTCTCATTTTCCTTTTACGTTGTGTAGATGCTTGAAGTTGAACCATTATCGGTAACCATGAAATTAACAATCATAAACAGTTTTCCTTTTGTTTCCCTGGTACTTAGAAGTCTTTCCATAACTTTAGAAGTTGCCTCTCGTGCACTTGACTTGAACTCTGTATAGATACTCTTTATATTATCGCACTTGGACAAGAATCAAGATCAAGAATAGCTGGTGTTGGGTTTGGATCAAGGTCAGTTTGATTACCACTTTAAAAGGACTGTGCTGATAGGATATCCTCATGATGGGGTTGAATGCATGCTTATCATTATAGGATAGCCTACCGATGACAATGTTCTTAAGCGAAGAATAAGTCGAAGATAAAACAAAAAAATGGTGAGAAGCTCTAGAAGTGTAAGGGCTTAGAATAATTAGGATTAGAATGGAATATATGGAATGCAACTTTAATGTAAGAAGGAGTGCCAGTAGAATAAGAATTAAGTTAGATGGCCAAGAAATACAAAAGGAGTCAATTCCGCCATTTAGGATCAACTATTAATAAAGATGGGGATTCATGTTCATAGTGATCTGATTGATGAGACAAAGGTCGAATGATAGAGTTCCTAGAGAGTTACTTTGGTGGGTGTTGGAGAAGAAAAGAGTTAAAGTGAGATATATTGATGTGATTAAGGATATGACGATGGAGATGCGGCGTTAGTTAGGAGTCCCAATTACTATAGGATTACACCAAGGATCGGCATTAAGTCCTTATCTTTTTGCGTTAATGATGGTTGGATTAACTGAACATTTGTTCTGATTGACGAGACTAATAGCGGGGTCAATAATAAGCTAGAAAAGTGGAGAGAAGCTTTAGAAGTCAAAGGCTTTAGAATAAGTAGGAGTAAATGAGATATATGGAATGCAGCTTTGGGGATGTGGAATTCAATCTGTTCGTTAGTTGCCTTGTGCTCCATAATGGAGAATATATTCCTCGAGGATGTGTTTTGAAAGATACCTCTTTGATTATATTCCTGTATTAGTATTGAATGGATTATTGCAGTTAGGATCACTTGTTTAACTCATGGGACAGCTGTGAATAGGGTCACTGTAACTTTGATACAGCAATTCTGGTGCCATTGATATTTTGACATTCACCTCCCTATGACTGCTACTCCTTCCATACTCTTTTGGGTGGTACCTTTGCCTTTTTATTTTGTTCCATGAAGAATGTCTTTTTATTTTGTTTAGTACTCCCTCCATTCCTATATTATTGCCCCATTTGACTTTTTTGAGTCAAACTGACTATTTTTCAAATGAAAATTTGACCTTTTTTTTATATTTTTCAAAATCATAAAGCACTTGATACGTAGTACTAAAAAAGTTTTACAAATAACGTGAGTTATGATTTTGAAAAAAATAAAAAAATAAATCTCAAATTTTTTGAAAAACAGTTAGGTTGGCTCAAAAAGTCAAAAAAGTCAACATGACAATAATTTAGGAACGGAGGGAGTATGGTTTACATATTTTACTGTTCCTACACTAATAGATTATTGCAAAACAAACTACTAAGAGATAAAATAGTTTAAAATACCAATGCTAGGTTTGGATATTGGTTCTCAACGTTTAAATTGCTAATAAAATAGTTTAAATATTTCTACTCATCACAAAGGTTAGTATTGAAATTCCCCTGCAATTAGCAATGGTTGCCTATTGAGGGGCGGAGGGAGTTCCTTTTTGCAAGCTGCATTTGGTAAGATGTTCTGGGGTTTGACGAGCTCAGAGCCCTTTTAGTAATCGGCAGCTTCTGGAAGGAGCTCAATCAACAAATGATGTTACTGCTTTGCAAAAGATTTGGTTGAAAATTTGTACTCCCGCCGCCCCAAATTGAAGAGGTACACCTTTGACTTATTGTGCAAATTAAGAAAAATGTTGAATAATCAGTAACTTCCTAAAATTGTTATGTTCATCTTTTCTATAAGCCTATCAACTAGGTTGAAAGAAGTCGAAGTTTGAATAAAGAGGTATAAAAGGACTTTGTGTGAAGGAATGCCTCATTCCTTCTTTTAGTTTTTTCTCTCTACAATGGTAAAGTGCTCAGTGCTATCCTCGTAGTCAGTATTTGAGGGTCACCAAAGTTTGGATTTCAGGACTTGATAACTGTTCAGTATGCTTAGTTTGGTGAAAATATGAGTTACTTTATCATGTCAACTGACATCGGATTCGAAGGAAATTTTGTGTTAGCTCAAAGTGCTCTATTATCTGCTAAGATTGGATGCCAAAGAGGTTATGCGTTAGCTCAAAGTGTTCATATTTGAGCAATTATTATAGTCCTTTTACTAGCAATGGAATGTACTCTCCCTCTCTCACAAACTTCCAAGCTCATGCTTAGAGAGTCTTGAAAGGTAACCTTACAAGTTCGACGATGTTCTAACTGCTCAACTTTCACATCTAATATGCAAGTGGCATATTTTGAATGATGACTACATTGAAAGGTAGTAATGTATCTCTTAGCATGTTTGACATTCAAGTAGAGATTTTCTGAGTGTGCGGGTGGGAGTACTAAACTCTTACCGTGTTGTACCTCTACATGCTCATTTCTTGACATCAAACTAGTTTCTGACGCTGGGATATCACTTTGTTGTTTAAGAGAATGTCTTTCTTAGTTTTAACATGATTTCATCCATTGCAGGCGAACCCGCCAGATCCGAAGAAGTTTCCATTTATATTGTTAGGAAACAAGATCGACATAGATGGTGGCAATAGCCGAGTGGTAAGGTTTCATTGTTTGCAATCATTTGTATACTCAATACGTTTCTTAATCACTTAATTATGTCTGGGTTCAGGTTTCTGAGAAGAAGGCAAAAGACTGGTGTGCTTCAAAGGGTAATATACCTTACTATGAGACATCTGCAAAGGAAGACTACAACGTGGATGCCGCATTCCTGTGTATTGCAAAAACTGCTTTAGCAAACGAGCATGAGCAAGATATGTAAGTGCACATTGACGATTTGAGTGCAATTTTATCACTGCTTCCTTTAGTTTTTATCTTGTTAGCACTTGCAATCAGGTTGATTCACCAATTATCAGGCACGAGTAATATTTGTTTTCTGTCTGAACACTAAATGACTGGATAGCATGCTGTGATATTTATAAAAATGTGAAGTAGTCGAAACCTAGTGTGAAAATGATACTAGTTTCGGAAAACCTTAATGGAACGTTAAGAAACGATAGAGTAATAAGATAGTACGTTTCATAGATGCTGGACTTGAAAATGAAGATAAAGTAATGCAGTGGATGTTGAGTGATACCCAATCTGCAAACTGCACATTGCCAATTACGATTCGTGAGAATTCACGCACTTCAATCCTGTTGATATTCCAAATATTGTCCTGGTCATGAAAAAATTTGATGGCACATCTCCATTTGACTTGGTGATTCTGTGCTGTCAGCATGGGTTAGTGCTTCTTTTGGCAGCGAATTGAACAACTTGTTATGACTGGTTTGCTAATCTTTATTAATTTCTATTGAAATGGCTTGAAAATCAACTTCCTTAATTTCCTTGAAAGCCAAAAAGGGGCACTCATTTTAAGACGGAGGGAGTAGTATATTTCTACGCTGTAGATAAGTATATGTAGAAACTTGTATATATGAACTGAAGCTATACAGCTTCTTCTTTGAGAAATAATTAATTGTAACCCAACCCCTCTTCCTTTCTTCCATACACGCCATGTTGAATCTTTGTCCCGCTCCTTATGGGAGGCCAAGTGATGTAAATGTGACTTGAACTATAGAGTTGCTTTGACTATCTAATTCTCCGAAATTACCACACTAGCTTTCATGCTGCGCTTTCCTTGGGTTAAATTTAGACAATATATTTTTGTGATACGTGCACATTGTAAAATGAGTTGGTTGACTCATCTTGAAATTGGGAAGTAATATTTGAGGCTGACCTCTCAGGCAGGTTTCGTATTCCTATGATGGCATAAAAATACACAAATGACCTTATCATTATATATAGATTTCTGTGCCATATATACACCGCTTTGTGGAGCATTGTGCTAAATAAAGATATGACACATGGTGGGCCCATTCATTTTTGGTCGGGTTATTCAAGAACCTTGCATGGATTTTAAAACACACACTGCAGTGGAGAATAGTGTATTTTATGCTGTTGACAGGTTCATTTGTGTCTCTTGTTCTCATACGTTTCATTACCTTCATAGTTTGTGTAATGCATTTTGATTTTCTTCTCTGCACGCACATCTTTCTCTGGATAAGCAAGGTCAAGATCTGCATCTTAATGTCTTTTCTGTTGTTTTTGCAGATACTTTCAGGGCATCCCGGAGGCTGTATCAGAAACTGATCAACGAGGTGGTTGTGCTTGTTAATTTGATATCCTCAATGATATGAGAGATTCATCTCCCACCCTTTTTGTCGCCTAACATTTGAATGTTCTTCATGTTATTGTAGCACTTGTAGCCAATTTTTTGTACCCAATGTACACTAGGCTCTCATTACTGATACACATTTGGTTTTATTTTGGAGTATTGCTGTTTCAGAAGAGAGTAGTCATTCTTGTCTACGCTTGTGTAGCCCTTTGTTGTTTCCAATTTACTGACCATGCTTTTGCTAAGTTCTGATAAATAATGATTGCTGATTGTGGAATGGTTAATCATACCCCTCTGTCCCTAAATTATTGTCTTTCTTTTCTTTTTTGTCCGAATAATTGTCTTGTTTGAAAATTTTCTTTTTTAGGACATTACTTTTATCATTTTATCCTTACTTTTCCCCTACTTTAATTATGAATCACATATACATGAGCATTAAAGAAAAGACAAAACACACAATCGGGCTACTATACTTTGGGGAAGGTTGCAATTTGGTCACTGATTGTTTGAAAATGTTATTTGGGCGACTGTACTTCAGTTATCCTGCAAGCGAGTCCACCAGCACGTTAATTTTAAATGAAATTCCTATTTTACCCCTGTCTTCGTCCTCATCTCCCTTAATGAAGATAGGGGTAAAATAGAAATTTCATTTAAAATTAATGTGTGGAGGGCTCGTTTGCAAAATAATGAAGTACAGTCCAAATAATATTTCAAACAATCGATAAAACCTTCCCAAAAATCTTTCCGATTATGTGTTTTGCCAAGAGAAAATTATATATTATACTAATATTAATAATTAAGTCAATTGTTTTTTCTTAATCCGTGTGTTGAATTAAACAAGATAATAATTAAGGGCCGGATGGAGTACTATATTTCTGCAGTCTTCTAATTGATGTTTTATTCCCCGTATGATTAATTTTAGGGCACATGGCCAGGTGATGTCTGTATTAAGATATGATGAAGTTTAGAATTCCAAGGAAGGGTAAATTGCAATTTTAGCAGAATGTGACAAAATATGCACTTCCACGGTGTTTGATGTGCCGGCTGCGGTTGAAATGTGCTCTTCTCGCCCATAAAAGAGTAAATATTTTAATATTGTACTTTTTATTTTTAAAAATATCTTTTAAAATGCGCTAAAATTGTACTCCCTCCGTCTCCAATTATTATTATTATTTTTTTTTAATTCATGAAATCTACTTGTCAACACCAATTTGTTGAATCTTAAGTTAGGTATTAATTCTTGAAAAGAGAAATACAAAATTTTATTCGTCGTGCAATAGCTAATATGAAAATTATTCCGTGTTAAATTTTTTTATTAAATTTTATCTTCTTTTAATGAAAATTACTTGCTTAATAATGATTTCATCTAGTTTATTATTTAATAATGTATATTAGTGTTAATTTAAAGTAATATACAGAACAAAGGGGGGTGATAAAGATTAATTTTGTTAAAATTCAGATGACAGTTAGAAATAAGACAAATTTGTAGTTCTCTATAAAATTAAAATGACAATTTTGCTTAAAAAAAAATTATTCTTAATTTGTCTTTCACAAGATATCTTGAAACTAGTAGTATAATAAGAGTAAGAGCATCTCCAATACTAATGTGAATGTGAAAAAAAAAATGGGTGCCACCTAGAATTGACGTTTTTTTTTAGAATTTTTTTTTCTAATGTGAATGTGAAGAAGACTTGTGAATATGACATGACAACAAATTTTTTTTCACATTGTGGTTGAGAATGTGAATTTTTCACATTCTAATTGAGGTTGTGGAAACATCCTAGTCATCATTTTTTAAATTAAAAAATAAATAGATCTCATCTCTCTCTCTTCACTTTAGTTGTGTGACCCATGCTATATAGGATCAAATTTACATTTGCATTGGAGATGTCTCTTTTAATTGAATGTGAAATAAGAGATAAAAAATACCACATATGATTGAGGGTGTTAATTACCCACAGTCACGTTAGATCAAATCCACGTTTGCATTGATGATGCTCTAATGATATGGGTACCTAAAGAGTATTAAATTTTTTGCACCAAATGATATATCAGTTTGAGGGTGTTAATTATCCACAGTCACGTTAGATCAAATCCACATTTGCATTGATGATGCTCTAATGCTATGGGTAGCTAAAGAGTACCAAATTTTTTACACCAAATAATATATCAGTTGATGTGGTATAAAAAATAAAATTAAAAAAAATAATTAATACATCACATCACATGCCACATCAACTAACATATTATTTGACGTAAAAATTTGGTACTCTTAAAGTACCATAGCATTACTGCTGTAATAATTAGGGTTGGATACAAAATTGCTGTCGAAGTAACAAAATATGTACTTGGATTGGACGCGTAAAGATTGTGATAGGACAGTATATGAAGAAGAATATATTTGCGGGGGTTAAACGTGCAACACCTTAGACGCTTTAGTTACGTCTCCCAAGTCCCATCCGTCGCATATTGAGTGCAAAGTGGAAACTGACTACGTGGACTAGTGGCTACCTCTTGTTTCCCCGGCCACTCTTCTTCTCTCCCTCTCTCTCTCTCTCTCTCTCTCTCACACACACACACAGACACACACGACAAACAGAGAGTAACGGAGCAAGGAAGAAGAGGTAGAAGAATGGGGGGAGGAGCGGCGATTGCATTGAGGACGGTGTTCGGGGTATTGGGATGTTTTATGGTGGCAACTCTCATCTACACTATCTACACCTCTGGCCTCCCTTTTCATAGAGACCTCCTCACAAGGTAACACTCTCTCTCTCTCTCTCTCTCTCTCTCTCTCTCTCTCTCTCTCTCTCTCTGTCTTTAAATTGCGATTAAAACAGTAGTATTGCTAATTCATTTTGGATATATTATCAAATTGAAACAGTTAGTACGACTAGGACTCGGCACTACTCCAAATTTCTCGTTGAAACACCTGTGCTCCAAAGTAGAATAGCAATTCTAGTCATTTCCTGTCTCTGACTTTAATTTTAAGTGCAAAGACTTAAAGGTCTTTATATTACTAATCCCTGATGAAATTGAAATTGCGACTATAGCTTGAGGAGAATGAAATTTAAACATGCAAGTTGAAGTCAATCTGCCCCTGTTTGCCCCTCTTGTGATCTATTATTAATTATATTCCAGTCCCACTTTGTCTAACCGATATGGGTGGTTAGTGATGATATCGTTGATCCTTAGCTAGCAGGCATTCACACAGAATCAAGGATGCTCCATGGTACACTTAATAACTGGTGACTTTGTGGCTTTTTTTGTTTTCTTCAACAACTTTTACTTCCCCACCCCACCCATGTTGAACAAGAATTTCAATTCCACTCAGAATTTTTTGATAATCTTATATAGCTGATAATTGAGCTGTAACAAATACTGTCAGGGCATTCACACTGCTTAGTACTTATTTTTTAGTTTTACTTTTCTACTTATAATAGTTCTCGATCCTCCATCTTCCCAGAGTGGCAACGTCATAATTTCTGATTTGAGGTACTGGAAGTTTCAGTTTTTGAGCTTCCTTACCTTAATTGTTAAATCGCAACATTAACTTTGCTCATGGCTTTGTTCAGTCCAGTGAAAGTACTTTTACTTGGGTCAACAGGGTTCAAAGCTCTTTGGTTTGTAAGTGATTTCTCACTCACCACTTCTCGCGCCTGTATATTATGAACAATGAAACGAGAAAACAAGTCTTATACGTAAAAGTATTCAAGATACAAAACTCCATGAGTGCTCCATTCAGTTCATCAATAAATACTCGTATAAGTAAGGTGAGATGTGATAGCCATGGATCCACTTAATCTAACTTTTCTTATTTAGATCCAATGTAATTGAGAAAGAAAAGGCTTGCATTTTTTATGTTAGTTCTCCTTAGTTGGCACTTGGTTCCGAAGGAAGAGAATTGGTCGTAAATTTTAGTTTGCTGTTGTTGCAGGTGGATGGCAGCGACCTTGCTTGATTTTTATATCAATGTAGCAGCTATTGGGGTATGATTAGCACATTCTAAATTAATGATTATCCTAGTGATGTAACTCTTTTGCGCTTTCCTCTTGCACCCTCGACTACTTTAACCATTTCCTTTTCAAGTTTGGAATTACAAAATTTTATTTTATTTGAAATTATAAACCTGTGAGGTTTCATATTTTTTTTACAGTCTATCTACCTTGGGATATGGGTATCTTGTATAAGCCTTTAAAAGTTTTAGTCATACAAATTTATACCTGGGCTGAAGTTCCAAGTTGGGAGCTAGAGTAGAGTAATACTTGGCTTCACATATTTTTGTTATGTTAAGATGGGGAGAAGGATCATTACAGCAGTTCTAGGATTAGTAGTTATTACAGTCCAATTCCTGGTATTTTGCTGATTATTCTAAACAAGGTTGTTAAAAGAAAAGTAAAAAATTAAAATAAATAATACAGACACACACACTCTCACACACACGCACAAAAGAAGAAGAAAGAATTCAAGTTGGCCAATAGACTTTTGGAACATGGTCTCATATGTACTCCTACACTGATTGTGGCTTAGGCTTGGGTTTTCTACAAGGAATCAAGCTGGATTATGGCAGTGGTTTGGATAGTTCTGCTAGTGTGTTTTGGAAGGTACACATCTTCCTATAATCCATGTAATACCCTTTTATTTTAGATGTGAGATATAGCACACTGATGGTATCATATTTGGGTGACACGTTTCTTGAAAGTAGATTCAGAAATGGAGTTGTAACTAGCTTTTCTTGAACTAATTTGTTGGCACCGATTCTTAGAGCCCCAAAACATATTTTGGCTCCATGAACAAACATAAACCACTAGAAATACGTTGGCGGGTCCTTATATATTTACGAAGTACTAGGTGACAATTGGATGTCATAGCTAGCAGTTGTATATTTAGGCTTTTCCCTTTGATAATCTTTACCATGGTATCACTTAAATGTTTGTAATGCTGGCAATCAGTTCAGCTCAGTCCAGTCTCTCTTGTTCTTTCTTGTTCCTATTGTATCTTATGTTGACTGGAGGAGTTCTAGGGTTTACTCAAGTTAGTATGCTATACAAAGAATTTGTTTCTAAAAGTAGCTTTAGTGTAAATAGTGCAGTACTATTAGCACAGCTTTATCAGCTTTTACCAGATGTTTTTATTCACTAAATGCTTTACTCTTTGGTTTCACTTTCTGATAAACCAGAAGGTCTTCTGTACAAGAATGTTGAGCTTCCATGTCTTAGCATATCTTCAGCAAATCTTTAGGAATGCTATTCAATAATGGATATCTTTCTTTATTGAACAAACATCATTTGTAGCGTACTCCTCATTTTACCAACTGCCTTAAAAGAATTTGGCCACACTCACAGGAATAGTTATGCAATACTTCAGTCTGATTGATTTTTTAGTTAATTTATGATTCAATCTTTTGCTTATTATATCGGCTCCCCATATTTTGTTTAGTACAATTAGCTTTTGAACTCCTTTGCGTCAAAGTTGAAGCTTAATTTACTGTATTCATGTGCTACTCCCTCTGTCTCGAAAAAAGAGTCCTCTCTATTTAGGTTTGTCCCAAAGATGAGTCCCATTGCTAAAATTAAGCTATAAATTTCCATTATTTTTCAGGTTTTTCTTTATTTTTGAAAATATATTATTTCACTTACATGCCATGCAAAAAAGGATATTATATTAAAAAGTACAATATTAAAAAAGCTAAACTTTTCAAATGGAACTTTACTTTCGGGACAAAGGGAGCACAAATGATGTTGCCAACATTATCCTGTTCACTGCTGCATATCATTAACTGATTGTAATATGCTTGGTTGGGTTAACAATCTTAATCATACTGAGCCTTCCCCTATGGTTCACGATAATTGGGTTAAACTTGTGGTGGATGGGTCCAACATGGATAAAGCGAAATTAAGCTTTCATATAATAAGATTGAGTTGAAAAATAAAATAAAAAAATTCATATATTGTCATCAAGCTTGCCTCTATTTATCAAAGAATGACCAGATCAGCTTATCATAAACCTTCATTATGTATTGTCCACAAAATTACTAGGGCAGACTTTCAGTCTATATGTTGCTTGGATGGGGTTCCTTTTCCTTCTTTTATGCATTTGCATCAATGGTGATAATATTGAATTTGCCTTTTCTTTTCAGCATTACTACATGTGGCTACATTGTTTTACAATTTTTCAAGTTGTCACCTGAAGAATCTTTAGAAGATCCATTGTACTTTGTTTTGGTGCGACGATGGAGAAAGTAAGTATAGGAGATATTGCAGTAATCATCCAAATACAAATACTATTGGCAATGTTGTGATTGCAATATTTTCTTCATTTAGCTTTTTGTCAACATCTCAGCGGTAGGCTCCATTTATTCTCTCTTATGATCTGGTTTATAAGTTGAATTATCCAAGATTGAGCTGTTGTACACGTTTGAGATACTGTGTGGGGAAAGAACTTATTTTGTTATTGAGTCTTGACTGATTGATGTTTTAGAATCCTTCTGCTCCAACATTGGAGACACAAGCAAAAGAGTTGTGGATACTTTAGCTTTACAATCTGATTACATTTTGGTTTTCAAAGCCATAATGTAACAAAGTAGTCTTCATCTTTTCTTGGAAACTGAGTAAGATATTTTAAGCTTGCCGAGTGATGATAAATTACTGGAGTGAGGAAGAGTCTCTGTCACCATCTGAAAAGATGAACGTAGGGAAAAGAAACTATAACTAGCACGAGAGATATTGAATAAAAGACTTTGTTCAGTTTGAAGTTAATGGATGAACCTGAAATTCTATTTCTCTTGGTGACCATTTAGAAACAATTGATGTTTCTATGGGTCTCATTGTCCTCTTTACCTGTAAATTTTTGTTCACATTCCAACATAACCTTGAAAGCAATGGCATTAAAAGTGGAAACTTTTGATAAATTATTGTACTTCTGCGATTGCCTCATTGCAGAATTGTTAAGCAAGCATAGATATTTTCATGCTGGTTGTTCTTGTTCATTTTTAATGCAAAAACAAATGGTTTTTTCTACAATTGGTCATTTTTCTTATATAGTAAGCTAATACATCCTTTACTTCCTTTCTCCATCATCTTTTTTTTTTCATGCAAGCCTTTTAAACGAGGAGAAAAATGTCCAATGATATTAACAAGTGAGTAGAAAGTGACTGCGAATGAACGTGAAATATGACTTTTTTCCTTTCTGTTGCCCAATAATCCAGGTCTTTTTTCTTTTGTTGGCAATGGTAGCATGTGTTATGATTCACTTATGTGCTGAGAGAATTCTTTAGGGATGGAACCGAACAGAAGAAAAGACATTCCGTTGTAGGTGCAAGAATTATCTTCACTGCTTTGGGTTTCTTGATGCTTGGAACTTTGGTCTACGTGGGCATTACAGATGATTCTCCAATCTCAGATATCTTGACACCGTAAGTTTGTACATTCTGAAATTGTATTTTTCAGTGCTCTCCTTTTCTTTATGCAGATAGTTAAATCATTCTTCCTTTGGGAAGCTATGGTTATCTTGTGGCTCTGGTAGTGAAGTAGGGGAAATCTTGGTAATGACAGGATTATGGCTATCCACAAGTCAACATACAGTTTAATGCTCTGGCAGTTGCAGAGGATAGGGGGTTGGGGCAAAGATAGGAACTGAGTTTTAGCTAATCTGCAATCATTTGATTTCTTGAACCCTATAATAGAAGGCGCTGGGGATCTTCTGTCGTCTCTTACCAAATGATTCACAGCATTGGAGTAATAGCAAGTGAAAAATAAGGAACCTGATACAAACATCAGTTTCTCTTGTCTTCTGCTATCCCATCTATCTTTATCCATTGGAGGGGTATAAAGGAAAACCTGTCCTTTGGTTTCTTTCATGGCACACACCCAGAACTCTGACGGTAACTAGACAGTTTAAGCAAGGAGTCTATTGATCTGGGAGTTCACCTTGTTTTCCTGTGAACCAAACATTTTGCACAAATCTCTAGATATGAAACCTCTATTGCCTATCCATCTCTTCTTTTTATTCAGGAACCAACTTACTCATCTTTGAGACTCTCTGTAAGGTCTCACGACATGTGAGAAGCAAGTGTGGTTGAATGGCCTTTGGTTGTGTGTGCTTGCATATGGTCGATTGGATGTCCATAAGAAAGCACATAATATGGTTTTCATCTGTCGTTTAATCTTTATGTGCATTACTCTTTTGGAAACTGAAAAAGATACCATGCTTGCAGGTGGATGGTTGCAACACTCATTGATTTCTATATCAACGTCGTGGCTTTATCGGTACGTCCTTCAATTGTTGGCGTCTTCAAAGTACCAAATTTAAAATCAACCTTATTTTGATGATCTCAGTATCTTAAGGTCATATATTTGACTGGGGTTGAGCAACCATATCTCCCAAAATTAGGTAAATTGACACTTCAAAAGAATGAGTGCATTCTCTCTTCCTTTTCCCTCGTACACATGAAGATACACATTTCAACCACAAAAAACAAGATCTGCACTGCCCTACTCACCGAATCTGCAAACATATACATGAAGGTGAACCACCTCCACTCCCACAACCAGAGCACCTGTAAGCAGCCACTACAGATCGGATGTTTTATTTACCAAGATTAATTGTTCCTCTTCAAAGGCAGCACATTATTGGAAAATAAAATCCCACACGGACACCAGATACATGAACAAACATACATCTTGCGGAGTGTGTATGGGCATGCCGGAGAAATGTGGTGCGGGAGAGTAATTTGGAGAGAGAGGAGAGTAAGTTTCAGAAAAGTTAAAAGGTTGAAGATTCATCTTGCGGAGTGCATGTGGTAGAGTAATTTTGAGAAATGAATGATTTGAGAGGGCTTCTACAAATCGAAGGAATAACTCCTTACTCATCTGGTACCTTCTCTTCTTCTGAACACGTGATCCATGTAGACCGGTTCATTAGAGAAATAGTCGTTGAAAAATGAGCATGTCCAGCTCCACGCTCTCGATTTATATACTTTCGATTGCGTTTACGGCGTGGGAACTTTCAGCTTCTTCCTCCATTTTCATTTCCATAATCATCATCATCATTTTGTCATCAATATCGTCCATCAATTAATCGAGTAAGAATTGTAGGATTTCTTTTGGTGGGAGGGATTGGGGTCTTCGGACATTTTCGAGTGTGGAGGTTGTAATATCCGTAAATTTAAGTGTAAGAGGTTGTGGTTGGAGAAAATATGAAGCCTTAAGTGTCCATAAATAGACCTCTTTTAATGATTAGTTTTTACAACCGCTGGTTTTTGCAATGGCTAGTTTTTACAACGGCTAATTTTCTAATAGCTAGTTTCTTAAGACACAATTAAAATATTTAAAATGCACGTAAGTTACGTGAATACAAAATTACGTTAATTGAAATTGCGGAATCAAAAAATTGCATAAATTAAAATATTACATAAACTCATAGTACAACAATTAGAAACTACATAAATTAAAAATTACAAAACTTAGACTAGGCAATATTATATTTGGCTTTGATAAGAGCACAAACTTGATGAATTCGCTCTTGCTCATTTGGCATGCAAATAGTATCCTTAAGGAGGATTGCATATTCACTAAGAAGTGTTCCTTTGTTTATAGCTTCCTTCACTCCCTTGAGTGTACAATTTTTTTTTTAATTCATTTCATGAAACTTATTCCATATCCCAGTCACTTTGCCTTTCATTTTTCTTAGTGGTTTTTGTTTTCCCTTTCCTCTTTGCCACCTTTTGACCAATCGGGCGGACTCCGGCTTCATTGTGGTCAATGTGATGCTCCTATGCTTATTGGATGATGATGTGTACATCCCCGATTCAGATATCTTTGTCCTTTTAGAGGAATGTTAACTTGATTTTCCACATTTCTACTTTGGCTCATCTTTCACCATTGTCCACACATGCTCGTATTTGATATGTATCTTACGTATCGAGTTATAAAGAACACGTGCGGTTTCCTTCACTTATCATCAGACCACCCGCTATGATGTTAATCTCTCATTTGGATGAAGAATTGATTAAATTCATTAACCAATGGAGCAATTGTGTACCAAAGTGACCTCAAGATGTGCGACTTTCTTGGAATTTTTGTCTTTTGATGCTTGTTGTACTACTCGGTGATTGATTGATTCGTTTTCAAAACTCCTTATCATGTTGAGAGTTGCCCGGCACGCTATATGTTGAAATAACAAGCCAAGCACTTGCAAGTATTTTGTCCACTTCAATGCTCCATTTTGTTTTCTGTTTGTCTTCAGCTTGATTGCTTGCTTCATCATCAAGAAAAATTTATTCAACCTTTGTTGGGTGGAAAATGGTGGAATTTCAAACTCACCAATACTATCCCCTCTTAAATCAATTGGTGGTGTTGGATTTCCACTACCCATAATTGGGTTATTATAATGTCCGGGTGTGTATTTACTTGCCATAGCCGAATTAAAATATCCATGGTGCAAATACATGTGAAATTGAGAATATGAAGGATAAGAAAATTTTGGAACATTGGAAGTACCTTAAATATTTGAAGGAACTTGGAAATGTGGAAGGAAAATTTGAAGGAGCTTCAAAATTTGGAGGACCTTGAAAATATGGATTATTTTTCAGAGTTGTTGTTTGGGGCCTTTTTGGGCATTTGGTAAAATCTTCGTCATTTGAAGAGTTCAATAAATTCGTAAAATAATTGTTATCCATAATAAAATAAGTGAAATGAAGAATTTGTGTAGTCTAATGAGAAAGTGTAGAACGAATGTTTGTTTGAACGAATGTAATGAGAACAAACATTTTGGAAACCTATTTATAGAAAAAAAAATTATAGAATAAAAAAAAAAAACATCAAACGGCTATATTTTTAATATAGCCGTTGCATACCTAGGAAATTTAACAAATAGTCGGTTGCATACCTAGGAACTTTGGTAAATAGCTACTGTTGAAGCACATCTCTTGCTGGAAAACTGGCATTGGCTACCTTTTTTTTTTTTTTTGCTACCTTTGTTAGATTGTCAAACTTAAAAAAAATAAAAAATCCAGCAAAGCGTTGATATACTGGTTGAAGTACATGAACCTCTTCAATTGTTGAAGTACCAAGTCAGCACTCCACTATGGGTTGTCTCAAGTTTCAACTGATTCATTCATTCTTAAAGTTTTAAAAATTTGCCATTGGAGGTGCTCTAAGTTCTAATCCAGTAGGTCAGTTTTGAAGATTTTTTTTCCATTTTTTGTTGTTGATAAAGTCAGGTAGAATCTTTTTGTTTTTTTTTTCAACTACAAACAAATTCCACGTCATCGCTTACTCAGCAAAAAAAATCTAGCTGGCAGTCCCGTGAGTCACGTGACTTTCTTCTGATAGAAAATTAACGGTTCCATCCATGTTGTGAGGACATTTCAAAAAATTAACCACATGAATGAGCAAAATTGAAATTTATTTTTAATAGGTGACCACATTTAAAATTGGTAAAAAGTTGGGTGAACTTTTTATCCTTTTGGCCTTTATACTTCTGAAAATAGCATTCCATAAATGAACTTGCAAATGCTCGTGTTGGATTAGTATCATGACGGATAATTCAGGTATCAGGTGAACCAACTTGAGGTTATTCATTGCTTGGTTATATATATATATATATATATATATATATATATACATACATATCTTTTTTTCTGGAATTATGTGAAGATTTGAATTCATCTTATCCAATGTTTGATACGAGAAAACAGAAACATGAAACAATTTACGATTTGGGAATCTGAACAAACTTTATGCTTTACTCAAGCCAAGCAGTGGCTTAAAACCAAGGACTTGGGTGGCTTCTTGGAAGTGTGTAAAATTTAATGTGAAATTGTTAGTGAAATTAAAGTCCAGTAGAGCTTTTTTCAAGTGTTGAAGCTAATAGTGGCTTTAACAGGGAGAAAATGAATAGCTTCCTTAATCAATCTAAGTTCTTAAAGCTTTTCTTCCTACAATTATGTGCCATTTGGTGCTTTATATGAAGTATCTGTCTTTGACTAAACCATGTTGCGGGTTGCATAAGTGTGTAAACACTTTTTTGATTCTCTCAGATATTTGGGAGTCTGAACCAGACACAAGTATATTTGGGTCGACAAGATACTTCAATTTGCATGTGTAGAGAATTTATCCTCTATTTTTATCCATATTCAGACTCTTTTATTTTCTTTGTGCTGCCAGGTTTGGGTAGCATATAAGGAATCAAGTTGGATGCGTGCATTAGTCTGGATAATTCTATTAGCATGCTTTGGCAGGTAAATTTTCCATCAGAATTTGGTATAGTATCCATCTTTAAATTCTCTAATAATTTAAGATTGTAATATAAAGTGCCATGCTTCTTTGAAGATACTACTCCCTCCGTCCCGAAATGAGTCTCGCTTATTGAAATTTTTTGTCCCAAAATGAGGGTACTGTTTTCTATAAAGTTACTAAATTCACCTTTCCTATCTATTTTGTCCCTATGTGCACAGTGCACTTGCAATTTTATAGTGTGGACACTAAGGGCATTCATGTATATGCACTAGTAAAATGGTCTAAAAGTCACACTTCCTTGTAGTTTTGCAAAAAAACTAATTTGGGTCGGAAGGAGTAATTATTAGGGTATCGACTCTATTAACAATAAGTTGGACTTTCTCCAAACCCTTGGTCCTAATACTACCACAAATCTAAGTTATCTCCACATCTAAGAGTACACCTAATTCAGGGCTTTTAACTAGTAACATAATACTCCCTCTGTCCCACAACAAGTGTCCATTTTCAAAAAGAATCTTGTGCCAAATGAGAGTTCATTTTTTACTCAAGTTACTAATTTTACCTTTTGCCAGCTATCATGTCACCCTTGCAATGATATGATGTGAACTCTAAGGGTATTTCTGTATACGTGCTTCTAAAAGTGCTTAAAAGTCAACTTTCTTAATTTGCTTGAAAAACTAAAAATAGACCCTCATTATGGGACGGATGGAGTAATAATCAAGGGAGATGAAAATTTTATTAACTATAGGAGTTTATTAAGTATTAGGTATGTTCTTAGTTCTTACTTCTAAAGACCTAAATTGATTTCTCAAGATATTATTAATTATTAGAGTATATAATTATTAGAGTGCGGACTGTAGTTACTTAACACACAGTAGTGTGTATGTTCTTATCGTGTACATTGGGGGAAAGGGAGGCAGAGTAATGGCCAGTAGGGCGAGTGTTCGAGGTTGAAGAACAATACACACAGTAGTTAAGAAATAAGTACTATGGAGTCCACTAGGCATTAGAGAGTTATGACTGTTAGTCAAGTAGTACAATATATCGTACAAAATATCGGATTAAAGGGTGGCCTTTGGTGTTGGGAGAGTAAATTTATCAAATGGAGCTTTGAGGGGGATGCCACTTGCTCTAGATATCATCTCAAAAAGGGGTTGGCAGTTACTCCTCTCAGGCACTGAATAAATGTGTGATTCAATGATAAAGCACTTGCTCTATATTTTTTATTTTTTTCATTTACAAGTGGACGAAGTACCAATTTATTTTGAGTTGAAAATCTATATAACAAATGCATTTGTATTTTATGTACTGATAATTATTTGTTTCACTTTCGCAGCACTGCTACATGTGCATATATAGTGTGGCAGCTTCACCATCTGTCATCACAAGATCCTCTTTACCTTGTTCTTTTCAACAGCAGCAACAGGCAAGTCTAAAGAACTTATTCAGAGTTCAATTTCGTGTATTATTTACAAGTACTTTTGTAAAGTTTATTGAAAATTGATTTTAGTGGATTGGTTGTATAACCTTTTACGTGAAATGACTAAGAGATACGAAGCTCCAGTCGCTGCTAATGCAGGGGTTTGCCAATATCTTGTGTATAGTGTACAACAGATGTTACTGTAAGATAACAGAAAGTCTGCTTGATGTGAAAAGAGAAACCTTTGTGGAGGTGGATGCTATTGCATTAATTATATATTCATTTACATGATATATTTTGGTGATATTTACGTAGAAGAATACTAAAGGGTGATTCATAAATCAAGATTTTATTCACTCATCTTTTTTTTTTTTTTTTGTCTTCTTTATAGTACGTTCTTCACTTAAACCAAACATCTAACTCCGTCCAATTTTTTTTACGGAGATCCTATATGGACACATTGAGTCAACTACGATGTTGATGTTGGAGGTGGTTTAGTCACATTGACCGCACTTGACCGGTTCAACCTGTTCGATAATGGGTAAAACCCACTTGAAAATTGGTTTTCTTTCCCAACGGTCATAATTTCCAAGTGGGTTCTACCCATTATCGAACGGGTTGAACCGGTCACATGACCTCATGTGCGGTCAGTGTGACTAAACCATCCTCCAATGTCAGCACTGCACTGTTGCTGACTATGCGTCCACATAGGATCTCCGTTAAACTTTTTGGACGGAATTAGGATGTTCGGTTTAAGTGAGGAACATATTATAAGAATAGCGGTACAATGATTAAATAAAGAAGTAGGGTTGTAAAGCCGGAGCTTAATCAAAGTACATTGGGTTATTTTGTGGATTACCATCTTCTTATAGGCTTAGTTAATTGAATTTGATGTGGGAATTTTATGGTTGATATGGATGGAAAATGTTTTCTTCATTTACATCACACTTACCTTGGTCTCCTCTCTCTTTTTCTTGGAGGATTCAAGTCCTTTTGTTGTTCATGGTTGGATCCTAAAAGAGGTGTAAGAGAACCTTATACTGATATGGTACTGCAAGGGGCTAGCTGAGCAAGATGTTTGATCTTGGTAGTATTGAACAAATCCCACTTTTTGAAATCCATTTGCTTTGCCCGTGCTGGACATTGGATCTTGATCAGCAATGTTGGCAAGGATATGATACAAAGGTTACTCGCTTACCTTGAAGATATTAACAATTTCATGGCAAGTAGTGTTATGGAGACTATTTGCATACCCTATTTTGATTACCACGTGTGTGGATGATAATGTTGGAGTCAAATTCATTGATTAATGAGACCCATAATATTTGATGGTTATTATAGGAATCGTGGATTTATGAAATTGGGTATCCCTAGTTTGAAGGATTGCACCAAACATTTTTTTTTTTTCTTCCGGAAATGATCTTCTTTTGAAACAAACCATTGTACTCTATTATTATGATCTTGGAGTGCACGAACATGTGACTGTCAATGTTGTATAGCCGACGGGAAGACATTTTCTAAATGAATCGAGGGTTGCAATTTTCTGTATATTCACTGTCAGTGACTTTGTGTTGAAGTGCACTTATTATTTCTCATGTCTTATATATGTTTGTCATAAGGATAGTGAGAATGATCTTATTCTTTCAAAGACTGATGAAATTGTAAAGGATCCCAATGATCCTCCAGATTGTAACCTCCAGATTGCAAGGATCCCAATGATCCTCCAGATCATTAGAATATTTTCTGTTACTTTCTTATTCATTTATTTTTCTATAATTTAGATAGTTGATTAAGTGATTTAGCATATCTCTATTCATGATTGTGTATATCCTCCATTGTATTTCTCTAGGTTTTAAACTCTCATTTGTAATTATAAATTGACAAGTTGATAAATGAAAAGATCACTTTTGCCAAAACTGTTTTATGGTATCAAAGCTAATTGATCCAAAATTTTCAAATCCCTCCAGCCTCCCTATTCTTTCCGCTGCCCACCACCCTTTTCTCCATGGCAAATCAGTCCTCTTCCACCATCCCTAACACCGCCGAACCAAACCACCCCATTCTACTTGTTAACCTCTCTCAATGCAAGACACTCACACCTCTCACCTATCTCTGCTGGTCCTCCCAGGTTACCTCCCTTCTTTTCGGTTTGGACCTCCTCGGCTTCGTAGATGGCTCCCCTCCCTCCCAAAACCATCAAAGTTGATGGCAAAGACACCAAAAACCCTGCTCTAAGTGCCTGGAATAGGCAAGATCGCCTCATACTTAGTGCCCTCTTAGGAACCCTTGACACATAGTCGCACCCTTGTTTATCAAGCCACCACCTCCCATCAAGCTTGGGATATCCTCAAAACGACCTACGCAAACCCTTCGCGTGGTCATATTCTTCAACTAAAAGACCACCTCGACTCTATCACCAAATCCTCTCTCTCCATCACAGACTACATGCAATCCATAAAATCATGCACCGATAAACTTGCAATTCTAGGCAAACCCATGGACTCGAAGACGTTATTGCCAAAGTTCTAAAAGGCCTAGACTATGACTCTTACAAACCAATCATCGACTCCATCCGTGCTAGAGACAATCCCATCACCTTCGAAGCTCTTCATGAAAAGCTCATTCACCATGAGCTCTCCCTAAAACAACAACCCACTTAACCTATCCTTCCCATGTCTGCCCATGTCGCCCACCATACACCCTCCCCATCCCACCATGCTCACTCTCGCCATTTCTCAAGCCAGCTGAATCCTCTTCCCATTCTGCCCACACCACCTCAAACCGCGCCCCTCCTACTCCTCTTTCGTGCCTTTCAAAGGCAAATGCCAATACTGTCGGTTTGTTGGACACGTGATCTCTCAGTGTCGTCAATTCAAACGCGACTATCCAAGTGTTGTCTTCCTCCACCCCATCCTCCGGCCGCTCGCCCGTAACACCCACACTCCAAATCAGCCCCAAGCTCACACGGCTTCTGCCCCTCACTCATCATCTCCGACTTCTTGGCTAGTCGACAGTGGTGCTACGCACCATCTCACAAATACTCTCTCCACTCTCTCCCTTCACCACCCTTATGATGGAAGCGGTGAAGTCATTATTGGTGATGGATCATCCCTTCTGATTGCTAATATAGGTAGTTTTTCTATTTCTTGTTCCCACTCCAATATTCGTTTCAATAATGTTTTGCATGTTCCTTCCATCACTCGAAATATTCTCTCCGTTTCTCAATTTTGCAAAGATAATAATGCCCTCATTGAATTCTCACACTCTTCCTTTCTTATCAAGGAAATCTCGACTCACCGCATTCTACTCCACGGAACAACTGATCGTGGTATCTATCTCTGGCATTCTTAACCGCCCCAAGCTCATCTAAGCACCTCAATATCTCTTCAATCGTGGCATCATAGACTAGGACACCCCTCCCCCCTATTGTCTCTCATTTAAACAAGCAATTTTCTTTACGCATTCCGTATGGTAATTTCAATTCTTGTACTCCTTGCAATATTAATAAATGCCACAAACTCCCATTCTCTACTTCTTCTCTTGTCACTCATGCTCCTCTTGAACTCATTTTTTCTGATGTGTGGACTTCACCACTTTACTCATATGACAATTACAAATATTATGTGATATTCGTAGACCATTTTACCAAATATACTTGGCTATACCCACTCAAAAATAAATCTGACACTTTCGCCACCTTTACTCGATTCAAAGCTATCGTAGAAAAATACTTTTCCCGACCCATCATTCAATTTTTCTCCGACAATGGTGGTGAATACCTAAACTCACTCCCTCTCTGCTTCAAAACGGAGTCACTCACCTCACCACTCCACCCCATACCCCCGAGCATAACGGCTTTGCCGAAAGGCGACATCGACATCTTGTTGAAACCGCTCTCTCCCTTCTATCCCATGCAAAACTCCCCCTCTCTCTTTGGTCCCACGCTCTCACAACTGCTGCCTATCTCATCAATAGATTACCCACTCCCACCCTCCACAATGACTCACCATATCTCCGACTTTTTCAAACCCCTCCGAACTATACAAAATTAAGAAGCTTTGGGTGCCTTTGCTTCCCATGGCTTAAACCCTACACACCTCATAAATTAGCTCCCAAGTCAACCCCGTGCATCTTTGTAGGCTATTCACCCACCCAAAGTGCCTACCATTGTCTTGATCCCACAACTCACAAAATATACACTTCACGCCACGTAAGATTTATCGAAACAGAGTTTCCATACACCTCTCTCACCACAAAACCCACTCTTTTTCAAACCATTACCCCCTCTGAATGGTGTTCTATTTCTATCCCTATTATACTACCACAGCCCACACATCATCCACCAAGCCTCCCGCTCCACTCCGTCACCTCCTCTCCTACTACTACCGAACCGGATCCACCCCTTCCTGCTTCCGCCTATGACACCAACCCACTCCCTTCTACCTCTTTCGACCCAAGCAACAACAACAACCAAACTGCCCAGGCCGAGCCACTTCTAGCCACCACAAATTAGCCCCAAATCACCCGCACAATCACAACCCGCCTTTCCCATGGCATCCGAAAACCTAATCTTAAGTATGCTAATCTCACAGCCCTTTCCTCTCCTTCCTCCCTTCCCACCACCACTAAACAGCCCTCTCTACCCCTCATTGGTACAAAGCTATGTGAGGAGTACACCGCTCATGCGTAATGAAACTTGGTCCTTAGTTCCTTCCCATGAAGCACCAAACATTGTCGGGTGCAAATGGGTATTCCGTATCAAATACAACCCCGACAACACCATCCACAAATATAAAGCCCGTCTTGTTGCCAAAGGATTCCACCAAAGACCCGGCCTTGATTATTCTGAAACCTTTAGTCCCGTAGTCAAACCCGCCACTATACGTCTCATCCTTTCTCTAGCCATAACCCATGGTTGGCCCCTCCGCCAACTTGATGTGAACAACGCCTTCCTCCAAGGCCGCCTCTCTGAAACCGTCTTCATGTCACAACGCCCCCGTTTCCAAGATTCCACAAAACCCTCTCATGTGTGTCGACTCTCCAAAGCCATCTATGGCCTCAAACAAGCACCTCGTGCTTGGTATACCGCCTTCAAACAATTCCTCATCTCCTTCGGCTTCAACCCCTCTATTGCCGATCCATCTCTTTACCTTCCTCAAAAATTCCCACCACCTTCTTCTTCTAGTCTACGTTGATGATATTGTCATTACGGGTCCTTCCACCTCCTTTCTTGAAACCTTCATTGATCATCTTGCCTCTCGCTCTCTAAAGGATCTAGGTCTTCTTTCCTATTTTCTTGAGTCGAGATTACACCCAATCCTCATGGCATCATCCTCTCTCAAACAAAATACATTAGCGATCTTCTCACCCGCCATAACATGGACAACTCTAAACCTTCCCCCACACCCATGTCCACCTACCCTCCTCTCTCGGCCCACCCTCGTACTCCCATCTGCAATCCCTCTGAATACCGAGCCATCCTAGGAAGCCTCCAATATCTTTCTCTCACTCGACCGGATATTGCCTTCCCGCTTAATAAGCTAGCTCAATTCCTTCACCACCCATAAGAAAACCATTGGTCCGCTCTCAAACGGTTACTTCGTTACCTTCATGGAACCATCCACCGGGCACTCGATTTTCAAACCCCACTCATTCTCCATGCTTATCGCGATGCCGATTGGGCAGGGGACAAAGACGACTTCTACTCAACCACCGGTTTTATTGTTTACTTAGGTCGTAATCCAGTTACTTGGTCTTCCAAAAAGCAACGAGCTATTGCTCGCTCCTCAACCGAAGCCGAGTACCGTGCCATTGCCGCCTCCACTGCCGAGCTTCTCTGGGTTCGCAACATTTTAGCCGAGCTCAAGATCCACCCTTGACCACCCGTAGTGTTCAGTGACAATCTTGGCGCCACCAACTACTCCGCCAACCCCTTTTTTCACTCTCGTATGAAACATTTAGCTCTCGCCTTCCACTTTGTACGAGAGCAAGTTCAGCTTGGAAACCTTCGTGTTTAACATATATCCGGCAAAGACCAACTTGCCGACCCACTCACAAAACCACTCTCACGAGCTCGGTTTGTCTCTCTCATCTCCAAGATTGGCCTCACTCACGGACCGTCCATCTTGCGGGGGCGTGTAAAGGAACCCAATGATCCTCCAGATTGTAACCTCCAGATTGCAAAGGATCCCAATGATCCTCCAGATCATTAGAATATTTTCTGTTACTTTCTTATTCATTTATTTTTCTATAATTTAGATAGTTGATTAAGTGATTTAGCATATCTCTATTCATGATTGTGTATATCCTTCATTGTATTTCTCTAGGTTTTAAACTCTCATTTGTAACTATAAATTGACAAGTTGATAAATGAAAAGATCACTTTTGCCAAAACTGTTTTAGAAATCACATATGAAATTGAAGGCAGATGATCAACCCTGGATCACGGACTCGATCATGTAAATGGAGTCGTGGCGTACAGCTTATGTTCAAGGCGTGTATGTTGCGTTCAATTGAAAACATTCACCAATTTTGAACACTGAAAGCTGGTTGTGTACGAAGATCATTTGGATTGTATGTCGTTGAACTTGCTATATTCGCATTCTGGATATCGGTTATCAAAGATTCGGACACTGATAAGTTGTACGCAGTTGACAAATATAATTGTATCTAATACCATAGTCGAGTGAGTGAGTGAGAAATGTAGTTTATTGTGCAGAATCACGGTTTACAAATCTGTGTGTAGCCAAACAGTATACTACTGATTCACCATCTAGCTAAACCTTTGGACAATGGAAGTCAACAACAACCAATCACAATATTATTATAATGTTACTCGAGCAACTAGGGTTTTAAGTTAACATTAAGTTATTATATTTACGGAGTTACATAACTCAACAACACGAAAAGGAATTATCAGAAAACCTGAGGAAGAATTTCAACAATGATGACACTTTATGTATCCGTACGAAAATAAGATCAATCCTTTAATTTGTATCAAATTCTATGAATGAAAACACTATTACCTTAAAACTAGAGCCTGGCAAACTTCTTCCAATCAACAACTTGAATAACCTGTGTAAATTATTGGTAAATTAAAACTTTCGCATCTCAACAAATTTAAATGAATTTATTAAAGATTCTTAACTTTCTAATTTTATTTATTTATTTATTTATTATTATTTTTTTGCCTTTCGCGAGGTGTTTTTAAACCACAATTGGGTGTGAGACTAATTCTCGCTCGTAGTAGCGTGTCTGCTGGCCCAAGAAATTTTGTATCTGGTGAGAGTCGATTCACTAAGCCAACCCACTGGGTTAACTTTAAAAAAAGCCATATCTGTTAGAATAATTTATACAACAATTTAATATTATATATATATAAATATTCAAGTCTAGTTCTAAGCTTAAATTTTATTACTTTTTAAATAAACTCAAGTACGGCCGAACTTTATAAATTTTGAATCAAATCCGGGTAATTTGACTCAATTTACAACCTTATCCATATGAATTAAGTTAGCCCTTTGAAAATCGTTTACAAATAAAATGCGCTTCAAAGAGCAAAAGGATGTGATTAACTTTAGCAAAAGGATGTGATTAACTTTATAAAAAGCCCTATCTATCAGAATAATTTATATAACGCTTATATATATATATATATATATATATATAATATTCAAGACTAGTTCTAAGCTTAAATTTGATTTACTTTTTAAATGAAGTCAAGTACGGTCGAATTTTATAAAGAGAATTGCTATTTGAACCCACAAAATTACTTAGTACACCCATTTACTAAGTACACCCCCCCACATTATTTTCAATTCCTCAAAAAACTAAGTACACCCCACCCTAATTACCAATTATACCCTTCATAATATTTATCACAAAATATTAAAAATATTGCTAAGTAAACCCCCACCCTATACCCTTATACCCTTGTTTGCTAAGTACACCCCCCACACCCTTTATACCCTTGTTTGAAAACCCGCCACACCCACGCATACAAACGGCAATCGCAAACAACGGCAACATCAACCACGGCAATCGCAAACAATCGCAACAACAAGAAAGCACGGCAACAAGCACACAACAACAACATTTCTTCAACTTCAACTTCAACAAAGAACAATGGAAGACAATAGAGGTGTGAATCTCGTCTTTATATTTTAGGTTAAAATACTATATATTTTTGAATATATGTGTTTAATTTTTGTTAGGTCATAGTTACATTCCATTTTTTTGCATATTTATGTTGAAAAAATACAATTTAAAGGAAGTTTTGTAGTAAAAATTGCATTTTTCGAGGGGCCGTTAAGACCGGATTGCCGGACAAAATGTGTAGTTCGGCATGGGTACCGAACAAGCCTTGAGCTGTCCGGCATGGGTACCGAACGAACTGCTGTCGGCATGGGTACCGAACAGAAGAGAGCTGTCGGCATGGGTACCGAAGCTTGACTTGTCCGCATGGCTACCGAACAAGTGTGTTATTGAATTTTTTTTTCCTTTGTTGATCATTAATACAAATTTAATATGTGCGTACATCAATACATATCAAGAAGACCTACGGCCTCCTAGGGCTCACGACAAAGACAACAACAAGAAGCTCAACAACAAGAACAACAAGAACTATGCGACAACAACAACTACAAGAAGAACAACAACTACTTCTACAAGAACAACAACAACAATTTCTTCTACAACAAAGAACAACAGGAGAACATGAGTATGAAAGAGAGGCCCTGCTGAGGATGAGGATGAGGATGAGGAGGATGAGGATGAAGAAGAAGAGGCATTTATCCCGTTTCTGGAGGGCCACAGTTCCATTGCTGCCACGACCTTCAATGACCATGTAGCAGATGTATATGGAATGGGAAGAGCGACCATTGTTGAAGTGCTTAAATCACACAACCAAACAGAAGAGTGGTCGATTCGGAATAACCGTAGTCAAGTAATGAAGGATTTTGTCAATAGCTCGGGCCTCAATGTGTCCTCCGATGCTCTTATGCGAAGTGGATAAAGTCCTTGTCTCGGCATTTGTGGAACGGTGGCATCCAGAGACCAATACCTTCCACATGCCCTTTGGAGAGATGACAATTACACTTGATGATGTGTATTGTCCGACAGACTGAATGTGTCCGGGCAACCACCGTTATCTAGGCGAGTGTGCCACCAACACCTCGGGAGGTTGCGAATATTTTAGAGTGCATCTCTCAAGTGCTCGTTGGGATGCATGGTGCTAGGGGGCCATCGATCAAATTAGAGTGGCTTCGTGAGAGATTCCGGAAGAGGGTACCTCGATGATCCTTTTGCTCGTGCTCGGTCGCCGAGCATATTTGTGGTACACTATTGGTTGCACTCTTTTCGCCGACAAGAGTGGGACACGGGTGAACACAAACTATTTAGAGTTTCGGATGACCCGACCAGGTGGATTCGTATGCCTGGGGCCGCAACTCTTGCGTACTTGTATAGACAAGCAGGGCAAGCGTCTCGAGCCGAGACAAAGCAGATGGCGGGATATTCGACGCTATTGGAGGTAACATACTTGTATTTTCAGTTCATTACATTCAAACATTATAGAAAGTCATATGTTATGGAACCATAGTATATTTGATCGAAACTGTTTTATTGCATGTAGGCTTGGATATACGAGCATTTTCCGCTTTTAGGCCTCCATATCGATCAAATTACAGTGGCTCAATACCCACTTGCAATGAGGTGGTTACCACAAGGAAAAGTTGGTGCCTCGATGCAAAAATTGGTCCAATACGGAGCGTCTTGACGTCCTTAAGCCCAATGATGTGAGTGTTATTTAATTTAGTTTCTTTTTATTTTATAACACATGTATGTTAAATTAATTTTCCGTGGTTATTGTAGGTAATTTGGATGCCCTATACGGGTCTTTTAGGGAGTTACATCCATTTTCCGCCGTCTCGTTATATCATGGATGTTTAGTGGCGTGCAATGTTGTGGAACCATACCATCCGGACCGAGTTCTTAGACAATTCGGTTATGTATGACGATTCCATGTACACCGATCGCCGCCGATGTCCATGTCGATGGGAAAAGAAGAGTTTGTCTACCCTCCCGCCCTTGTACCATACTTTATTGTTTGGGATAGTCACGCCCTATCTCGCGATCGTCTTGGCAATATTGCTCAACTACCACGGAGCGTGCCGACTATATGCGGTGGTACACCGCACATTCACATCCGTTGGTGCAAAACCCCGAGAGACGGTCCCCAGCTTACCGTGACATCTCCCGCCGAGTACCGACGCATGGGAGATGATTACGTCCGTAATTTAGTACAACCTCCGTGCAGAGATGGAGGTTGGGGATCGGGGGATGACAATGGATGAATTGGAAGTATTGGACAGACTTATATGATAGTGGGAGGTCCAGATATGCGGGACCTTCTACCGGAGGGCGAGACGAGGCGGGTCCATCTACTTCGGACGTGACGAGGCGGGTACATCTATCGGGACTCGTCGTAGGAGACGACGAAATTGATTAACATTTGACAAAGAAACTTTTGATGTAACTAATGATGTAACTATTAGATGTAACTATTTGATGTAACTTTTGATGTAACTTTTGATGTCAATTGTTATGAGAATTGATGTAACTTGTTATGATAATTGATGTAAATTTTTATGTTATATTATGTTAGCGTCATTTTAATGAATGTTTAGTATGATTGGTTTGGACAATATAATCATAGCATTATGATACTATATGTTTTGTGATTGGTGTAAAATTGTTTACAAAAAATTGCAAGTTTACATACGTTCGTAGCCACCAACCGAACAGTTTAAGAACTGTTCGGTACCCCACCGAACCACCTAAGACCTGTTCCCCACCGAATCGCTTAAGAGTTGTTCGGTGGTTCCTTACCGAACAAGGTGTTTAGTTTGAATTTTTTTCCTTAACTATCTGAACATCAATCCAAAACAAGTTCTTGCCAAACTAAAAAAACAACGAAATATTGACATCAAACATAACTATTTCCATCGAAACTACCATCAAGTCATTTTAATGAATGTTAAGTATGCTTGGTTTAGACAATATAACCATAGCATTATGATACTTTATGTTTTGTGATTGGTGTAAAATTGTTTACAAAAAAAGTGCAAGTTTGCATACTGTTCGGTACCCCCACCGAACCAACTAAGACCTGTTCGGTACCCCCACCGAACCTATTAAGAGTTGTCCTACTTGCTTACCGAGCAGTGTTTTATTTGAATTTTTTTGTTTAACTATCGAACATCAATCCAAAAACAAGTTCTTGCCAAACTAAAAAAAAGAAAAAGAAAAATTGACATAAAACATAACTATTTCCATCGAATCTACCATCAACAGTTTAGTTTACATCAAACTACAATCAACTACGATATAAACTAGCCTAAAAACATTCAACAACAAAGTTTAGGTTACATCAACAATGTTTAGTTTACATCAACGATAGTATCTTTACTATCCGTAGTATCGTTACTTCCATCAATCGTTTCAACATCGTACATATCTAATTGAACTTTAAAAATATCCTTCCAAGGAGCCGCACATTGTAACCGATTCGTTTCCCAAGATGTTGTCACCGGAGGCAATGGGGCACCTTCGCGCAAGAACACCTTCAATAGAAATACATACATGTCATTTAGGGCAATATAAAGTGTTGTTTTAATATAAATTACACATTATATAAATAGATGTTTGCGTACTGATATAATGGTCTCTGCTCACGCAACCGGTACATATCAATTTTGGATTGGATGGGGTTCGGTTCTCAAAGGTAGGTACATGATTGACATTCTCTTATCTAAACTAACGAAGGCAACATTATAGATCGATGCAACCAAGTAACCCATATATGGGTTACAAAACCAATATTTCTTCTGCGGTCACCTCGTAGTAGTCGAGACTTTTCAATACCTTATCAACCATGCCATGTTCGTTGAAAACCTGTGCGTAGAAGTCTAAGTGGCTCGACAACTCACGATGGAGGTCACCTCGAACCCTAGCCCAATCCTCTTCTTTATATCCAACTAATTCAGCTATTGCGCGAAAACCGCAATGCCCATCACCAAGAACATTCTTAGTGTCTTCAATAAAATCTTTAAATTTTGCGGTAGTAGATGAATATAACCAAATAAGTTGCAGGGGTGGTTCGGCGGACAACCTATTGAAAAAGATAAATTGACGTCAATATACTTTATGAAAAATAATATTAAATATAACTAATTAATTAAATATAAAAATTAAAAGTATTTACCGAATCTTTGTCTTCGTGGTCGTGAATGTAGGACGTTTAGATGATGGACCAACCTCGTATGTAACGAGTTGTTCTTCAGCCGGCGAACAACTACCTTGATCAATGGCCTCGACATACTCAAATGCGCTAGGATCCCGTTTTGTTGATTTGGACATCCTAGTCTTTGCAATCTTGGGACGACCACGAGTTTGGACCTGAGGTCTAGGTATCACCAATGGTGTTGTTGCTGGATTCGAGGCTTCCATCAATCGTTTCAACATTAAAAGTCTATCCTCCGTCTGGGCGTCTCTAAAGTTTTTTACAAACTCATCAACGCAATGAGTCATTTTCACTTCTAGTTCCTCCCTCACACCAACAACCTCATCGCCCTTAGGTGGTATCATATCTAATTTTCTCCAAAATGAATCAACCTTTTCAAGGGGAATTGGTGTGTTCGATCTCACATACTGAAATCTCATGACGACATGGCAATCCACAAGTCTTTCTCAATGAACAACCACACAGAGGGTCTACAGATCTTCACCGATTCCACTCATTTCTTCATAGATCTTGTTCAATGCATGTATTGACACCATACCTCGCAGAGACATAAATACAATTGATTTGTATTTATGTTGAACTACATTCTTGCTCTTCTCAAATGATTGCTTTATTGCATTGTGTGACGTCTCAATGAGAGTGTGAATCTTGCCAACAAGTATCGAAGTTACCCCGGCTAGATCCGAGCCGTCTTTTCAACGCCGCATGATGGCTCTCCACCGAAATCGAAATCCATTGGTTCAAAGCACATCTTTATCTAAGACATTTAGAAATCAATATACATTGAAGTGAATATACCGTTTGTTGTGGTGTTGTCAAAATGGACGACGGTATTTGTCCAACAAGAAACAAATCTCTCCTTGTACGGCACTACCCAATTTTCGATGACATACTTCAAAGCGATGGATATGCTTTGAAGTTTGATTCTGCCGCCGAGGAACCGATCAAACTCGACCTCTGTCGCAACCACTAAAACATTCCAAGCCGCAATAAACGAATCCCACATCTCCTTTTTTCGGAAAATTTTCTTGCAATTTGCCAAGACATTCTTATTAATATGCCACCGACAAAGAAAATGTCTTCAAGAGGGAAAAGTGTGCTCAATTGCATTCATCAAACCCTTTTCTCTATCGGTAACAATTACTGGGTAGCTCGATTGATGCATCAAGGACTTCAATATTGTGCATGCCCACGTATAGTTGTCTTCCTTCTCGCACTCCAAATACACGGCCGCAATAGAAAGTCATATGTGTCGATGTCACACCAACAATCTCCAACAAAGGTAACTTGTACCTATTTGTCTTGTAAGTACAATCCATAAAGATGACCTTCGGAAAACACTTCAATAAATCAATGCTCGTCGGGTGAGCAAAGAAAAGATCCTTTACAAGATTAGTCTTCTCGCGCCGATCATGATATAAATACCCATGTTTCTTCAATTGAAACATAAGTTGTTGCATTTCGATCGGCCATCACGCCGCAACTTTACTCTTCGTACGAGCATTGTAGATCGTCTTGATTGTGGACTTATTCTTCAAATTTTTGTTTTAAACCAAACAAAATGTCTTTCGGTTTACTATTGTTGTGTGACAAATCAACTACATATTCCTCCTCTTCCACCGATAATCGCCAAAGATATGAGTGGCCTTCTAAGTATTCCAGCTTGGATGATTATGCACACCACATTGAATCTCTAATTGCCATTCATTAGCGATAATCGCTTCCCTCAAACGAAAAGGACATCCACACTTCTTCGTACCTTCTCTCTTCCTCTTTCGTTTGCTCACATTAGCATTAGCCTCTTCGACATTTTTCGATGATGATGGTAGTGCCTCAACCTTTTCTTTTCACGGTAATGGCCACTACGTTCACAAGTCATCAACATTCGAGCCCTTTGCAACTAGCCGTACCACCGTCCGACCTGCCGATTATTATGACAATACCATGCTCCGTCCCCTAGCACGCACCCAATCAAACATAAGCTCACGAGTTGAAAACAATTCATGCGTCGTGAAAACTTCGGTGAAATCCATGGCAATGTCTTCAACATTGTTTTCAACTTCGGTTGATACTAATGATCCGATTTTCTTCGGGGCCAATCACACGCCCTCCGAAGACATCGTATTCGAATCCTGTTCACAATTACAATAATAAGACTTAATTAGCAAATAAACAAACATACTGTTCTGTACCTACCCTGGAACACAAAGGAAAATGTTCTACCCCGAGCAACAAGCAAGTGTTCGTACCCGCCGAGCTACTTCAAGTAATTTCGGTTGGTACCAAATGACAAGTTTCAACATGTTCGGCAAGGGTGCCGAACAAGATGTTTTGTGTTCCACGGTCCATCCGAACACGACACCCAAAACTCGAAAAATTGAAGAAAATTGCAATTAAAGACATGAAATGAGATGAAATACTTACATAATTGGTCCATTTTACTGGTTTTTCCATTGTTAGCAGCAATGTGGATGTATTTAGGTGGAATTTAGGGTTTGAAGTAGGAAGAAGTTGGAAGATGGAAGAGAATGAAGGTGATGACTTGTTATGAACGTTCAAAATTTGGGGTGTACTTAAAATCTTTGGGGGGGGTGTACTAAGTATTATTGAAATTAGATTAAAAAGGGGTGGGGTGTACTTAGTAGCATCAAGGGTATTTAAGTCTAAAATTATAATGGCATTTTTGTAAATTATATTAGTGGGTGTACTAAGTAAATATATGGGTTCAAATAGCAACTCTCTTTTATAAATTTCGAATCAAATCTGAGTAGTTTGACTCAGAGTTTGTTTGGTGCAACGTTAACAAAACGCAATATTTTAAAAATGCACCTTTTTAAAAAACGTAGTGTTTTAAAAATGTTTTCTTATAAATGCATTTGAAATATTACTTTAATACGTAATTTTTTTTTCCTAACATCGTTTTAAAACTACGTTTTAAAAAAAAATTAGAAATTTCAGCATATTAAAACATAATTTTTATCAATAAATTATATTTTATTCCTACATTTTAATCAAAACTCACAAGTCACAACCCACAATTTACATCCTTATAAATAAAAAATAAGTTAGTCCTTTGAAAATCGTTTACAAATACAATGTGCTTCGAAGAGCAAAAGGACGCGATTCCTAAGTGACTCTTGTTGCTAATGCGACAACGTATTAGGCTCGACAGAGTTCATAAAACAATCGCTGACGCACTTCCATTTTCAGGTCTAAAAGAACAGCAAATCGGAGAGCATCCGGACGTTCTACCGATCGCCGAAATCAAACCAAACCAAACTAATTCCGTCATCATCAACATCAATGGCGTTAGCTTCTCGTTTCTTATCTAGATCCACTCGTCAGGTACCTTCTCTCTCTCTCTCTCTCTCTCTTATCTCTGTTGTTCTCTCTAAATTGTTTATCTGGTTTACATTCTTCGCTTATAGATCAGCAGAACTATACCTATTGAACGTCTTTGATTTATCTGTATTTTTTCATCCATTTTGTTTATTTGTTTGTTTGTTTATTTTTAATTTGAACCTTTCAGCTGGTCCGGAAAATGTAGCTCGCTGTTGGAACGCGATTTTGCGGCTCCCCAGGGGCGTTATGGATTGATTTTTTTTTTTTCATTCTAGAGTGTGTTAAAACCAAAAAAATGTCTCACCTGATTGGGCTAAGTCACATACAAATAAGAGGATTGCAGGGAGTTTTTCCTGATTTAAAGTGAATTAAATGCAAAAAGTTTTGTTTGCTCGCTGTATGATATCTCTATGATTGATTATTATATGTATGTGTACTTGGCGCATCGGGTTCAATTCGAGGATGTGCTTCTTGCTACAATTTTAGCTTTTGTGGACACAAACTGTTGGAGCAATTGCTATGGTAGAGGTAGAACCTGGTAGAGATTATAGGAGTTGAAAGAGGATAAGGCTACTTTAGATGGTTGTGTGGCAACATTAGGGTTTAAACACATGGCATTTTGTGCATGTGTGCGAGTCTGTGTGTCTAACTTTTACAGATAGGGTGTTTGAGTTTTATGTGAAAGAAACTTGGGCCTTCAGTTCATGAATAGCAACTGTGAAGGCAGAATCGTACTTCAAGCAAATAGCAGCAGAAGAAATAGTGGAATGTGAAACTAAGGGTTCTTCTCAATAGAAAGCATGGATGTGTGTATAAAAATGGTAGATATCTAAAATATTACAAGTATTTTTGCTTTGTTTCCATCATACCGTTCTTTTTGAAACCATGAATCTGGAGGCAACCTAATGTTTTTGTGAAATTTTTGAGATACCCTCTTTCAAAGTAATGCTCGGGGGATACTTGTTTTGGTCCAATTGCAAGAAAAATTTGTTAGCAACGTTAACTAAGAAGAATGAAATTTGAGTTCACGGTTAGGATGTTTGAGGGCCATATGGACGTTAGCTGGAGCGGTGATGGCTCTTGTGTAGAAGACCACTTGTATCTACATATTTGGCATGGTGTGTATATTGATTACTGATTGGTTTTGTGCTTTTGAGTAATTCTCCCATGGATTACATGAAATGCACTTTTTTGAAATGACACTATCTCCTTTTGAGTGTGTGTGTGTGTGTGTGAGAGAGAGAGAGAGTCTTTGATAATAGCAACAATTGGACTTTTATACAAGAGATTCTGGCTTGGAGTTTTGCAATTTTGAAATTCATAGTTAAAGTCATTGATTATTATGGGCTTCTAGTGTGGTTGGAATTCTGTTTCTAGGAGGAAGCTTGGATTTCAAGTTTGGGAATTTCTTTTCCTTCGCTGTTGTTTGGGGAGAGAGGAGTTGGAGGCATTTTGAAGAATGTAGAGGTCTGTTATGGACGTTAAGCTGGAGATAGTGAGACCACCATGTGCCTGGGTTTGAGAGAGTCTTTGATAATAGCAACAATTGGACTTTTATACAAGAGCTTCGGCTTTGACTTTGCAATTTTGAGATTCATAGTTAAAGTCCTTGATTATTATGGGTTTCTAGTGTGGTTGGAATTCTGGTTCTTGGAGGAAGCTTGGATTTCAAGTTTGGTTGGGAACTTCTTTTCCTTTGCTGTTGTTTAGGGAAAGAGGAGTTCGAGACATTTTGAAGAATTTAGAGGTCAGTTATGGACGTTAAGCTGGAGATAGTGAGACCTCCATGTGCCTGGGTTACATGTTCAAGTATAGTGTACATCTCATTCACAAATAACTATTAAACATCAATTGCAGAGGTCTTTATTACTGATATATTTTTTCTTCACCACTCGCACAAATGTGCTCATGTTAAGAGGATAGTTTCCTTTGGCTGTGCATTTGTGGACCTCATAACAACAGGATAGCCTGTCCATTTGCTCTTTCTCCTATGAGCCACCTGTAGTTTGGAGAAAACTTCATGCCTGTAAATCGCAATTTGGATCAATGGCATTGATCATTCCTATTTTGCTGATCCCTCGTGAAACTAAGTTCTTTTGTCACTGGCAGCACGTAATCCCATCGAAATAACTTCATACATGATGACAAGGCATTAAAGGTGTAATTAATTAGGAGGGTCGTTGTTCAATATTCATATCTTCAAGTTGAATGCTTACATTTTCTAGATTTTTGTGGTAGATGCTAATATTTATGTTTATGATACATGTTTCTCATGCTTGAGCAGTTATATAGCAGCCAACTTATCCTGCAACCGGAGCATGCAGTTCCAGTTCGTTTCTTTGCCAAAGAAGCTACTCCCCAGGCCCTTAAGGGAGATGGTGAGTTTCAAAGATTTACTTCTCCAGAAAATTGTATATCTATTATTTTAGATATCACATGCTATTAATAGGATTTTGTGTTGTCAAAAGAAAAGATGTGGCCTAACTTCAGGCTATGAATGGCATTGTGGGGAAGCTCAATGCATGTTCCTGCAAAGGATATGAATTGAATCCCTAAGATGGATTTCCACCTTTGTTCTATACATTGTGTTGATATATTAGATTTTAAAGCTTTGATGCAGCTTGGAAGATGGGAAAGTGAATGTTAAAAGAAAAATGGTCAGAATAGAAATATATTTTTTCGATCCCATGCTGGCATGTGGAAGGGGTTGAATTATTTATTTATTTTTGGTTAAAGGGGTTGAATTTATGTGGGGTATCATGGTTTTCTTTCATTTATTTGAGAGACTACTGGATAAGTTAACTTATCAACTACAATATATATATATATATATATATATATATATATATATATAGAGAGAGAGAGAGAGAGAGAGAGAGAGAGATAATGGATAGGTTAATATCTTGCATAGGTATCCCATACGAGACTTTTTGTTCCATGATATTTTTCTCTATCCTCATTCTGCGTCCATCAACCTACACACTTTTTATTTTTCCGTTTACACGTGCAAGGCTGTTTGTTCCAGGGTTCTGATATGAAGCTTAATCAGTCTTACAGAAGGTGTCCCATGATATTAGTCTTTTTCCTATAAGTATCAAAGAATCTTCACACTTATGTTTACATGTGCAAGGCTATTCCGAGGAGTTGACATGGAATTTATCGCAGTTCTGTACGATGTTTCCCTTGATTTTACTCTTTATCTTTTCTTCAAGTATCTATCAACCTTCACATTTACGTTTAGACATGCATGGCTGTTCATTCCGAGGAGTCAAAATGAAACAGTTTACCAGTTCTACAAAGCTACCGAGCCAACTATCTTTTTTTTGTATTGGAAAAAGAAATATTATTATTAGAGAAAGTGTATATATGGGTGACAAGGAGTCCACCAAATAAAGTCTAAACAAATACAAAATCCAGTTACAAAAATCAAGAAAAAGAATCTAAGCCAAGACATCCCAGTCCCTACTAAACCGACAGGCAACAGCCTGAAAAAGCTCCAAAAACCTTACTTTAGAGTGAGGCTAAGTAGACTGCCTGATCCCCCGATAAACTTAATGATAATTTCATATCGTAAAAAATTTGGGCATTCCTTTTGGTCAAAATGCACCATAAAGCTGTGAGTCTAACGACTCCACAGACCTTTGGATTATTTACAGGAAAGACATCCCTGCCAACTTTGCAAAAAGAATTCGTCCACATTAGAAGTACAAACCCAAGCCTCATTGTTAGCAGAGAATCAACGGGCCCATAAACACCAAGCATACTACGTTTATTGCAAGGTTGGCTCATGTAGAGTAGGGTTCTACCCTTTGGCCAGCACGTGCCCAGCACCTGCATAGGCCAAGACCGGGATGTTCCGCACTTGATAGTCAACAAGGGCTTACACGGGAGCTTGTCCGCCAACCCTAACCTGTGTATTGCGGGTGCGTTCAAGGGAGCAACCCCGATGGGCTAGTCATCGCTGTAAACACCCCACCCGTGTGCATCACTTTGCGAGAATTGCAGGCGCCTACCAGCATGCAAAGTACCTTGGTAGGTAGCATTAGCTGTGGGCACCTGAAGTCGCTAGCACACAATGCACGGCCCCCACATTTGGGATCATTGAGGGTTTTGGATTGGAGTAGGGAGCTCGTCACATGGTCACGTGGTCCAATCTTGGATGCACGTGACCAAGCTAAAAAGTCAAAGGAGAACTGCAACTGTCTCCCGGTGGGGACATGCGGCACTCATATGCCTGCATAAATAGACCAACCAACGGGATAGCGCCACCGTGTGTAACCTGTCACGTGAGCATGCTACTGTTCCTTATAAATA